>JAHHUM010000371.1:0-390028 GCA_036173005.1 Crenichthys baileyi | reverse complement strand
AAGCAGAACATCAATTTAGTTCAGAAATTCAATTTAAAAAGTCAAACAAATAAACTATATCAATTCACTGCGCACAGAGGGATATATCAAAATTTTATTCAGATTTTATTCAGATTAGAATGTCATTTTTAGTACAAACTGTTGGATAGATATTTGGCCAATACAATCATGAAGAAGACTGCTGATTTGACAGTCGTCCAGCTGATTGTCATTGATACCTTCCAAGAGTAGGTTAAGGCACAAAAATGCATTGGTGATGACGCTGGCTGTTCCAGAAGGCTGTACACAAGCATAATTATGGAAAGTTGAGTGGAAGGAAACATGCTTAGCATTAAAAGTAATGTAAATAGGTAGCTAGAGAGACACCAGAACAAAAAATGAAGACGACCTGAAGGGCACCATTAAAGCAACCTGGGCTTCCATAACACCTTCAGTAGAGCCACAGGCTGAATGCCTCTATGCTAAATTGATACAATAATTCATGCGAAAAGAGTTCAGTGCAAGTATTAAATGAATACATTGTACAGCACATGAACATGCTTTTCAGTAGACTGACGTCTCTGTATAAAAAAATCTTTTTTCATTGGTCTCATGTAATATACAAATAATCTGAGAAACAGAAATTTGAGTTTTTCATCAGCTATAAGGCATAAATGATGAAAATTAACACAATTGAAACACCTGAAATATATCACTCTGCAAATATTGAATCTTTATAAAACCTGAGATTATCTTTTTGAACTGAATTACTGAAATAATTGAACATCTTGCTGGTTTTGTAATTCATTACGATGCACCTGCAGTGTTCAGAAAACTGAAACTTATTTGAAGAGTTTAGACTCTAGATTTTTTATTTACCCAGTTTGCCTTTTTTTCCCTCCTCTCTGCAAGTTTGCTCTGCAGCAGCTCTCCCACTCCTCCAGGGGCTCCAAACTGCTTCACGATCTTCTGGGTCTTGTTGAATTGTTGTTCAGTGAGCAGGTGCTTCATGCACCTCAGGTATCTGTCCAGAGTTTCACTAAGGCTGGGCAGCGGCAGCTTCGGCAGAGCCTGGGCAATGCTGGGAGTCAGTAAGCTTTAACAACTTTTACACATAAAAATGTAAAATATAACAGCTTAATTAATCATATATTTATTTCATCAAGAAAATTCTTACATAATTTATTCTATCTGGATTTAGAATACTAAGAAATTCTTTCTTTTGCTCATTTCTCTTCAATTAACTATGAAATTACTCATGCATTAGTGCATATTTTATTTTTTTAAATCTTTGTGTCATCCATATTTAAATGAACTACAGAACATATTTACATCTCCGCTTGCAGAATCTTTGAAAGACTCTCGGTTCAGGATTGGCATCTTGGTGACACACGAGGACTGTCAAGAAGGTAGAGACATAAGACCTACAATTTTGAATTCATAACTAAAATTGGGCATACATTTAGAAGATGTAGTGGATAAAGAAGCTTTAAAAAAGTTAAAAAGCAAAATCTGTATGGTATCCATTGTTTACATAGTAGCGTTCTTATTTATTGATCTCTTCATTCATTTGCTTTTTTGAAGCACTCAAATTTATCACAATACCTCTGTGTACATAGAGCACATACCGAAATGTTCGGCACACTGCCGTCAGATATCAGCTTTTAAATGCAAAAGGTTCACTGAGAAGTTGAAGTGATTTGGTGGTTGAAATGGTTTTACCTAAACCGTAGCTTTACAAAAGTAGTGCAACACACTAGTTAGACAATGTACAATAGATGCAACATAGTCATATTTTATTAAAACATTGCCTCCTTAAAGAAATATGACAAAATCAACTGAATAAAGAAGGAATTGAATAAAAGCATAAATGCAATCAGCAAAATTTAAGTATGAACCACCAAGTTCTGTTAACTATCACTAATATAACTATGAAACCAAAATAACCCATGATAAGAGATTAAACATTTTACTCACCTCACATACAACAAGAAAAGCTCACTCCTCCTGAGGCTCAGACAGGAAATTTATGTTGATGCATAGTAACTTGAAGCCATTTATAGTATGGAAGAAACGAATCCTTAAAAATTCACAATTTCTGTCCTGCATCATTTTGAGCATCTTTTTCTCCCCCCTTTCATGGCATCAGACAGCTCCCTTGCTGGCTCAAGAGAGATGCTGAGAGGATCCCTCAACCTCCAGGCAGCCTGGCTCCTCCCAGAAGTCCTGCTATTCGCCGAGAAGTTTGTTTGGCTACTCTGATCTTCCCTCCACCTTATTTAGGCAACACTCAGTCCCTCAGATCCAACATTTTTCATCGGACACTTGCCAGTGCACGTCTTATGTTTTGCTTGTTGCATATAACTGTGTGTCTTACTAAGGTGGATTTTATGTCATATATAAAGATCTGCATTTTC
Source organism: Crenichthys baileyi (assembly GCA_036173005.1). Classification (NCBI taxonomy): domain Eukaryota; kingdom Metazoa; phylum Chordata; class Actinopteri; order Cyprinodontiformes; family Goodeidae; genus Crenichthys; species Crenichthys baileyi. Next base: position 387,632 of record JAHHUM010000371.1, on the reverse strand, counting down.
AACACCAGGAAATGATATTTCTTAAATGTATATTTTTTTTAAGATTACCAAAGACTCAACTTAATAATATCTCAAAAAAGTCAATTACATTTAACTATTTTGGTAAAAGTTTAATTTTTATTCTGAGCAATGTTTGTAAATAAGTAATACAGCCTTTTAAAGGCCTTATGTTTAATCTTCCATTATTTTCTTAATGTCCGTCAAAAGACAAAATGCGTGTTTTTTTCTTAGAAACATATTTTTGCCTCTTGATTTGGAAAAAGGATTATAAATCATACTGTGTAATAATCGAAGAATTATGCACAAATAAACGACGTAAAACAGCGGCACTGTTCACATACTGTCGTTTTAATTATGTACATAAATATACATGTATGTACAGTCGCTGATCATTAACAGGCTTTGCATTCCAGAAGCACATCATTCATTTAAATAAGATTGTAAATAATCAACAAGAAGCAGATTCCAGGTAACTCTCGTCTTTCTGTCCTGAAATACACTGTTTTGCATATTTAATTTCTAAGCAACATAACAGATGACATTAAAAGACGCATACATTATATTTTCTTCAAATACATTTGCACAATATTCCCTGAAGAGTTAGTTTCTTTTACAGCGATGAATAGATGAATAGACATTTATCTCAGGATTTTTTCCCCTCTAATTTCCCATTTTAAAACAAAGGCGCCACTGTCTTAAAAAAACACTTCATTAGACAAAGCCCACAGGAATTGTCACACTGATATAATTTCACAATCCTAATCAAAACGTATCAGCACACAGGTCAGCATTGGCACATATTTTTTTGTTTCATAAACAGTTTAAAGGTCTTTTTTACGCGTACTCTCCTCCTGAGGATTCCTCATCTGAGTGCGAGCGCTGGACAAAAGTCTCGATGCCGTTCTCATCAATTGTTGTGCACAGGCCTTTTCTCTTCTTCTCCCGTTGTTCCATCTTAATCGTGTCATACAGACCCGTGGGACCGTCCTCCAGGAGCATGTTGCGCTCTGAGAAAGAAGGCTTCATCTGCGTCACGTTCCTCAGCAGCAGCAGCGCCGGCGCGTAAAGTACGTTGGCGAGCCCCATGCCCAGGTTGAGCTGAACGAAGCCCAGGTCGTGCACGATCTGCCCAGCCACGATAGGTCCCAGGGCATAGGCCACGCAGTAGGAGATGTCCGCTATGGCATACACGCTACCGTACACAGACACGTAGCGTACATCTACAAGGAAGCCCAGTGTGGGCAGGAGCGCCGTGTCCACGAAGGCTATGCCAAAGCAGATGCCACACAGCGGGATCATGAGCTGTCCGAAGTTCTTGCAGGCCGGCACCGTGCACGAACTGGCCCCTATGAACACCATGCCTATGGCTCCATAGAACCACTGCAGGTGAGGGTACTTACCTGCTAGTTTCACAGTGAGATACACGCCTAACACATGAGGGAAGAAAGCAGGGAACCAAGTCATGCCAATCTCCCACTCGCTGGAATGCATATTTTCCTCCATCCAGTTTGCGATGGTGGGCTCCAGGAAGGCGAGAGGGATGTTGCAGACGATCAGAGCTCCAGCCACAACAGCTATGTATGGATCAATCATCAGTTTATAGATCGGGGTGCCTACTGGCATGTTTCCCCTCTCTCTGTTGGAGAAGGGCTTGAGTACAGTCAGACACAGCACTCCGTCAATAAGACAGATGCAGGCCAGAATCAGAAAAGGCGCCTGCTTTCCCGCAAACTCATACAGGACCCCACCAAAAGGCGGTGCCACCAAACTCCCAAAAGAGATGAAAGCCAAGGCAATGCCCAGGGCTTTGCTCCGCTCTGACTCCTCCGTGAACTTGTCCGCGATGAGAGCGATCCCTGAGGTGTCCGCGAAAGCCGAGCCGAGCCCTGGATGCTGCGTGCGAGGAACAGGGTCGCGTAGTTCTCGGCGAAGGCGAAAGTGAGGGTGGAGAGGAACATGATGTTGAGCCCGATGAACAGCGGGATGTCATAGCCGACCCTGTCTATGAAGGTGCCGCTCAGCGGGTTCACCAGCAGCTGCAGGATGGCCTTGGAGGCGAACAGAACGCCAATCTGCAGGTCGAAGTTGCCCTCGGGCGCTTTGTGGATAGTGCTGTTGGTGGAGTTGGTGTGCGGCGCAGCAGCTGACTGGTCCTGATCCGCTGCTTTCTGCAACCCCTCCAGATAATCGGGTATAATTGGCACAATCACCATGTAAAGCATGTTGTCTAGTAGAAGTGCAACACAGACAATTACGAGAATTATTCGTTTTTGTCGTTCTGGTTCTTGAATAGCGTTTCCCAGCTGTTTAGTTCTTTCTCCCATTTGGGACAGTTTGGAGGCGGCAGATTGTGCCACATTAGTAGCTGGTTCCTCTGTGATCCCCTCTGGCTCCATGATTTTTCTCCCTTTTTGATGTATAAATTCTGCTCCCCAAGTTTGTTTTACAGAATAATGCACATATGCTCTGCCTCTGCTTTCCTGATTAACTAAATAACTTTCCGCTCCTTTACCTCTTCTCTGTCCCTTGCGCTGTCCTTCATCGGACGCCTTCTTCCACTTCCGTGACTCGGACTCGTTTTATCACCGTTCCCTCTTGTTGCTTCATAGCCTCACATCCCGTCAGGTGACACGCGGGTTCCGGACAGCGAGACTCACAGGTTGGGGGTCTAATCCGGAGCGCAGCGTCTCTATCAGCAGTCCGTTGTGCTGCGCCCCGCCAGCTCCCGGACGCACCCAGCTGTATCCAGCCACCTGTAACACGGTGAGCTAAGTCATCATTCCACATCATCCGGGTTTGTTTTTGTCGGCTGATGGAAGGAAAACACACAGCTGCTTGTTGTTGACTCCCATAGGTATTCCCCCAACTCCACCCTCCCATCAAGGTCCATGGCTGTGACGCATCGTCCTGCTGCTATCCAGCAGATTCTTTATGCTAATTAAACACAAGATCCCGAGGGCGCACTGCTGTCCAGTCAGTTGCGTCAAAGCAGAGCCGCAGATGCTTTGTTAGAGGCGTTTTTTCTTCATTTTTCCTTATATATTTAAAACTTGTTTTGCAGCGCCACACACCAAGCCTATTTGAGATAACTTAAAAAGGATATGTCAAAAAGCTAGAAATTATAGTTAAAAACAAAAGTGAAGCACATTGAGCACAGGGTAATTAATAAAACTTTTAAATTTCAGCACGCACTTCAGTGGACAGCGCTAAAGGTTTTTTTTTAATGTTCTTCAGATTTTCAGTTTATATGTTGCTACAGCCAAAATTGATCTTGGAATGTTGATCCTCTTCAGGATTTCTTTTGTTTAAATGTGTCTATAAATCCAGATATCCACCGATTTAGTATATTAGAACTTTTAGGGTTTAGTTAAATCCAGCAAAATGTAATGTTAATGATTTTAAAATCCTGTAAAAGTCCTTGTTTGAAACATAAATATGCAAACTTGGTATCATTCGAAGGCGGCAGCAAGGGTGAGTTGAAGACTATTAGATAACAGGGAAAAGTAACATGAGGCTCATCTTTTCCTCTCTCAGATTCATGCATGGAAATATTATGCATAAAATAACTCCATCCATCCATCCATCCATCCATCCATCCATGTACGCAGCTGCAGCTCACAGAAGTGTTTAAATATATTTCGACACTGCCATCTACTGGTACAAACAAACTTTAGCAGCTGTTGCAACATTTTTATTCAGTCCTCTTTAAAGTTTTGTAAGGGCACTGATGCTGTTTTTTGCTAACTTTTACATTCGGTTTTTGTGCTTTAGATCTTTCATTGCAAATAACTTGATTTTTTCAATTAGCAAAAACCCATTATTGTGTGTAGTTTTACAGAAATGACTGGTTGACTTTCTGGAAAGCAATTTCATTGCTGCAGTAGAAGCTGTCCAGCTAATATTCACAGACTGATTACAGCAAAAGAAAGACAGGTTTTGACATAATAGTTATCTTCCTTTTTTAGCAATAGTTTTCTCCAAGGAAAGGCATGCAGCTATTACTGCTTTGCATCAAAGTTACCTCACATGTTAGACTATTGCAGCTTTAAAGGCAGTTTGTTTTATGTCATCAAGAGTTCGAAGTTTGAGACTGAGTTGCAGTGAAGAAAGCTGAACGATGTCTAAGAGTGTCCAGCAAGTGTCTGGCACTGGCACTTCACTGAATCATGTTGCACCCAGTACAGAGCAAACAATTGCCTGCAGAAGTCAACTAATTAAAAAATAGAGTCTACCTATGAGTGATTTAATCTCAGTATCAATCCAGCTGTTCTGTCAAGGCCTCAGAGGTTTGTTATAAAGTTCATAATTTCCCAAGCTTGAACTTTTCACAGAGCACTATTGTATCCATCATCCAAAAATGTTAAGATTATGCAACAATTAAAAACCTGCTGGGGCTGCAGCAGGAAGGTCCTGAGTAATAATCTTAGCCTTGGGAATTTCTGCATAGCATTTCCATGTTCTCCCTGAGCATGCATTGGATCTCTCAGGGCACTCCCATTTCCTTCCACAGTGGAAAAATATGACTGTTAGTTTAACTGGTCTCTCTAAATTGCCCTTAGATGCAGTATGAATGTATCTGTGCATGTTTGTTTGTCCTGTGTGTCTCTATGTTGCCCTGTGATAGACAGGCAACCTGTCCAATGTGCACCCTGCCTCTCGCCCAATGACTGCTGGAGATAGCCACCAGTTTCAGCCCACGACCCTACACAGACAAGCGGGTATAAACAATGGATGGATGTATGAAGACCTGCCAAGGCATAGCTGTCTTTATAAACTTACAGGTCACGCAAGTAAGACAGTCAGACAAGCACTTAAAAGCCCAATGGTAATTTTGGATGAAGTCCTGAGATCCATGGCTCAGGTGGAAGAATGTCTATTGTGCACTTCTTAAATAAGCCCTTTATGGAAGAGCGGCATGAAGAAAGCCATACGCAGAGGTAATGGAATAGGGATTGAAATAAATACAGGGCAATCCTAGAAGAAAATATTCCAGCAGGAAAACGAGCCTAAACATACAGAGCTAAAATGTAATCATACACATGTGTTGGAATGGCCCAGTAAAATTATTCAAGAATCTGTGACAAAAATTGAAAATTGATGTTCACAGATGCTCTCCATGCAGTCTGACAGAGTTTGAGTTATTCTTCCGAGAACAATGGACAAAAACGGTATTCTTGAGATGTGTGAAGCAGAAACATAACTTAAATGAATTGCTGCTTCAATTGCAGTGAAAGGTGTTTCTACAAAGTGTTGACTTAGCAATACAAATGACACACTTTATTAAATTCTAAATCATGTAGAACAGCTGTTTTTATAAAGGAATTTACCATTTGCTATTGAGTTGACATATGAAGGCAATTGGTTGCACTGGATTATATGTAGGGGAATCCAATTAAAGGGCAAATATTTATATAAAGAGGTGTAACTCAAACACTGGTTTGCTGTCCTTCACACCATTTTTTTCAAGCTTTTTGATCTGCAGAGAAATACACTTTGACATTACATTTATTCATTCATTTTGTTTTTCAATGTCATTGAACAAGAAAAGCACAGGCTGGGATTGTCACAATCAAAAGGTAATAAATGTGAGAGTGGGTTTGTTGGTTGAAGTTTTGTTGGACCAATTTGCAGAGCAGAACGAGGAACCAGCATGGTGAGTGCATCCTGAGCTGAGATGGATGGATGGATGGATGGATGGATGGTTGGATGGAGGCAGGAAACACAAGCTTGGATGGGAGCACAACAGGAACTGACAGGTAGCAAGCAGTGTTGATATCAGGGTAGAAATTAGTAGGAACCAGCAGCAAACAATTAAAACCAGAGAGTTTATATACTGAGGGAAGTGGAGTATGGACCAATGAAGTAGGGGAGGTAATCAGGATCTGGATCAGGAGCAGCTGGTGGAAGGGAGACTGAGGAATCCCGATTGAGAATGACTAATTAACACAAATGGGCAGGGAGTGCAGGGAGGTAACATAAAACATTTAAATGAACTGAAGCAAATGAACAATGAGACTAACTAAAGAACATTAACAAGAGGAACCAGAACTATAAGGAAAATATAAACTAACACATCTAATCAGGGAAGTAACAAACCTCTAAACAACAGAATAAATCTAATTACCTGAAATAAAGCAAGTGCAGAACATGGCAGTGAAGAGAAGTAAACAGAACTCCAAACCCCAAACACAGGCAGGTCATGACAGGGACGTGCATTATGTACAACATAGTATTGTAAGCTAGATAAGGAGAGAGAAAACATTTTCTTTTCATTATAGCAAAAATGTTTACAAAAATGTTTACATCAATATAACCAGGGAAATGTTTTTGTTTCCATACATTCATTGAATTTAACAGAACAAACCATCAGCCTCCTTTGAAACAACAATACATCAAATGATAAGCAGTGACTTGTGTGTTGATATTTTTAGCCATGCCAGGGAGTAAACCAATAGATTTCCCCACTGTTATTTTGTAGATCAAAATGTAAAAAAAATATAATTTCATTGTTTAACCACCAGATGTCCTCATATCCCATTCATTTCCAGTCATCAACCTGCTTCGTGTAGCGAATAATGCATGCAGCGTCGGGGGTTGGGGGTGGTGCCTATTCATCCTGGTGCTTATTTCCAGCAGTCAGTGGGTGAACATATCCTTGCTATCACAAGGGCAACACAGGCACACATAAGACAGACTGTCCTGCATGAACTCACTCACAGTTTAGGTGCAATTTCAAGTGGTCACTTAACCTAAAATAAATATTTCTGGACAGTTGAAGAAGACGGAGTGTCTGGAAAACATGCAAACTGGATACAAAATGCAACATTCCTCAATTGGTTATTTTCAGTCAATAACCAATGGAAAATCGATTCTTTTGTTTATGAATTGTTTTTCTACTTCTTGCTGTTGCAACCACACTTAATAATTCACCTCATTCTGGATATTTTAGAGAAGCTTCTATTATCAGTCATTGATGATCCAGAAACAACTTACGTATAGATATTAAGCCTAATACATAATTACTCTATGACATCTAAAATACAACAATAAAACAATATGTGATCTGAGCCGGAGAAACTGCATATTGTTTGGAACAAAATGAGTGTGTCCCCAGAGAGGTAAACGGACTGAATTTATATAGTGCTATGTGAGTCATACCGATCACTCAAAGCCTCTTACACTAGAGCCACATTCATCCAGGCGCAGTCACATTCATTCACCGATTCTCAGATCGGTAGGCAACTTGAGGTTAAGTGCCTTGCCTAGGGGCATTTCTACATATGTAGGGAGGAAGCTGGAATCAAACCTTTTGGATTGCAAGGAGACTATTCTTCGTAAAGAGCCACAGATGCCTCTATACCTGTACTATGTACCAACTAAGCAGGCTTGAAAACAATTTTGCCAATGTGACAATATTAGATTTCTTTACGAGCATGTTTTATCGCATATTATCCTTCCCCTGAGCTTTTTTTCCAAAAGGGGTAAGCCAGAAACTTCCCCAAATACATTTTTGGCATCTACAATAATGAACTCTAATTCAGGTTGTTGTTTTCCCCTCAGAAAATGTCATATGACGTAGATAAGTTAAAACCCGGCTAATAAACCCTGGGATTCAAACCAAAAGGAGGCTCAACATATTTCTGTATTATTTTTAGACAAAATGTTACGTCAGATGGCAAGCAGCTTTGATAATCACATTTGTTTCCCTCAGTGAACATACTGCAGCTGGAAAGCTTACAGGCAGAGCCATGAAGGTCCAAACTCCAACATTGACTGGTGGTTCACCCTGCAATGGGCTTAATCTCTTTGGATCTCAAACACATGCACGCATACATGCAGAAAAGGGACAGATAAACAAATGCAGTCAGTTTATAAACCTCACTCTCTTAGATTTTTTTTCTCTTTAGGCGGTTTTTGTTTTAATGAATCTGTCCTGATGTGATTTAAAGCTTGCTCGAGAGATTCAAGATAACCATGTAATCATGAACATTTGCCAAAGTATTAGCCAACATGCATGCAGCATGGACATGACATCAAATATTAACTGAATAGCCCATGGCTCACAGTATTTAGTTGTTTTTAATGGACTGGAATGTTTAACTGGACAGTTTAAAAGAAAAGAGGATTAGAATATCGCTTGGTGCATCTGAAAAACTTTTACCTTTTTACCAGAATAGTAAATGATCGAAGTCCACAGATTTTGGAATTTCAGTAAATATAATATGATGTACATTTACTGAAAGTCCATAATATAATATAATATAATATAATATAATATAATATAATATAATATAATATAATATAATATAATATAATATAATATAATATAATATAATATAATATAATATAATATAATCAATCAATGGAACTAAGTGAGCAGTTAATTAAAATTGAAGATTTGCAATTGAAATATTTAAGTAACTTTTAACTCCAGTGAATCAATAAACACAAGTAATTACTAGCAAAATGTAAGATTAAGAGAAGGCATTAAGCAAAATAAAAATTGCAACTTAAAAAAAACACAAATCGTAAGGTGCTTACACACAGTGTATACTATCAAGTGTTTGTAATGATCATTTACTTAGAACTGGTCCCAGTGTGCCGTTTAATGATTTAAAACATTGACTTCCAAACAGCTGTGACGCACAACTCCACTTTAATCCAGATCACACTAAAAAAGAAATCCTGCAAAACTCTATTTTTCTTCTTTTCCAAATGTTTTCTCTTGCATTATGTTAGATGAGTTGTATTATTTTCAGGTAAGATGTAGGCAAAGTGTTCCTATATATATCTGTTATTTATAGCAATACATCAAAAACTCTTTTGGGGCATCAACATAGCTAGAAGGGTTGTTCAGATTGTGGATTTGAAGTTGGACAGGAGCAGTCTCACCGTGCCCCTCAGCTTATTTTAAAACTGATTTTCCTGTGGCTGCTCAACAAGGCATACTGAATGTGCAAGTGTTTGCAGTTATATAATCAGCTTCACATCAAATAGTCCCGATCATTAAAGGTGTGCGTGGTTGACCCGAGGCGGCAGATTGACATTTCACCTGGTTTAGAATGAGAATCAGAATCAGCTTTATTGGCCAAGATTAAGTGCAAAAACAAGGAATTTGACTTCTTTTTCACATGCTCACAGTGTGCAGACAATAAGTAAAACAATAGTTGTGACTGGCTCAAGTCTGTCTCAAGGTGTTGGAGATAAAATGAGAGTTTTCGTAAAGAACAAATAAGAGTTCGCAGGCAAAATAATGCTGCAGGTGAAGTAAAAGGATCCATTACAGCTGGGAGAAACATGCCTTTCAGCATATACAGCAAGCTATTTCATTATCATGCTGTTCAATGCCAGAGCTAGCTTACTCTCATGTTATCCAACAAAAACAATATCAATAACATAATGCAATCCATACAACATGAACTCCACATTGGCTGGGATGATGATGGGATGTCCTGTTTTCCCTTCTCATTGCTCAGGAAAATGGCTCATTCATGCTGCTTCTATTTACTTCTCGAACAGTCCTCCCTCCCTCGCATTCCCTCTTTCTGCTGCACTTCTGCACATATTGCTATGTAATCCTCTCAAAAAGCCCATATGAAAACTTCATTGGTTGACCAGACATAATCCTCAGTGAACTCTAAGTACCTGAATATGTTTGATTGTAAAAGAGGGAAAGCGGATAAAAAAAGCAAACCCTGCTCTCCTGCCAGACATTTGGATTCAAAGTATAACATAATCCAGCAGTTATGTGATGTAAAATCTTAAGCCTGTATGTTTTAAATAATTAATCTCTTTGCGTCATCTGTGACGATACATTAAAATTAGCTTCTAATAATCTTCTTAAATTACATTTTTCAAAAATGTTATCAAAAAAAATTATTTAGATTTAAAATCTTAATATATTACATAAATAGAGTTTAGATTAATGAAAAAAAAACACTTTAATTTGTCAGGGTTTTGTATTTGCTAGGTTTTGTATTCTTTCATTTCAAACGGTATCAAGAATATTCTTCGGACCTGTTTCTTGCAGCCGGTACACATGCAATTCAGAAGTAACAGATTTTGCTGGCCTTTTGTATTATTATTTCTTGTATAATGTTCTTTGAATCTCTACAACTCCATTTGCAGTAAATTGTCAGCCCTTAGCAGTTTAGGATGTTGGGGTCAAAGTAACTCCTCCCCCATTTGACAGCTCCATATGTCTGGGAAATCTGAGGCAGATGTCATCAACATTAATACAAGTAAAAGAATCCATTCAGGACACATGCATGGACAAAGTACCTCCAAGAACTCCTTCCTCATTCGCATGCATTTGATTTTCAGATTACAGTGAATTAGCTTAAAAATGAGAAATTTGATTAATGCACACAATCTGGGTTTGCCCACAGCGTATGACGTCAAGATAACATTTATTTACCTAAAATTAGATTATTTTGGGGGAATTTTTCTTCATCCAGTGAGAAGTTAAGTATTTTTAACAAAATAGCTTTTGCACAACTGAAGAAGAGAGCCTGAACGGCTGCTATTTAGCAAAAACATGGTGAAATGATTGCCTATTTATATTGTTTGTGTATGTGTCATTAGTAAATAATTATGCAACAACCCACCACAATGTTGTTGTCAGTTAATCTGCTTAGAAAGTCCATTGGGATACATCTTCTGTAAATTAAAACCCAGTTGTTGATATCTTGCAACTTAAAATGTAAATGAAATAAATACATATCTAAAAAAATGTGTTCCTTCTTTTTCAGTTGATAAACCTATACCACATATATTTTATAGGTAAACCTTTGTGGTTTTTATATTACTGAACCATTAGCAACATTGTGACCAGCTTCCGTTTACATCACTGATTTGATCGTTTTCCAGCTTTGCATCATGAATGAAATCACATTTACTTTTCTGACATATTTATATGATTTTCAGTGAGAAGTTTGGTTTTGACTTATAAGTCTTATGCTTTTAGAGTTGGATTTTTTAAAAAATATTTATGTTTACTTCAGGGAAATACAGGTATTAGTTTTGAAAAATGTTTCAAAAGATTTTAACTCACAAAATCACTATAAGAGAGGCTTGCAACCCTTAGTATCACTTTATTACACAAACACCACTAGGCCATTTAAAAAGAGCACAATAAAGCAACGTTAACAAACAACATTCATCCTACTACTATCCTTTGTTCTTAAGATCTCTAACTTGGTCCTTAATGACCCACAGTAAGGCCTCAAACCATACTTTGGGAACCCACAGTGTACCACACAAACATACAGTATTGGAGCAAATCTAATTCCACTTTAGTAGTGGCAATGTTTTTACATCTACCCATCAATAGCAGCAGATATGCATCACTTTTATAGAATAAAAAAGGAAAAAAAATGAAAGTTTAGATATTCTTATTTGTTCATTAACATATGAAGACACAAGATACATTCCTTATGTTGCAGTATATCTAAAACAACTGAATATTTGGTTTGTAAAACCTACTGTGTGAATTTTGATTATGTAATAACCAGTAAATACAGTGTGTTGTTTAATGTTGCAGTTGGTCAACATTTTAAACTGCAAATCAAAAATGAACAAAAAACATATAGTTATATTTTATGATATTTAAAAGTCAAAATAGTCAACTTTGTGGTAATTAACCGTGTGATACACTGAAGAACACTGAAACACAAAAGAACAGGCATTAGGTCTAATGTGTAAGAGTACACAGGTCTAGCTAATGTAATAAATTATTTAAATTGAGTTTGATTGCCTGACCGACTCCTGTCCTCATAATAAGTATGCGAACATCAAGCTAAGAAGCCTCTCCAGTTAATCCAATGCCATTAAATAATCTCTGACCTCTCCTGGATGTGTGTGTGTGTGTGTGCGTGTGTGTGTGTGTGTGTGTGTGTGTGTGTGTGCATTGAAAAATGGATGTTTTGTTTAGAGGATTATTTTAGTTCTTCCCTGAATAGAGAGATTAATCAAAGAGCAGGAGGAAACATCCGTGGCTTTTGCGTTTCAGTGACACAGGCAATTAAGAATGCCATGTTGGATCCTCTTTGGCCCTGCTGACGTCAAGATAAAATTTATTTGGCTAAAATTGGATTATTTTGGGGGGAATTTTTCTTCATCCAGAGAGAACTTGATAAGTATTTTTAACAAAATAGCTTTTGCAAAAATGAAGAAGAGAGCCAGAAAGACTGCTATTTAGCAAAAACATAGTGGTGAAATGATTGCTTATTTATATTGTTTGTGTAAACTGATAAATGTCAGTAATCTGTTTTGCATAAAGTGATTTATAACCTTGTACTTGCTTTGCATAAATGTTTTGTTTTTATTTTTGTCTTGCAACAACTACATTTTGAACATTTGGATGAAATTTGTATAAAAAATAAATAGGATGAGCTGAAAATTAAAGCAATTCATTCTTATTTGAAGAAATTAAATTAATCTAAAATAAAATGACAAATCACATGATACAAAATGAAACACATCCAATATTTTTGCTGTATTCTATATGTGGTGGCAGAAAAGTTGACATGATGCACGATTACAGTTTTTTTGTTATATATTTCCAGCTCTACAGAAACACAATGGCGGAGGAGATGGGGGAGCAATGGTTCACACTGCTTGCAACACATTTTACAGTACAGACTCTCACAGACAGAAACATCCACATCAGTAAGGAGTTTATTTGGACTTATTATCAGTTTGAGGCACATCAATCTTTTCCCCTGTAAGAAGGCGCCAAATGCCTCCTCTGTAGTTCTCATTTCCCAAAGCGTACAGAAGAGGATTAAAGGTGGGTGAGGTCTTAGCCAGGATAGGAGCGATCTGTTTGGACAAACATAACATGAATATCAGAGCTTAATAGAGGTCATGTGTTGATTTGTTGTACATATGTAAAAAAAATCTAATTGCCTGGATTGTATAGATGTTTTAGATAAAGAAATACTTGGTGCAGAAAGAATGTGTGCAGTCAAATTCCACAGGTTAGGGCAGGGTCTGCAACCTGCAGCTCTGAAGCTGCAAGTGGCTCTTTGGACCTTCCACATGGCTCTTAATAACATTGGAACAAATTAATGTTTTAAATGTTTTTAGCTGTGTTTCAGTTTTTTTCGTAGAATAATTTCATTGAAATTCCACAACAGAATGACACTAAAAGTACCAATTATATTTGGATCTATTTTTCTTGTCAGTAGGTTGAAAACTATGTGCTTTTTCATGTACTACATATATCAACATCCTATACAAGAAAATGTTTCCTTCATCTTTTGGCAAATTATATTTTTCTTTATTTTAAAACCTAAAAGTAGAGATAACATTGTGTTTTTTTTTAATTACAACAAATTTCTTATTGCAGATATTTATCAAAAATTATAAGTTGTCTTTTTTCAAAAGGCCATAAAGCTTTTGTGACTCTAAACTAGTTTTATTGGACTAAAGGGTAAAAATGGCAAAAAAGTTGCAGATCCCAGGGTTAGGGTTATGATCTTTCAGATTAAAAGTCTATATGGCGAGTACATCTCATTTGCAGCACAAAACAGGTCATATATTTATGCACTACTACACTGCTTGCTGTTCTACCAACCCTTACCATCCTCAGCTTTGGCGAAACTAGAGTTGCATTCTCCACAGCAGCATAGAAAGCCAGGACACCATAGGGGCCCCAGCAGAATAGTAAAGTCTTCAGAGGAGTGTTGGGGTTAAACTGCAGATTAATAGTAACAAAAACATAAAAATGGACTTTCAGTTCAAGAATGATGTGTTAGCATTCTAGTATAAGGGGGGTGGGGGGTATAGACAGAAAAATCCTTTCATCATGAGATTTTCCTGCTTGCAGGCACATCACATGCCTAGAATAATGTCTGAGAGAGCCAGAGTATGTGTTAAGATCATTATAACAAAGCTAGGAAATTGAAAGGCAATGAGTACAGGTTGTTGTAGTCCTAGGGTCAAAGCAGATGTTATTCTCAGTTACACTTTATGCATGCATTACTATGCTTTTTGCCTTACGGATGGTAAAAATGTTTCCAAACAGTGTAAAATCCTAAAACATGAGACTTTAATCAAGTTCAGTGATTTTAAACAAAATTTGGCTGCACAAAACAAGCTTCTCTTTTTGCCTAGATGATTGAGATACATGTATGGACTTGCTGAGCTCTATGTGATCTAAGCCTTATTACAAGTTAATTTACAATATACAGCAGTGTGTGACGAACATTCTGATGTTATAGTGCAACACTGTTTTGGTTGGAGCAATCGTTTTTGCTCTCAGTACATTGCTCTCCTACTCAACCTCCTATACATAGATGTTTGGGTCAATGAAGCCCTGATCTCCCCCCTGGGGCAACAACCTATAGATGCCACAGTGTGCATACCTGTTATAGTCTCTTTAGTAACTCTGAATAGCATCCATGTGATGAAAATTATTGTTCTCGAGGATTATTCTGCTTTCCTTCAGTAGGTGACTTCAGAGCAGACAGATGCATGCAGACAGAGTGCATTTTTGTGACGATTTACTAAGCAGTTGCTATTGTTACATTGCTTGCAAGAGTCAGTTGGATCTAATTTTCATGCTCTTTCTTCACTGAATAAAACCTTAATGTATGTGCTGATGCCAAGTTAAAGAGATAGTTTTCGAATTTGTAAGTAATGTTTTACCTGCAGTAGATAACATTCTTCTTCATTTAGTATTATTTCCAAATTAGTTGGACCTGAAGCTAACAGCTAGTTCGAGGGAGACCAAGACCAATCTAAAAAAAAAAACATCATAGCGGTTTGTGCCAACGTTATTTTATAAGCCTTGATATCATCAACACATTTGTATTGGACATTTATTTACACAGAAGCTGATGATAATTTATGAAGGGAAAAAGTAGGAGGTGGGGCACCACCCATGATCTTGCTGTGTGAAACATGTACTGAGAATGGAACATGTTAACCATTTGGTATGAGTTTAAAATTGTGTAAAAAAGCAAAATATCAAAGTGGTTTAAGAAAATGCTCTTGTATGAAAAAAAAATATATTTTTATACTGTCCTACTTTTTTCAGGAAGTTACTCTGATCAGAAATGTTTTAAATGTTATGTTCTGAGCACAGGTTTTGCACAGAAAGGTTATTAATAGTGCACCTACCTCTATTTTTGCAAATAACCATCAATTTCTGTAAAGCATAATGCAAATGTGACAACATTTTAAGGGTTCATAAAATAAGATTTGCATAAACATCTATGATGTTGGATGGTAGAAGATGGTAGAAATCCACTTTGATATTAGTGTTTCCAAGACCAGCTGTTATCTTTAGCCAGGACCTAGTAATGTTGAGTTATCTACCCATTAGTTGTGAATATATAGGTAAACTACATTTGCAACTAATAACCTTTGACAGAATATAACTTCTAAAATCCTGAGCTACCCCTTTAAATCTGAAATCTCTGGGCGTATGATCCCATCCCTTCTCTTGCAGGGGATATGTAATTCTCACAAAAGACTCCCTGTTCTAATAAAGCAGGTGGATCATGTTTTATTACATTACTTACCCTGGGGTTTCCAGTCTTTTTGAATTTCTGTGCAATGGACTGGTAGGAGGACAGGACAACAAACACCTGAATGCCCATGTTGAAAATGCTCATAGGGATCAAGTATGAAACATAGTTCCTGTTGAAAGAGGAATAAATGTTAGGCTGTGAAATAAAGACTTGTGCGGTAATACATTTGAATACTCTTTTGGTGTATTTATACTATTACTAATATCCAGTTTATTAATTTATTTCACACTTTTCACTTATGGAACCGGAAATTTATCTTGGTGTATATATCATTTAAATACAGTGGGTTCTCCTACGTCAAAAATACATTCTAGATAAAAAACTTTGCTATCTTTTTTGAACCTGCACAATGAGAAATGCCACCATATTGTGAACTGAGACTTTTCAGTGAAGAACTAATTGGAAGAAAAATAAAGTTAAATAAATTTCTCTTCTGAGCATTGAGAGGCGTCTTTGCATGGGCAGCACCTGTCTCCTTTGCTGTAATCCAGTGTGCAGCAAGTCCTGAGAGGCTCGTAATCATACTCTCCCCAGCCGATGAGGGGCATGGCTGCCCAGAAGGCGGCGAACATCCAGACAAATGCAACCAGAGAGATGGCACTGCTCCATTGCAGCTTTGTCCCTGGAAAGAGAAAGATTCAGCTTGTCTGTTTTAAGTACCTCTAACGTGTGCGTGCTTTGAGATTTGAGCAATTAAATTTTTTTCTTGACTGGCTACTTTTCTGTGAGACAATGGTTATACCAGTTTCACTAACTGACATACGTAGGTAAAAAGATGTTGCTCAACCCCTCTTTTGTTTTTACAATTAAGAATATCACATTGAAGAAAAGCATAAGGTAGTTTGTCTCTGCTGCCCTTTCATCATGGTGATCCAAGCAATGTGAGACATTTAAGGTTCTGTTTGAATCAGTGCATCAAATTAAAAACAATGGATGAGGTTTTGACATGATCATTACCTCTGGGTGTCAACTTACTTGTGCAGTATTGATGATATCTGTCCCAAGCGATAGCTGCTATAAAGTGAAGGCTGGCAAGAGCTGTCATGAAGCCCTGAAAGCCATGAGTCTGGCAACCTTCTGAGCCATAAGGCCAGTACCTGCATGAAGAAGGTGAGGGTTTGAGGTTATACAGATCTTTAATTCACAGAAAGAAGATGTCCCCCATAGATATATTTTCTTGATCTCACATTACTGAAACTGATGTTGATTGGGACAGACTTTTGAAAGCCTTACAGGGGCACATGTCAGGTTTGGTGTTTTAAATTGCTGTGCAGTGACACTGTAAATAGTGGTGGTCCTTGGCTTGGGGCATGTCAGACATTACAGAGAGCTTTCAGTACATTTTAAACAGGAGGGCATCAAGAATATTTTTTTTAAGGCATCGAGATTGGATTTGATAATCTCTAGTTTACAATCCAAACACTTAAAGTGATCTGGATCTGGATGGGATTCTTCTTCTTTAAAACACAATTTAAAAATCATAAAATCTTTATTCGATTTTTAAACACATTTTTGAATATTTTTTATGCTTTGGGACAATGAACTGTAGCTCCTCACAGCCAGCAGCAGTCATGCAGCCCCAAACCATGAGACTTCCACCACCATGCTAAAAACACTTGTTTTTGTACTCCTCACCTGGTTGCCCCCAAGTACTTGACACTATTTGAACCAAATAAGTTTATTTTGGTGTAATCGGACCACAGGACATGGTTCCAGTAATCCATGTCCTTAGTTCGCTTTTCTTCAGCAAACTGTTTGTGTGCTTTCTTGTGCATCATCTTTAGAAGAGGCTTACTTCTCTGGACGACAGCCATACAGATCAATTTGACGCAGTGTGAGGTGGTTGGTCTTTAACACACCTGCTCCCCATTCACTCCCGAGACCTTGTAACACTAACAGGTCACATGGCACCAGGGAAGGAAATGGCTAATTGGGCACATTTTTGGACATTCACATAATATATAAATATATATATTATATATTATATACACACAGGGTTGGGAAAAGAAATAAAAACCTGTCATTTTTGTGGGGAGGTTTCATGGCTAAATTGGACCAAACCGGGAGCCAGTTTCATTGATTGCCCCATGCACCAGTAAGAGCAGAATGTGAAGGTCAATTAGCAGGGTAAGAGCACAGTTTTTCTCAAAAAAAGAAAAGCAAAACATTAGGGGGCTACCAGAGTTCAAAAAGAGGACAAAATTTTTGGTGCACGTCTGGTGGCGCATCTGTGACCAAGACAGCAAGTCTTTGTGATGTATCAAGAGCCACGGTATCCCGGGAATGTCAGCATACCACCCAAAAAGGCGAACCAACCAACGGATTAACTGTGGACGCAAGAGGAAGCTGTCTGAAAGGGATGTTGGGGGTGCAACCCCGGATTGTATTCAAAAAACAAAAAAACCACGGTCCCCCAATCACGGCAGAATTTAAAGTGCACCTCAACTCTCCTTTTTCCAAACAGAACGGCCCATCGGGAGCCCCCAGGGTCAATAAAACACGGCCAGGCTACTATACCCAAAACCTTTTGGTCACTCATGCCAATGCAAACGTCGGTTTCAATGGTGAAAGGGGCCAAATTTGGGGCTGTGGACAATGTGAAAATGTATTTTCTCTGATGAGTCCCCCTTTTACTGTTTTCCCCACATCCGGGAGAGTTACGGGGGGAGAAGCCCCAAAGAGCGTACCACCAGACTTTTGCATGCCCAAAAACTGAAGCGGGGGGGTGGATCAGTGATGGTTTTTGGGCTGCCAAATCATGACATTCCCTTGGCCCCAATATTGTGCTAGATGGGCGCATCACTGCCAAGGGATACCGAACCATTCTTGGGGACCATGTGCATCCAAGGTTAAACATTGTATCCTAAAGGCGGTGCCGTGTATCAGGATGACAATGCACCAATACACACAGCAAGACTGGTGAAAGATTGGTTTGATGAACATGAAAGTGAAGTTGAACATCTCCCATGGCCTGCACAGTGCAGGCCATGGGAGATGGCATTGTCCAAGGCATTGTCCAACCCCTGTATATATACAGGGGTTGGACAATGAAACTGAAACAACCTGGTTTTAGACCACAATAATTTTTTAGTATTGGGGTAGGACCTCCTTTTGGGCCAATACAGCGTCAATTCGTCTTGGGAATGACATATACAAGTCCTGCACAGTGGTCAGAGGGTTTTAAGCCATTCTTTTTGCAGGATAGTGGCCGGTCACTACGTGATACTGGGGAGGAAAACGTTTTCCGACTCGCTCCTCCAAAACACCCCAAAGGCCAATAAAATTTAGATCTGGTGACTGTGCAGGCCAGGGAGATGTTCAACTTCACTTTTTAGTTCATCAAACCAATCTTTCACCAGTCTTGCTGTGTGTTTGGGGTGCATTGTCATCCTGATACACGGCCCCGCCTTCAGGATACCAAATTTTTGAACTATTGGATGCACATGGTCCTCAAGAATGTTCGGTAGTCCTTGGCAGTGACCCCCGCCCTTCTAGCACAATTTTTGGGAAAAGGGGAATGCCATGATATGGCAGCCCAAAACCATCACTGACCAACCCCCATGCTTCACTCTGGGCATGCAAAACAGTCTGGGTGGTACGCTTTTTGGGGCTTCTCCACCCCCGTAACTCTCCCGAATGTGGGGGGAAAACAGTAAAAGGGGATCATCAGAGAAACAATACATGTTTCACATTGTCCACACCCCAAGATTGGTGCTCCTTTTGACCATTGAAACCCGATTTGGGCATTGGAGGGAGTGACCAAATTTTGGCTATAGACCCCGGCCGTTTTTTTGACCTGTGGAGCTCCGAGGGACAGTTCTGGTGGAAAAGGGAAGAGTTGAGGGGGCACTTAATTTCTGCCGAGAAAATTTGGGCAGCCCGTGGGTTTTTATTTTTTTTGGATACAAACCCGGGGTTAGCACCGAACATCCCTTTCAGACAGCTTCCTCTTGCGTCCACAGTTAATCCTGTTGGATGTGGTTCGTCCTTTTCTTGGGGGTATGCTGACATTACCCTGGATACCGTTGGCTCTTGGATACATCACAAAGGGCTGCTGTTTTTTGGTCACAGATGCACCCCCAAGATGTGCACCAACAATTGTCCTCTTTTGAACTCTGGTATGTCACCCATAATGGTTTTTGTGAATTTTTAATTTTGAGCAAAAACTGTGCTCTTACCCTGCTAATTGAACCTTCACACTCTGCTCTTACTGGTGCAATGTGCAATCAATGAAGACTGGCTACCAGGCTGGTCCAATTTAGCCATGAAACCTTCCACACTAAAATGAAAGGTGTTTCAGTTTCATTGTCCAACCCCTGTATATATATATATATATATAATATATATACAGAGAGAGAGAGAGAGAGAGAGAGAGAGAGAGAGGAGAGAGATTCTGCAGAGCAGAATTTCTGATATAGTGATAACAGGAGGACGTTTACAGAAAACGTCCAGCTCAAAAATTAATCAGCATTGTTTTCTGATTAGTGCACTTTACATGTAGCCCCAAGAGGCCCAACCCTTGCAATTATGAAAATTATGTTTACATAACTCACCTCAGAAAGCTGGAGAAAGCTGCAACGGTGGCGTTCATGGAGATGCCGATATCAGCCATGGCTAAACTGAACACCAGGAAATTGCTGGGGGTCCTCAGCTCTCTCACTTTGAGGAAAGCCGCGATTGTCACCGCATTTAGAAAGAAGCCCAGCAGACCTTTGGCAGAGTAGAAAATATATGTTTACAGTCTTCAGGATAAAAGCCAGTGCGCACAGCGTCGGATATTACGACACAGGCAAACACAGAGACAAGTCAGATGATTGCATCCATTTGTTTGTTTACACACCACCAGAGGAACTTTTATAAATGACAGAAACAACACGCTGACTCTACGGGATCAGTGTCTATGAGGTGACAGGTCCTGCCGTAGGTTAACGTGGTGCACCGCGGGCACACCCCTCCTGATATCTGGATGGATTCACGGAGAAAACACTCACCCTCCACCAGCAGACAAGATCCCAGCGAGAACACATCGAACTCGGAGAAACCGTCTGGTAAAGGATACGATGTGACCATCCTGCCAACGATCTGACGCTCCGCTTAGTGCGCTCGTTTAACGGTGTGCCTCAGTGTGACTGTACAGAGTACAGGGTCCGCTTATAAAGAGGCATTTCACGTGAAAACCATGCAATTTATTATGTAAAGCCCCCACCCGCCCTCTCTCCCTCACTCGCTCTGTCTGTCGCCCCAATCCTCGCAGGAATGTCTTAATGAACATAACCGCACAAACCATAGCGCTCAATGCGCATTTGCCTGGTCGCAACAATAAAGCCCTTAGTTAGTTGCACAACAAGCCTTTGTGCGTTGGTGTCCCGATGATAATGCAGCCGCTGCAAATGACAAAATGCGTCTGATGCCGGTCTTTCTTGCTTTAAGGAAGCACAGCAGGTGTCTGTGAGGATGCAGTCTAAAATCAAAACAACTTGCACAAGTTTAAGGAATGATTTCCCGAGGTGTCCTGTAGATGCTTTCTCTACAATAACAACTACAAAACCTTTGCAGCTTTGCAGGTCTAAACAATAACATTTTTGCCCGTTCTTCTTTGCAAAAGAGCTCCGAATTGGTCAGATTGGATGGAGGGTGTCTGTGAACATCGGATTCTGAAATTTGTATGTTGTATTTAGGTCTGGATTTTCACTTGGCCATCCTAAGGATGAATGTGATCTGTCCTGGAGGTGAACCTCTATCCTAATTTAGCCTTTTGCTGTCTGTAACAGGTTTTCTTCAGGATTGACCTGTATTCAGCTCCATCCATCTTACCACCAACTTCTATTTTTTGCTAAAGAAACATAACCTCACGGTATAATGTTGCTGCCACTATGTTTCATGGCAGAAATTGTGTAATGTAAGGCCTTCTAAGACGAACTGTATTTAACCTGTGGTGGACTCTATTTACCATTTAGGTTAGTTCTGAAGGCCATTGGTTGCACTTTTTTATTTTGGGGTATCACAAAAAAGGGTGTTTCAGATTTTTATAAAAAAATACTTTTCACAAATTTTCCACTTTTATATAAAATTCCAGTAAAATAGACTTAAGTTTATGGCTGTAAAGTGACAAAGTCTGAGAACGTTTAAAAGGCAGCAATGCCTTTACAAGTCACTGTATGTTTTTATACTAATAAATGTAAAATATTTTAACTCATGAAAGTAGTCGTACTCATCCACGGATTGACCCAAAGCAAATACAGTGAACAAGCAATGAAGTGCAATGGAGATGCTGTTTTGTATCCTTAATCCTTGATCCCACTGCAGCCTGCAAGTGGAACTGTCAGCCATCTTTTCGTGCAGCGTAAACTTTTGACAGACACACTGACCTTGAGGGATTAAGCCCATGTATTTGTTTACAACGATAGAGGATAAAACTAAAATAATTTTTGATCCCGCAGATGTTTTAACCAAAGCTTTACTCAATCTAAGGTTCGTGTGCTGCGCTGTAACAACGGTGGCCAGGATGCATTTTGGCTGTGACTAAAGTATAGTTCAATAATAGCTAAATTAGTGTTAATAGCATACAGTCTTGTCATTATCCCCAACCTGCAATGGAAGAAGTAGCTTACTATTGGTTAGCGGTTAAAAACGTGCAGATTTTCGTGCCAATGGGCCGAGGGGAAACAAACATGACATTGTGCTGCTCCAAGGATTATATAAAAAAAATACTGGTAAAATATATGTGAAAATATGTAAAGATTTCAGTCACATGATACTACCAAAGATTAAAACAAAAGATCATGACAAATCCTTTTTTTTTTTTTTTTTCAGTTGCACAAATTTTACTTTAAACGGTCTTTGCAACTGAAACACATTATCACCTTATTTAGGGGGCTACTAAGTCCCTTGGAATAATTTTGCCTGACCCCCCACCGCATTCCATTCTTTTTTGTTAAGTAGCTTGCGCTCAGTCAGGTTGAGTGGAGAACATCTGTGAACAACAACTTTCAAGTTTTACCTTGATTTTCAACTGGAAATAGGTTTACACCTAGACCGGGCCATGCTAACACAAAGGCCTGCGTTGATCTAAACCCTTTAATTGTAGGTCTGGCTTAATGTTTGGGACCATTGTCCTGCTGAAAGATAAACCTTTGAACATAGTCTCAAGGATTATGTAACTTCTATAATGTCAGTTGTACAGAGTACATTTCATTCCAAACTTTGCTTTTGTCTTAAAACCTGAGAATGAAACATTTAAATAGCTAATGACAATCAAAACTTGGACTCCAGGATAAAGTTCTTGAAATGTACAGCACCATCTTCCATTCTTTCTTCCTATGAAGGAGTAATTTTATCTCAAAAGTAACAACCAGCTGCAATAAATCCACGTTATGCTAAGAAACAAAATATATTCGATGTGCGGCCCCATTGATACTAATCCTGGTTTTTCGTTGAAATACATGAGATAAAGAAAGACTTTAAATAGAATACTTGCATAAGTTTGTCTTTTGTATTAAACTGTAATTATTGTTGACTTGGCTATTGTTACCCTGGTGTGTGAGGTGTATGGTAGCAAGAATTAACATCATGCCTTGCATTTAGTTAGAAAATCTTCTCTGAATGCATTACATCAGTTCAAAACTTGATAATAATGTCTCACCTGACATTCTTTTCACACATTAGTAAATCTAAAGGGACTCATGTATATTGATACGCTGTCACTAATATAGACTATTCTAATGATAAATGAATTCTTGTATGAAGTTCTCATGTGAATTTTGGTGGCTCATTTTAGCCTTGTTAGGCAATATGTAACAGCAACAGGCTCATACTCATATCAAATTACTATATCATTGTGTTATGAAGATTTTTGCAAATTTAAATTCACATAATACACTAGCCCTTGAACTCTAATGAGGCCTTTAATGGCTTAAATAAATTAGATTAACTGTTTTCTTTGTTCCACACAATGGTTTGCTTTTAAATGTTATAACTTGAGCAACGGAGGAACCCAGAATGCAGACTAGCAGCCAGCATGATGGTAAGTGGAAAAAGATTTAATGAATAAAAAACAAAAACTCACTCACAGATGAGGCACTAACAAAACAGAAACAGGCAGGCGAGACAGGCATGGCATGATCCAAAAAGCAAGACACGAGCATGATCCAGGAAAGAAGACTTGAGCATGATTTGAAAATGTTTCCGCAAGGAATAAACAGAATAGGTGTGTATATATGGAGTGTGAACCAGGTGGAGCAAGGAGACAGATTAGCTTGGAGCAGGTGAACCAAATAAAGATAATTGACAGACAAAACATGGCTTGAGCAGAATGAAAATCCAAGAATACAAACTAATAGAAACCTGACCAGAAAAATAATAAACAGAAACATGATTCAGAACTTCAACTGTGAAATAGGACCCAAAAACACCCACAAATCATAACATTAAAGTACAGGAATATAACTGCTCAACATGTTAAGTAAGTATGATCCATAATCTCACACATATTACATCTTATAAATCTAGATATCTTTGATATTATTATTGATTGATTGATTGATTTTTTTTAAACTGAGGTTGGTTGAATTAGAGAAGTTTGAGCAACGCTGTCCTGCTGCATCATTTTCAAGTGAGGATGGTTCTTCATTCAGCTTATGTTCCTTACTATGCCTGAAAATGCTTTGGTAGTGTTTCATTGTTTCCAAAGTGTACCTTTACACCTAACGTGTGCTTATGTAATTTTAACCTGGAAAAATATTTTGTGCTACAGCTATGGATGGAAAAATAACCGACACATATCTAAAAATCACACTTATGAAACAGAACAAAAATAAAAAAGGGGATAATAGTACTATGTGGAACGCTAAATGAGGCACAAGTGTCAGGACTCTGTGTTGGTGCGCAGTGTATGTGTGTGTGTTTCTTTTCACCCTCTGCTCTAGAGCGTTCCCTGGCAGGTGCTGCTGATCAGGGCCTAATCACTGGCCTTCTTAAGGAGCTGAGACCAGGAGGGAGACGTCAGCCCGTTGCTACATTTTGGTGATAACTGACCGTGATGTGCAGTGCTTTTGGATACATTTTTGCTGAACCTAATCAGAGTTTTTTTTCTTGTCTTTTTCCCCAGACCTTGCCTGTTGGGTTTTTAAGGCTCCTAGTCCTGTGATCTGTTTCTGAGCGAGCTTCAATGTTTGTTCCTTGTCTCCCACTGTGAGTCTCCCTTCCTCCTCAGCTTCTGGCCTTGGCCTGGGAGAGGTTTCTTTAGGAGAACCTTACTCTTGTTGTCACCTGCCTGTCCACCCTCCTACGTGGGAACGCTTAAGCTGGGTCATCATTTGAGAACTAAAGAATAGAAAAGAAACTGCTGCCTACCACACTCATCCTGCCAACCTCTATCTCAGAGGAAGGACTTACCTCCCCAGCTAAACCACTACCACTCTGGCTGTAAGTCCCCAAATTAATCCCTCTGAAAGAAAACATCTTTAAATTCTCCTTGGATATCCATAACCCTGTCACCTTCCCTTCCAGAGAAGAACCTATCTCCTGGTGTCGTTGCCTGGGTCCCTGTCTTGCCCTGTTCATTTCTTTTCACTAAAAATAAATCTGTTAAAACGCTGTCCTGAATTTGTGGTTGTGTTCTCCTCAGAGCTTAAAGAAACGCTACATTATGACAAGTTGAGCCATTAAAAGATAAACATAGAATCTGAATGTTAGAAAAAGGATTAAGATACACTTTATGTTATCTTGGTACATATTTTGATAGATTTAAAGATAAAAATGTAAGAAAAAAATGTTCTAACATACAGTCCAGTCAACTAATATGATCAAACAATATTAAGTTTTTTTTTAGGTATCCAGGACTTTGAGACAGAAGATAACAGCTTAATCTGAAATATGACCTCATACAATTATACACTTGTCATACTAACAATAAAATAAGCAGACATTTAAATAAGAATTCCGATTTTATTGATTTATTTAAATTAAAGTCTTGCAAATAAATTCTGTTTCCTTGCAGCAAGAAGTTCCTGAATTTGATTTAAGGCCTGGGGTCTCTCTGTATGTTATCCTGTGCATGCGTGGGTTCGCTCTGGGTTCTCCAGCTTCTTCCCACAGTCCAAATACATAAGTGTTTGGTTATGCAGACAATTTTTGGAAGAAGACCCAGCAGAGACTGTACTTCCTGCGGCAACTCAAGTACAACCTGCAACAGGAGCTGCCAGTCATCTTCTACACTGCCATTATTCAGTCTGTCCTGTGTTTGTTCATAAATATATGTGGTTTGACTCATTCACAAAACAGGACAGATTCAAACTACATTAAATAATTAGATCTTCCGAGAGGATCTTTGGGGCTGACCTTCCCTGCTTCCAGGACTTGTACAGGTCTAGGGACAGGGAAACTGCAGCTAGCATCTCTGCAGATCCCACACATCCTGGATAAAAATGGTTTAGGCTAACTTTAAGGTCATTGCTGCAGAGACAGTTTCGTCCCCAAGGCTTTCTCTCTGATGTAAACAATGAACCCACAACAGCCTAAGTAGTCAGCTGCTCTGCTGTGAAACACAAAAAGCATATTTCCACTTGCCTTTCTTCTTTCTTTTCTTTATATATAAAAACAATGGTGGTACATGCACATTCATGTACATACTGTTCCTTTATCTTTATTTTATTTCCTCTAATGTTTATATATTTATGCTTATTATCTGTATGTTGTGTATCTGTATGTATTATCTGTATGTTTTGAAACCAAAATGAAATTCCTTGTTTGTGCACGCAATCTTACCCAATGAACTGATTCAGATTAATTGGTCTCTCTAAATTGCTCCTAGGTAAGTGTGTGTGTGTGCATGGTTGTTTGTCTGTGATGGACTGGTGGTCATGGACAATGGATGGATGGATGGATGGATGTTTTTTTTCATTAATTCACTTGAAAGTCACACTCATAAATTATATCGACTCATTACACACAGAGTAATATAGTTCAAACAATTATTTTTGCTTATTTTGATGATTATAATTTACAACTAAAACCCCAAATACATGCTCACGGTTAAGAATATTAAATAAGACTAGTACACAGAGGATTTTGAATCCAGTTGTTATGCTATGTCAGTTTTCCAGCAGTTAGTCACTGAAACCCTGCACAATGAGGGTAAGCTACAAAAGGTCATTGGTGTGAAAGCTGGCTGGTCACATTGTGTTGTATCAAAACTTATTCATAGAAAAATTTAGTGGAAGGAATAAGTGTGGCAGAAAATGGTGAGTTTGGCAGATGCACAATGTATGCCCATGCAGAATATTGGCTACAATTGTCAAATTTCTTATTTAAGCCACAGGCAACATCAGACATGCTTTAACTGGGGTGAGGAGAAAAAGGACTTGACTCTTTTTTCAGTGGTGTGTAAATGCTGCAAATGGAGCTTCAACTAAATATTGATTGCATATGATGTAGATGATATGAAAACACTTTTTAGTAAGCCGACATTCCGGTATCATAAATACTATTTTTTTCTCTTATTAGTTTGTTTTTATTTTTAGAAAACAAATTGTGTTTGTTATAAGCTATAAGCGTTAGATATTATCTATAAGCCGTAATCCTCAGAATCAGCAAAAACAAAAAAGCTTTATTTTTCGTTTTAATTACTGGAAAATAAGAACTTTTATTTGATAATCTAATTTATTATAATGCATGAAGGAAACATCTTGTGCTTCTGCAATCTAGTCATCCCCTTAGGTCATGAACTATATAGATGTCTATTCGTGCCTAAAGGACTTTGAGACAGAAGTAAGCTGCATAGGATTTACCACATGCTGATTCACTCTTGTCATATTTATCATGGAATTGATCAGAACGTTATTCACGATGCTACAGTTGGAAATCATTTGTACAGCACATGTTCACTTGGGACAACTCATACATATCTTAAAACTGTCATAGAAAAACCAAAAATTTCGTGACAGGACAAAAGCACCTGTATGTTTTAAGATCTTAACAACGCCAGGGCCACCTTGTGGCAAAACACAGTGATGGACGCTTGCATCTAAACTATCACAGCAGTGCTGAAATGAACAGCCAACAATTCAGTGAAGAGAAAAAAACATCCTAGTGGATTATGACCGTTTCGGAAGTGTTTTTATTTTTTTACTAATCATAAACAGGGACGTCTCCGCGCAGCCTATCAGATTCCGGGATGCTATACACATCAAAATGAAACGAACGCCAGTTCTTTTCCTAATCCCAGTCTATCCTTTTTATCTCGGGACTCTCAGCATTCTGATCACTATGGGACATCGAAGCGGCGGAACAAAGCCATGCGGGCGATAGTACATTAGAGAGAAAAAGTAAGTTTATTTGATTTAAGCGAGGCGCAAACTGGGCGCGCAGGCACACTGCGTATGCGTAAAAGTGGGCCAAAATGTTCCTCGTCCTGCTCCTGGGGCTCTGCGTGGCCACGCTGGAACTTTTCTCCCCAGTGAGCTCATGCCCTTCGCAGTGCAGCTGTTTTTATCATAACTTGAGTGACGGATCCAAGGCCAGGTAAGAAAACCACAGCAAAAATTCAAATTCCATGCGTGGTTTTTGCGCAGGGGTGCATCTCTTTGGATGGTTAATCTAAACGTGATGATTTATCTTTTACCAGAGTTTAACTGTAAAAACGACAATTATGAGAGTTCATCGAGATCAAATTTGATCTAACACGGGATTATCTGTTAAACGCATATTGTGCGCCCCAGTTTGAACACTTTATTGTTTTATTGGGATGACTTTGTTTTCAGTCATATTTGCACAATGTTTTTTTCCTGTCTGACCTGAGTGCACCATTTTGATTGAACTAACTAGAGTCTTCACTTATAACTTTTCATTCTGTTTTATTAGATTAGAAATACACAAACAAAGTTCATCCTGTTTGTCACATGTAATTTATGAATGTTTGTGTGCCCCTTTCAGAAGCGTGATATGCAATGATCCCGACATATCTCTTGTGCCAGTCGGGTTCCCTGTTGACACATCCAAACTGCGGATTGAGAAAACAGCCATCCAGCAGATCCCAAGTGAAGGCTTCAGCTACCTCTCCAGTCTGGAATTCCTCTGGATGTCTTTCAACACCCTCTCGGCTCTGAGCCCGGAAAGCTTTCGGGGACTGTTTAACCTGGAAGAGCTTCGTCTGGATGGGAATACCCTCACTGCCTTTCCCTGGGAGTCTCTCATAGATATGCCCAGTCTCAGACTTCTTGATTTGCACAATAACCAGCTCACCTCACTACCTGCGGAAGCCACCACTTACATCAAGAACCTCACCTACCTGGACATGTCCAGCAACAGCCTGCTGACCCTGCCCATGGAGGTGCTGACCAACTGGCTGGCTGCGAAGCCCATGCAGGGCCCAGAGAGTTCCAAGATGATACTTGGTAAGAATCATGTAGGGGCACATCTAGAATGTTTTTTAAATGGATTTATGGATGTGTGAGGCAATAATAATCTTTTATGATGATCTAAATGGGGCAGACTCTGAAGGACACAAATACTGGCATAGAAAAACATCTTCAATGAAGCATCTACTCCCCTATGTTACGTATAATTTTATTAATCATGTACCCCCCTCCACCCCTAGGTGTGCCAGTCAAGATATATGTTATTTTGGCAGCCGAACAATATATTTTATGAACGACACATAATCTTGACTCTGACCTTGATTTTTTTTTAAACTATCATGCTAATTTCTGATTAATTTCTATTTTTTTGTAAACAGTGTGCTGTTTTAAGACTTCAATAACACTTAAATATACCTATCAAATAAAAGAAGACTCTTTGACTTTCGCAAGTGCAAACAGTATTAGTTAATAAATGAAAAGATAAAACTACTTTGTCAGATAACTGCATACATAAGCCTGTGATCTGTTCTAAGAGTTTAAACTTAAAACTTACAGACTATACTTAACAAAAATAAAAACAACTAAATGTTAAAACACTTAATTGCAGAAACAGAGTTTGTTTTTCACCTGTTGTTCTATAGTAAGAAAAGCAAAAGATCAAAGTAAGGCATCAGCTTTGTCAAAAGGAAACCACCTCCACCAGTAACTCCACCACCAGCATCATCATCCACATCATTGCCATAATTGCCATAATCATAGCTATGATGTAGTTTCTGAATTAAATGTCAATCCTCTTACAGGATTATCATCATGACATCACAACCAGCAATCCGCGGGCTGCTCTTTTGTTTTGTCCACAGCTGGACTCTTCTGTCTGCTCCTGAAGTTTTGTTTGTGTTCTCCACACCTTCAGGTCTCCATGACAACCCCTGGGTTTGCGACTGCCGACTCTATGACCTGGTCCAGTTCCAGAAGTCTCCTACTCTTTCTGTGGCATTTATTGACACAAGACTCCGCTGTTCAGCACCAGAGAGCTTCTCAGGGGTCTTGTTCAGAGATGCGGAGCTGCGGCAGTGTCAGCTTCCACGTATCCACACAGCAGTGGCACGAGTACGGAGCGCTGTTGGGAACAACGTTCTGCTCCGCTGTGGGACTATTGGGGTACCAGTGCCAGATCTGACGTGGCGTAGGGCTGATGGACAAATGCTTAATGGAACAGGTTAGCTAGCCTTTGTAATTAGTCTTACCAGTGTTAATTCGTCCATTTATAGAGTCCAGTAATTAATCAATAATACTTCAGATTTGGTTCACCATTTTTATTCTTTGTAATTCAGACTTCATCTCACATTTTCTTACAGTTCTTATACAATAGACAACACAAGGCATGCCTATTCGTTATTGACTGGGCATGCCAAGAAGTAATAGAATAGCCTTTCAGATGTGAAGTCAATAAAACCCAAAACCGGTTACAAAGCTTCTGCTTTGGACATCCTCCCACCCCAGGAGACTCTTCACTATAAAAGTATTCTGGTGGACAAACAAAATATTTATAATCTTCATAGTTGTAGCTTTCCATAAGGATTGATGATTTTTTTGCTCATGACTTTTGAGATGCAAACAAACAATAGAAATGTAGTTTGGGCGCAAGTACCTTTTTTGATTTTGGTTTGTGCCGCCCTCTGACAGGAGATCCCTGGGCAGGCAACCATATGGCTCCTATCAGCAGCTGCCACTGGGTCTTTCTGTGCATTTTAAATGAGCTAGAAGGATCTTTTACTCTGTAGTCCTGTTAATTAAACAGAGAGCTACTACTAAAGTCAGTCAGATTGTAGGTCTGATTGACAGCTGCAGCCTTTACAGGCAGTTATGCAACATAGATGACAATTGATGAACATTGTATAATCAGCTGCCTTGCATTATTTTCTTTTGATCAGCAGAGATTTTTAATCAAATTCCACTTCATATTTGAATTTTTATGATTCTAAAATGTTCAGAATTCAGAATTGCATATTAAAGTATATTGCTATCTCTCTTCCACCACAGTCCAACAGGAAACATCTAAGGAAGGAATCACCTGGTCCATTCTCAGTGTCCCAGCTGTGTCCTATAGTGATTCAGGGAAATTCATCTGCAAGGCATCTAACTACGCAGGGAATGCAGAGGCTGTAATTTCTCTTGTTGTATCTAACCCACCAATACCAGAAGGGAACCAAACAAACACAGACAAGAAGTCTAAAGTCAAGAAGCCAAACCCAGTGGGTAAAGCAGCCTATCAGGAGAAACTGGTGGCCAGATATGTAGTTCCAACTTCCACCTCATCAGCTTTGGCTGCTATGGATTCTGACATGTTACCTGCTGCTGGCCCTGATCCTGAACAGGTCAGATACATCCTAACTGATGCAGCCACCCAGGATCCCTCCACCTCCCCCAACTCAGATGCACTACTGGATCTGGAAAAGACTAATCTCAGCAATCTAGCAACCAACACTTCAACCTTACAGCAGGACCCTGACAGGGTGGTACGTTCAGTGAAGGTGGTGGGTGACACAGACAATACAATATCTCTGAATTGGAGGGCACCTACAGCAAAGAACACAACCGCTTTCAGTGTGCTGTATGCTGTGTTTGGAGAGCGGGACATGAGAAAGATAAATGTTGGAGCAGGGCAAACCCGTGTAACTATAGACGGGTTGGTGCCCAGGACCAAGTACATTGCCTGCGTGTGCGTGAAAGGGCTGATTCCCAAAAAAGAACAGTGTGTGATATTTTCCACTGATGAAGCAGCTAGTGCAACTGGCACCCAAAAGCTGATCAATGTGATTGTGATCACCGTGGCCTGTATCATTGCAGTCCCACTCACTGTCATTGTCTGTTGCGGGGCATTGAAGAGACGCATTAAAAAGTACTGGGGAAAGAAATCAAAAGACATCCAAGACTCATACGTGACTTTTGAAACACTATCCCCTGGCACAAAGGCCAAAGGGCTCGAGGGCGAGTACTTAAACAGACTGAACCAAGAAGAGTCTAACAGGCTGCTGTCAGCCCGCTCCAGCCTGGACTCCGAGTCAACAGCAAAGATAGAGGGACAGCCTAATGAGTACTTCTGCTGACGTCATGCTCCAGCTCTGGCTCCTGCTCCACGCCATCTTCCTCGCACTCACCCGCATCCACATCTGTGCAGCAATCAGAAGCCCAATGCCCATCTGCACCATTCTCATCACCGCCCACATCTCCGCTCACATCTATATCCCCAGCAGTACTCCTACTCTGACTCTACACAACATCCTGACATCAGTCCCCCTCCCACACGCTACCATGCCCCCACGCCGTGGGATTCCCCTCCACCGGTTCCTCCTCGCTGGATAATGCCACCAACTCCACCGCCACAGAGACCCAACTTCTATCAAAGGACTTTTGCACGCTGCACAATAATGGAAATCTCAGTTTAAAGAAACTGGATAGTTGCAGAAAATTTTATTCCTCTTGCAGATTATCAGTGGACTGTTGTGCAGCTGGCCATCCATAGTAGCTTTTATGAGTAGAAAGATGTTTGCATCACAGGAACTATATAGAGAAAAAGTAACATTTGCACGACCCAGCGATAAAACCTTTTCAACCTAACCTGATTTAAAGGGAAAAAAACAGTAGACACTCCATTGTTTATACCATAACATATGTATGTGTATGATTTGTAAATGTCTAGTGAATGTTGTACACTTACATATACAGTTAATTCTGTGCCTCTGTATATATCTGTCATTAGTTCACAGAGAAGATATACACATAGGCATGGTTCAACACTGGTGAATGGAGGGCAGCTGGAGCTGGAGAGAAGTACAGAAAGGACAGAACTTCCTGAACTATGACACATTGTAAATAAGATGGAATGAAAAGTAAAATCATTTTTATTCGTCAGCAATGGAAAACATAAGAAAATCTAAATATTAATTTAATGCCAGCTAGAGGCATATTAACCTCATTTAATGTAGATCTGCTCATTCCGATCGCACCACACATTTAATAAAGATTAAATAAACTTTTATATAAATTTATCTAATATTGTTTGTCCATACTATTGAGTTACTCAGCCTCAGGACAATCATTATATTATTATTTTAATATATTCAGCTCAGCATAGTTTTAATACTCTACCTTGTTAGTTCTCAGAGTTTCAAAACCAACTCTTAGCTATTTAGTTCTCTCTTCAGGGTCTACGAGCAACATTTTTTCTTCCTACGTTGTAAGAAAATATCAAGCGGGTGTTAATCCTCCTGATGTTGTCTGACCTTGTTTTTTTTATCTTAGTCTTGTAAGACCATCCACAGATCAACTTTCAATATCCATAGCAACTTAGCTTTTGTGCTGTCAAACGCATATTGAATCTCAGTACGAAGTAAAACAAGGAAAGTTTAGATCAGAAAAAGTAAAACAACCTACAGTGAAAAAAATGACTAGTTTGTCCTTTAGGCTCTGCGGTAACACACTGCACTAAGTAATCAGAGGCCAGAGCTACATACAGTGGTACTTTCTTTCAAATTAGCCAATAAAAGACAATCTGCTTTAGCAATGGCTAAGTCATACTATATAAAACTATCATAAATATTTTAAACTGGATGCTGCAACTGGCTCTATAAATTTTACATACGTTATTTAATTGGGGGTTTATGTAATATATTGACATAAGGTAATGCTGAATTGTAAATTGGATTGAAAAGTTAGATAGCTTTTTAAAGAATGAAAAGTGAAGAGTATTCACTCCAGCCCTCTTGAGTGAATACTTTGTAGAATCATCTCTCACTCAAATTAGTCATGAAGGCATATTTTCCTACTTTGATTTAGGCCTGGAGTTTGTATAGGCCATTTCAATAAGAGCTGAATCTTCAGTTGTTGCTGGCTGTGTGGTTAGGGTCATTGTCTTTTGCAGCCATTAACAGGTCTTCTTCCAGTAATGGTTGGTGTCCAGTAATGACCTCCATCCATTTCTCCATCAACTCTGATAAAGAAAAGTATACACACACCACAAGACTGCTGCTACCTTGTTTTTCTATAAGAATGCTTTAATTAGGGTTATGTGCAATGTTAGTTTTCAAATGATGTTTGGTATTTGGCTTTCTATTAACAACGACTTCCTTCTCACCACTATGCCTTAAATACCAGATTAGAGGAAGACATGATCAATATTTATCCTCCTCAAAGGTTTTACACACCTAAGCTGTGGATCTCTGCAGCTTGATAGCATGGGTATCTTAGCTGCTTCTCTGATTAATAGTCTTCTTGCCCATGTGTAGTAGGACAGTCACACCTTGGCAGGTTAGCAGTTGTGCCATAATCATTTCATTTTCTGATCATGTCCAAAGCATGTGATCCATCCATTGTGGGCAACAGGTCCAGGAGGGTACAATGGGACATCCCTCTCCCCTGCGACATCATCCAGCCCAATGTCATCTCCAAGGCACTCCCAGGCCAGACAGTATATGGACCCTGCAGTGAGTTCTGGGTCTTCCGCAGTGTCTCTTCCCAGTGGGTCATTCTTGGAAAACCTCCAAAGGGAAGCATCTAGGAGGCATTCTGATCAGATGTCCAAACCACATCAACTGACTCATTTTGATGCGGAGAAGCAGTGGCTCTATCTTGAGTCATGAACCACGTGACGTTCTTTCAGTCATGAACAACATCTCATGACCACAGGTGTAGCTTGCAATATTCTTTATATCATCTAACCCAGCTTTAAATGTCCCCACAATTTTATCCCTGACCTGTCTGTTGAATTCCTCAGTTTTCATGTCGCTGTTTGTTTGCTAATGTTGTTGAACAAACCTATGAGGCCTTCACAGAACAGCTGAAATCATGCTAATAAGAAATTATACACAGGCCGAAACCATTTACAATTTGGTGAATTTTGAAGGTAGTTGGTTGCCCTGAATTTTATTGAGGGTATCAGAGTAAAGGTGGCTGAAATGAAAGATATGCCACATTTTTCAGGATTTTATTTGTAAAAATCTTTGAAAGACATCTTTATTAAAGGAAACAGATACCCTATATTTCCCAAATAAAATACACTTCTGTTTGCAGTTGTAATGTCACCAAATGTGGAAAAATTCAACTTGTAGGAATGCTGCTTTCGTGAATAAAAGCATCCTTATAAACTAGCAATTAATGTACACTTCTGTACCATAAAGCGTGTAATACACATTAAATTCCTTACAGTTGTACTTTCTGTGACCTAGAATCTGACATCAACATGTTAATCATTCCAGGATTTCCCAAGAAGTAGATGCTGTTGGTTCCTGAACAGAATGTCAGGGATTAAGTTTAATTGGCTTCTGTTGTCTACTGTCGTGGGCATGTCTTTAGCACGAATGTAAACCTCAAACTTTCTCACGGACTATGGACATAATTCTTTACCTACTGGTTGTAATTTTGATAAAAGCTGAACCGTGTGAAAGTTATGCCCGATGTTTAAGTGGGTGCAGCTGTATTGATGACCGTCATGGAAGGTAAGACCTGATTTTATGTGGCGCAGTCTTCGTCAGCGTATTTTTAGCGTGTTTATCTGTTTCGGTGAGTGGGTCTGTCGTTTTTGCAGGGCAAAAAATTAAAAGGTGAATAGTGCTTTATTTTAAAACCTGGTCATTTAATGTGTTGACCTAATATGCAGCTATTTGCTTCAAAGAAAAATAATATCAGGTGATCAAATACGCTTTTTCGTATAGGTCACTCATATGCATGGAAGAAAGCGCCTTCGGGGCCATACCTGAGAACCTTCCGGATGATTTGATCAAAATACGTATAGAAAAATCCCACTTCACTGAAATCCCCAGAGGGGCTTTTTCCAAAACCCCCGCAGTGGAAAACCTGTGGCTCAACTTTAACGATATTACAGTTATAAACTCAAAAGGTCTGGAGGGTTTGAGGAACCTGACCGAGCTCCGTTTGCAAGGGAACAAGCTGCGATCAGTACCATGGACAGCATTCGAGAACACGCCGACCCTCAAGATCCTGGACCTGAAGCACAATCAGCTGGATGTCCTCCCGGAGCACGCCCTCAAATTTCTACCGGGGCTCACATATTTAGATCTATCCTTCAACCGGCTCACGGTCATATCGAAGGAAGTTTTCCAGAACTGGCCTCTCTACCAGAAAATGCAAAGCACAAAGGAGCGGGAGGCCACTGCGTCCAGGCCAAACGTTGTTCTGGCGCTGCACGACAACGCCTGGCTCTGCGACTGCCGCCTGAAGGGTTTCGTGGAGTTCACCATGTCCCTGAGTCCTCCCATTATACTGATGAATTCATACTTGACCTGCTCAGGGCCGGACTTTAGGGCGGGCAAGTTCTTCCATGAGATCGAGCTCCAGGCATGCGCGAAACCCGTGGTCAGCACGCCCAAGGCGAACATGAGCCTGCCTCAGGGATCCAACCTCACCCTGCACTGCTACGCCAAGGCGAGGCCGGACCCTGCTGTGTGGTGGACATATGGTCTGAAGATTATCAGAGGATTTCATGGTAAGAGTGTGATGGACTGTTAGCTACGCAGCTAAGGCGATAAAATTGTGATAAATTAGATACTTATAAACTTACATTTTAATTACAAATGCGTTTAATGCTTCTTTATGATAAAAACGGTTACATCTGGATATTTATTAATTATAATATTCAGCACCATGCTGTGAGACAGTACTACATCACCATTGATTTAGACTGTTGGAGATTGAAGTGCAGCTGTTTACATAATGTTGGGTCATGGTGTTACAGAGTCACTTGACCTTTAGGTTGGACAGATTGCTGAAGTCATTGACTGTAAAGAAGAATTTCCATAGAAACTAATAAGAATCTATTTCCGGTCCATTGAATCTGTTTTATTGTTTGAAGATCAAAAATATAGTTTAAAAGATAACATGGGGAGCTATGAAAGAATAAATTCTGAAAAATCCAAATTTCATAGCAAATCTAAAACAGTTTACAACATCCTCCATATTTACCAGCAATATAGTAAAGTTGTACGTAATCCTTTAGTTACATTCAATTTTTACTGCAGTAAATGAGAAATGTAGAAAGTCCAACCTTTAATATCTTTGTATATTTTCTATTTTTTAATTACACCAACTTAAAACAAATGTCATTTTTAGGCACTTTACAAGTTAACAGATTAAGTTTATGTACAGAAATATGGCATCAGATCAATCCGATTATGAAGAAAATCTAATTATTTTGCATACATTCCAGTGGAATTCCATTTATAATTCAAACTGATTAAAAAAAATGATCCATCTAAGAAGCTAGCCCTGGTTGCAGAATGTTTATGTTATGTTTTTACCCTCGGTCACGTCAAACATATTTGCATGAATCTTGCAGTTATTTTGTTTGTATCATAGACTGTTCTTTTCAAAAATGTTAAGCAATATGATTTTTTTTTGTTCATTCAGAGTCCCAAGAAAGAGTATCTGATGACACCATTAGATCCCTCCTGGTGATTCCCTCCCTTAGTGCAGCAGACCAGGGGGTCTACACCTGCACTGCTGTAAACTTCATTGGGAACTCCTCAGCGAGTGTCCTCCTGGACGTCCGCTCTGCTGACAGAGCCGTGTCATCTCACCTCCCAGGCCTCCCAGCTGCATCAGGTGATGCTGATCAAAATGTCTTCATTGATATTCGCATTGCCAAACAGACAGTGCGTGGTATCTCTATTGAGTGGTTTGCTGCCCTAGAACGCCCCACCGAAACATGGTTCACCATTCACTTTGGTCGGGCAGATGATGCTAAGAAAGAAATTACCTACATTGGACCTGGGATTCACTCCTACTCTATCTCAGATCTGATGCCTGCCACTAAGTATGAAATTTGTGTAACTCTAAAGAACCAGAAGCCACGCCCAGGTCAGTGCATCATGTTTGTGACAGGAAGTGACATCACCGAGATGGAGCAGAGGGAAAAGCTAATCCATATAGTGGTGATAGTTTTAGCCATGGTGCTGGCTGTGCCTATAGGAATGTACGCCTGTACCACCGACACTCGGTTTCCCTGCTTTGAGGTTATTATGGAGTCCTGGAAGAGACGGCAGAGAGAAAGCAGCACGTCTGGGATCGAACGGGAAAGGCAGGGCACTTTTGACAGCCTGCAGGCCGCCAGTGATGAGGAGCTGGTCAATAAAGATTTCAATGAACACAGAAAGGTGAGGAGGAGGTCTGAAGACAGATTGCGTAAAGGCAAAGCTGATCAGAGCAGACTTACTGCTGAACTATATTAAATTAAGTGTCTCTAAATGATCACATTAAACATGACACCTTGTAACAGAATAATTTTCCATTCAGAAATCAATATAGAATACATCTGCTATAAGATATACCATTTAAATGTCATAATCAAAATTTTAGAAATCATTGATGTTAAAAAAGAATGTAATCAAATAATGTCTCTATAACGGATTGAATGTTCAGTTGAGATCTTTAAATGGATAGCAGCAATATTTTAAAATAGTTTAAAAGTCAGATGGAGGAGGGAACAAACGTATAAGTAGTTTAGTATAAGTAGTTTAGTAAGGAATTTCTACTAAAGCCAGCTAGCAAAGCTTGTCGAGAATATAGAATATTTCACTGACCTCTCTCTCATTTTTCCAAAAAACCGACTACTCATATTTCTTTCTCTAATATTTCTTTAGAAAAGCTTCAACATTTATTAAAACATATTCTTTCAAAACATTAGAGCAGGGCGTAGGCGTAGTACATATTTTTTTAAATCTAAATTGTTAACTTAGGTTTTCTCCACTTAATTATTACATTTTGTTCACATCATTGATTTCTGTCCAGGAACATAGAAAAAAAACAAGCAAACGAAAAAGGTGTTCACATGTTTTCAACTCTACAATATAGAGCAATAACACAATTGCATGGTTTGGTTTTAATCCTATCTCTTCCTCTATTCTAGGGCAAGGAGGTTGTTGGAAAGATGTGAAAGGTGACCGTTGGGTCAGCAGTGTATTTCAAGGATTTCCAACAGTACAGACAATGTACATACTGTATGTTTATATTCGTGTATGTTTTTCTCATCATCATTTATATGCTGACTTATTTTTGATTGTGCATTTGCTATTTATTATGGAGCCTTTGACATTGATTAAAATGGATGAGAATAAACCTCTACTGTAGGGTTACGTTAACTGGTGTCGCTATTTTTACATACTGCTAAGAAACCGCTACATAAAACATGTGGTTTTGTTAAAGAACTTGGAGGTAGTCTTCTATATGCCAGGACCTTTGGCATATAGAACTGGCAGCAGCACAGACCCTCAGCATAGTGCTGCTACCACCATGCTTGAAAGTTGGAACAGTATTCTTGGGTCAGAAAGAATCCTCTGAACTTTCTTTTGAAAAATACAATCTTAAATGTATGTTTGGATTCATATTTGTACATGTTTTCTGTCCACATAGCATATTCTTGTGATGTAGCTCTTAGAGCACTTTCATTCTTCATGTTGGTTACCAGCTAAGAACTTTGCTTGTGGGAAAATAATTTATCAATAAAATAAGAATCAAAGGATTTCTAAATAAAATATTGTTTGATTGATTACTCATGACATGTACAAAAATGTATGTAAATTAAATTTTCTTGAATAAAAATAAATGTGGAACACTTCTTGTTAAGTTTGCTTATTCCACCACTGGATCTCTGCTTAACACAAGAAAAAAAAAACACTCTAAATGTGGGGGTTCATTGTATATGCAGACAGATTTAGTCACTTTTAAGGTTTTTACCTACTAGACCCTTTGTTCAAAGGAACAACAAAACTACTTGAGTTTATGCTATACATGCAGAGTAATTATTGTAAAAAAAGAACTGCTTTTACCTGAAGCTTCAAACTACTCCACGTCAGATTTCTGAATAAAACTGATACATTTGATGTCTATCTATAAATGAATGAGGCAGTTGTATCACTACTTTGAAATCCTTTTTTTTCAGTGTACATGTACAGTCTTTCAATAAATTAAAAATATGCATTCCAATAAGGCTTGTTTGTCAGACTAAAAGTACCTTTTGAAAATAATATGTAAGCAGGCATTAAACACTTTTCATTAAGCCCACATTTCTGTATTGAATTTTGTTTTATATGTCTGATGTAATATTCTAATTTTAAATGTCATGTTTTTATTAGCTGTAAGAGGAAAATAATCCAATATACTCATTGAAACACCAGTCTGTGTGTAATTGATCTATAACATGTTTATAATAATAAAGATTGAGTTACTAAGATAAATGAACTTAGTAATATTCCAATTCATTGAAAATGACTGTACGACCATTCTCCAGCTCTCTCTCTTTTCTGTGAGTGCAGCATGGCAGCTACACGTCACATTTGAACTGACCGGCTTGGACAGATGGCACTTTGGATATGCAGCAGCCAATGGCATTGTTTACTTGACATCCCTCCCGCCGTCACTTCATGATCAGATCAGACAAATCAACCCCCCCTGTCTCTTTCATCTCCCTCTGTTGTTTCCAGTGACGTAAAGAGATCAGTTCATCCATGCTTGGATTCGGTTAGGATCAAGGTTTTAAACAGCTGACTAAGATTGGCAGCTCTCATTTTCTGGCAGGCAGATGTTTTGTTATTGTTCATTTGTAGTTATGTGATATTAGAGGTGGTGTAAGGTTGCAGCCTTTTGCTATAAAATCCTTCATCTCTGTTTGACACAAGAACATGTCAGATTTATAAGTTCTTAATTTCAGTTGTTTTAACAAAGAATCCCACAGCTACGGTTTATCTCCTTTGGTATTCAAGTTGCATTATTTGCTCTATAACAGGATTTTAAATACTATTGTTCAGAGATAAGTTAGCAGCTAGATGTATGGAGCTGTAGAACATAATTTGCCCCATCACACATTTTCTTTTCCAATTTTTATTTATATGTCACTATTAATTGTTTAAGAGCCATTTGCCTAAAGCTATGGATGCTTTCGTTGTTTGTAAAGCATCAGCACTCTTTGCAACTGCAAGCTCTACAATCTCTTCTCCCATAGCTCAGTAATCCCTGGCTACTTTTGGCATGGTTTAATCTGAGATTTTTATAGAACCTGCATTACTTTACAAAAGTATGCATGCCTCACAAATGTCTTTAAATGTTGTCATGATAAAACTAAAAATATTTATGGATTTTATTGGGATTTTATGTAATAGACCCACAATATAGCTTAATTGTGCAGAAAAAGAATACATGGTTTTCAGTTTTCTTTGCAAGAAAAAGAAGAGAAGAAGAGGATTAGGTGGAAAGGGTGTGAATATGTTTGCCAGACACTATAGATAGTGTCATATATAACTGTGGACCATTTAATAGGATACCAAAGAGCTAAACATCCACAGACTATACTGAAAAAAATACACAATTGTGCTTACCTTAAAAAAACAAAAATAAAGGACTGTCTACTCTGCATTGTCAAAACCATGTGAAATAAGTTTAGTAAGTCTGCAGAGACACCAAGGCCAATCCACAAGTCTTGTCACTCCAAACTAGATCAGGGCAGAGGGGCTTCTGGTTTTTGAGCTAGTCGCTCTCTGGATTAGAAAGAAGGGGTAATCTGTAAATTTCATGTTACTTCTTAGATGTTTAACAGAAATTCTCAGAGTATATTTTGGTGTAATGTCAAAATGAGTATAGGAATGTACAGTGAGGTTTCAATAAACAAACCAAAGCGTTTTTGATATTGTTGTGCAGTGCAATCTTTGAAAAGCCAACTCTTACTCATGTTCTCCATATTTATAGGATTGTGCTTGACTATGTTTAGAATGGAGAAACTAGGATTTAAAATTGGTTAAATCATTCAAATTTTACATATATGTAACTCTAAAGAATAATTGTGAATTTGAAAGTAATAATCTCAGGGCTCTTTACACACATATTTGTATTGAATAACCTTGGTCCCTGCTGTTTATTTTCTGTGTTCAGAGATAAATAAGTGTAATAAGTAATACATATCTGATACTCTCAGTTAAGTCAGATAAGCAAGTGAATTTAATATGAACTTTTAAAAAAGTACCATGAAAACAACTCATCTCTTATTTATATCAGGTGGATATGGACTAAATCTGTCCTAAG
Organism: Crenichthys baileyi; assembly: GCA_036173005.1. NCBI lineage: Eukaryota > Metazoa > Chordata > Actinopteri > Cyprinodontiformes > Goodeidae > Crenichthys > Crenichthys baileyi. The sequence continues at coordinate 345,652 of JAHHUM010000371.1, read as the reverse complement.
CTCTTTTGTTAGCAGTCCTACAGGAAACTAAGCTAGTTAGAAAAACTTAATATTTTAGATCATGGATTTCCAGTAATCCTTTCAAATTTCTTAAGATTTTTGGCAACATAGTTCTTTAACTAAACATATTATAGCCAAGATGTCCTGATCTGATTACAACTGTGTTAAGAAATAAATCCCAGCAGGATCACTGAAGCTGCCCTGTGAGATGGTCCAAATGAAGGAGACTTTCAATGAAGACAGAAAGGTGAGGAGGTCTGAAGACAGACTTACTGCTGAACTAAGTTAAATTAACGGTGTTAAAATAATCACATTAAACGTAACATCTGGTAACTGAATTATTGAACAAGAAATCCCTTGTAGGCAATAATTTAGAAGAAATCTGCTTTATATATATAAACATTATACATATATATATACATATACATAATGTTTGGGAAGTTGGAATTTTTGTGATTTTGCTGAAATATAAAATCATTTTACAAATCAATTATACAGTTCTGAATTATTGTTAGGTGGAGCAATTCTTCTTCTAGGTAAAAACGTAATGGTGTGGAGTTTCCCCACTGAGTCAAATATTGGGTTAGAGTAAACTTTGAACTGGAATGAACTTCAAGTAACTGAGTTTGACAAATTTTTCCTTTTCCTTTGTTCCTTGAATCATTTCTAAGCAGTTTTTCCTGTTGGTGAGGCAAAGTTGCAGTCAAGGGGGATTTCTGTAGACATGTGGAGGGAACAGGATAATTTAGGTGACTGGATTGATCTTTAGAAAAGGTTTATCCGTCTGGATACCCGGAAGACAACGGGTACGAGTAGCTGTTGGTGATCATAATGTTATGACTTTTAGGGGAATGCAATAAAATTGGACCCTTATTCATTTAAGACAAACAGGATAAGATTCTTTGATGTGCTTAAAGTGTTTTTTTTTTTTATAAATAAAACTTTTGGTTTCAGTATAATAGATTATATTGTTGTGATTATTTATCTGACATTATTTCATATTAATATTTTATCAAATAATATTTCGGTCTGTTAAGGGTTGTCCTGTGAATACCAGCCCAATAAGACAGTGGTATCAGGACAAAATTGAAAGGGCTGAGCCAAGCTCTGACATAATTGAACAGCAACACTCTGCACACACATGGAATGAATTCACACAATTTCTTAAAATACAAGAATTTATTAACAAAAATAAGTCAACTTAAAGTCAAACATGTTTCAATCAACAAACTCTTTACTATACTAAAACAACCCAACTAAACTACCAAGCAGAATTAAAGAATAAGGAAGACTAATGGGCTATGTACAATATAAACAAGTTGATTAAAGATGACTGAAAATCATGACCAAAAGAGTGATGCAACATTACCATGCAATGTTTATGTTTGAGAACCAAGGATTATCTTGAAGAATCTGGAAATGAAGTTAAGTTAGTCTTGGAACCAACTTAGACAATATTTAGCAAACGTTAGACGAACATTTACAATGCAAGATCAGATAAATTATTTTAATAAAATAATGTTTCAAAGAATGATCTGCTGAATAAAACCAACCTTCTGGATGACTAATTCTCAATGGTGTCTCATTAGCTGCCTTTATTAATTGAAATAATATTTAAAGAAATATTATTAAAGGTAACGGTAAATTAAAGAAATATCTTTGAAAGGAACCAAATCTTTCTGGAGAAATGCGGCTTAATGGTGTTTACTTAGTTATCAAATTTAGTAAAATGATGTTAGGGACATTATTTACTGGATTGAAAACTAAACCGTTCTGGGTAAATATTCTTTAGCAGCAAGCACGTGTCCTAGGCTGTTAGCAGTTAAGCTAAGAAAGGAGGCTGATAGCTTAGCATCCAGAATCAAAACACACACACACACACAACACACTTAAAATACGGTCAGTAAAAGGGTTAAAATGCATAAGAGCGGACGGTGCGTTATGAGCAACAATCTGTGTTTAAAATCACCCTTTAAATAACGTTTGTCTTAACTAAAAAAAGAACACAAACACAGAACCCAAACTGACCACGTGTGCTGCAGATAGCCTGCTAGCACTAAGATAGCAGTTTCACACAAACAAAACTTCATAAAATGAAAAACATTTAGATCATTTCATCCTAACTGTTATTCTGCCCAAACACTTAACTTCATGAACCGTGGTGAGGAAACGTTGTCCAAGGGTGAAGTTTGAAGAAACGTCCACAGTCAACAAGCGGTTAGCCTTCGGTTAACCTAACGAAGCTGTGGATGGGCGGCCCATTCTGTCGGCCGGCCAAAACTGCACGTTACCGGTGATGCGGCTACTCGTCGTCCTTCTTTCAGGCAAGGAAAACCGCTTCACTCGGGTTGTAGAGACCGCGTCTCTGCTGGGAACTTTTCTGGGACACCGTTGCTTCAACAGGCCTCGGAGAGAAAGTCAAGCCAAGCGTGTACCTTAATTCCCGTTTTCTGAATGAATACTGGGTACACAAACTGTTATTCACTCATACTTATCTTTGCGTATGATCGGTGATCATAAGAGACTCTTGGATCCCGTTTGAAGAGATTATGTCTTTTTGCCAGCAAAAAGACATTAGCGCGCTTTTCTCTACGGCCAGCCTCTCAGCAGAGTTCCGGATGGAAGAGATCGAGCCATTGGAAAGGGGGTGTTTTTCTGCAGCCAGTGGCATCATGGGAAGTCCGGTGTTACCCCCCTTTCCCCCTTCTGAAGTTGTGCTGAAAGTCTGTTAAATGCAATTTATTTTGACAACTCCAGAAAAGTGTATACCGGAGTTTTAATGTTGAAATCCATGGTCCCAACAATATGATGAAATGCAATGCAGTATAATACCACAGAAAGCAAAATTATTCAATAAGATATGGTACAGTTTGATTCAGTACAACACAATATGGTACAATATGGTACTATATACTGTGTGGTATGGTACACAGACAGCAAAACAACAACATATCACTGTGAGCTAGCTAGCCCCAGTTTTATATTCAAAACCATTAGACAGCTGCGCAGCTACAAAGTGTCTGTGTTTGCATGTTCTCTCTGGGCATTTGGATTTCCCCGCCACGGTTCAAAGATATCCATGTTGAGGTAACTGGCAATGCTAAATCGCTCTTAGGTGTGATTGTGCCAGAGCACAGTTACTTGTTTCAGTCTCTTTTCATTGGCTCACATGTCTCCTCTTCTTTACCCTGCTTCTCAGGACTGATTTTACAGGCTCCCTGCTGAATAGGATCTAAATAGCAATAACAGTGTGCAGACGATGGTTTTAAGATGTCCCAGTTGTACTGGGACATCTTAAAACCATCTCATATCATAATATACTTATGATATGAGATGTGCTTTATTCATGCCTGAGGATGTGTGGGACCAGTTAGCCAACTTGTCTTTAAAACCAGCTGAAACATTTCATGTTGTTAAGTTTAGTAAAAAGTAAAGCCTACATTTATAACACCTTTCACAGATAAATATATATGTTGGGCCCTTCACAGCTAGCAGGTCCAAAGTGCTAGTATTCACACTTTGTTCCTCCAATTAAAACATGAATCTTACCTCACTTCTCTGACCCAGTAGGTGGGACTCTCCAGCACAGGCTTTTTTTCCAGATGATGAGTTTCAAAACCGTTTGCGGTAAATGAGGCAGGTGTTAGTGTATTTTTTTCTCAGATTCTTGTTCCTTATTGTCAGGTAAATCATGTGTTGGTTAAGCACAGGGAGCTAGAATTTGCACTCTAGTTTGTGAAGCCTAGTGAATCATTGTTGAAATGATTTCTCCTGAGAATTTCTCCACAAAAAACCAAAACAACTTGCAACAATAATATTTTCTATGCCCAACTTCCATGGTCTTTGAAGAAATGAATGTAGTTAAGAATTTAGTTTTCCATTTTTAACCAATGAATATTCTTTAATGTATAGTCAACCCCAAAATTCTTCATATCTCTGACAGATTTAGGTATAAAGTCATCTTTTAATTTGACCAACGAGTTTCTTATGAATGGAAGTATTATACATGTTTTTTTGTGACCCAGCTAGTCCCAACTGAATCTGTGGTTGGAGCTAAAGATTAGGGTGATGGCACAGATGCTCATTACTGAGATAAATCATCAAAATATCAGTGAAAACATGCAAAATGCTTGTCAGCAGTTGCAAGAAGGGTTTGATATAAAACATATGAAGAGTTTGATCATTTGCAGTTTTCAATAAAATGTATACAGAAACAGATAAATAATTTTGCGAGACACCTGTCCGTTCAAATCCAAATCTGGCAGGGGTACAAATAATTTTGGTCCTAACTGTAATTCCCTTGGATATTGAGGCCAAATTCTTTATTTTTGAAGTAGTCTGGAAACATTTGGGTTTGACATCAAAATATAAATACATAAAACAAGAGATCAACATTTCCGCCTTGTTACATAATAAAGAAACATTTTCTAATGCATTTGCTCACAAAAGTATTTGATGCTGTGTTCTAACAATGATATCTTCTCAGTTTAGTCTATCAGATTTGGATGTACGTACCAGGATATAAAAAGTACAATGTTAATTTCTTGTTTCATATTCACCTTTAGTGCTCAAAAGGTGACATCAAATAGTGCCATTAAGGTATGAGGTACAATTCTGCTGAGCAAAAAACAATGCAAATAAATAACAAATCATGTCTCTATATTTAGGGAAAGTAATATTTTTTATTGAAAGCACAAGTGTTTCAACCACAACAAAAATCACATCCACATAAACAGTTATACCATATATAGATATAAATGGGAAATAGATCAAATGTGGTCATAAATGATAATACAGTGCTTTACACAAAAGGTTTAAAGACCCTCCTGGTCTGATCACTTTGGCTTTCTTCCCTCAGTCTGACTCTTGAGTTCAAGGATCAAGAAATCTTTTGGAAGATGCTTGTTTATATCACAAACCAAATTTCCAACAAGGAATCTGGGTCAAAGATGTTAACACATCATTCGGGAAAGGAGAGTTCAGCTGTTACAATTATGGTAACGTTTGAACAGCAAAAAAGCCCCCCAAACAAACAGGATTTAAATAATAATAATACATATGGCAGATTTTTTTCTGTTTATAAAAAATACATTATTTACATAGAAGGTAGCAGTCTGCTGATTTACTTAAACTTCTATGAAATTATATGAGTTTAGGCATACAAAAAAGTCTAGAGGACATGAGAAAAATTTGCATTTATGCACACAAACACACAAACACACACACACACACACACACACACACACAAAAAGCACTGAGAACATTTCTCAGAAAATTATGAAAGGTCCCTTTAAGAGTTGTTTAGTCAACTCTTAAAGGGGCAGTTCAGACTTTTTGAAGTGAGGTTATTAACAATAATAGTTCCCTTAACAGGAAAGCATTGTGGCATTAATTTCATCATATGTACCTGCAGCTTTTAGTTTTGTGATTGTGTTACTCTACTCACAGAAACATAGCAAACCCCATTTAAAGGGTGGTGCCAAACACATGGCAGATAAAGGAAACTGTGAGTCAAGCCACGGGTAGAAGCAGAAAAACAATGCTTGATTTTCAGCAATGTGGTGTATGAAAATCTGCTGGTTTCCCCATTTGCATAATTTAGCTCTCAGGGATCACAAGGGTACAAATATTGCATTGTTATTGACTTTCTACCTTTGAGCAGTGTGGTTTAACTGAGCCAAAAATAGCATGAAAATAGGCAACTGCTTTCTGCAAGGTCCAAGCAACTCAGCTAACAGACTCAGAGAGGTATGTTGAGGCTAAACGGCTAGTCAGATGGATCTTTTTGGGTGAACGAACAGCGACTAACTTATCAACCGTCTTGTTGAAGTGAAGTTTAGGATCCATTGATATAGCGTTGTATTCCACAGGCATGAACAGCTTCGTCAACAAAACCCAGGGGTCCTTCTGACTAGCTAGAAGCATTTACTTTTCCACAAACTCTTTACTATATGACATCCATTTATGGCAGATAAAGAAACTATTGCTAATAATAAACCTCACTTTAAAATATCTCAACAATTTTTTAAAATAATATTAAGATGTTGTCATCCTCTTCTGTTCCAGTTTCATCTTCAGCTCTGAAACTAATGCTTTGTTCATAGTGTCCCTTCTGTCTATCACTGGCCTCTTTTTGGGTTTTGGGGCCACTGCAGCAGAGACTGTCGGTATGGTCCAGTGCCGTTCTCCTGGGACATAGGTGGGTGGTGGTGGGGGCAAAGTGGGTGCACAGGGTGGTGGGGGCCAGTGTCTTACAACATTGCTGATATTGTTGTTGTAGTTGACATTCTCCACGGTCACCTCTGGATCCTGCTGTTCCTCTTGAACTGTGAAATTCTCTATGGGGGTGTCTGGTGACTTAAAAGGGCTTTTGAAGTTCCAGAAGTGCTGCTTCTGCGGCCTTCTCCGTACACGGCGGTTGGGCAGTATGCGATTGGACTTTTTGTTACGCAGGAATGTCATGGTGGAAATGATGACAGTGACTATGACTGTGAGGCTAATGATACCGATGAGCATTCCTATGATTTGTAATGGGTTGTTTCTATTCAGCAATAAAAATGATCCCAAAGGCCCCCCTTTGAGTTGAGTCTGTAAAAGAGCACAAGGAGAATTCAAATCCATGGGATTAAAATCAAACAAAGATGTACTGTTCTGTAGTGCTGGTATTTGCTAATTTGTGAGATATTTTCAGAGAACAGATCACTCAAAGCTCTGGACAGCCAGCTTTGCTTTAAATGTTTCTTCAAGGCAGAAAGTTTCACTTTTTTCATCTTTTTTTGGTTTGACAAGACAAGATCAGAGAGGTTCATGGAGGAACCAATAGCTGAGACCATTCAGCATTTGAAAATTTATAATATTAGAATAAAAGAAAAACAAACTTATTTAAAAAATATTTTGAAAAGTCCAAATCAAAAATTAAAAAGGAATAATACCTTGTGGTGTCCTAAATTGGGTGATAAATTAAAAATGCATGGGAGAAACAAGCAAATTTTGGAAAGCGATTGTGCTCCTGCATGTACTCTTTTACAGACACAGTCTTGTTGTACTACAAAATCTTCTGAAAATGAATAGCTGCGAATTCTTGGAACCACATAGTAAAATCAACAGTGCAGCTGTGCTGATGATCTCAAGGCAAGCTTTGTTTATGGCATAGGCCTCCGTGCAATCTTTCTGATCTTGCCCTGAGGATGTACACGGGTCTTTTTCACAGATTTCCAGTACATAACAGTTGAAATGAAGATTGTGAGGGAGACAGCAAAGGTCACGAGGGTCAAACAAATCCCAAACACCGCCCCTGGACGTTTCCTTAGGCCCAAGAAGTATGAGACCAATCTGGATTTGATCTGAAAGCATTACAATTGCAACTGTGAGACATTTATGGCTATATATATGTATATATATATATATTATATTATGTATATATATATATATATATATATATATATATTATATATATTATATATAATATATATATATATATATGTATACATATTTTTTTTTAAACTAAATTAGGGACAGACCATTTCTAAGATTGTGATTCATTAAAAAATAATAAAAAAGTCAGACTTTGAGAAAAAAAATATGAAAAGAAAACAAAATGTTATTACAGATAAGCTACTACAGCAGATATGTTGCAACTTACAGCTTCAGTGATGTCGATCTTAACGACTGCAGTGGTGCTGAAGGATGGCTGACCCCGGTCTCGAGCCTGGACCACCAGTGACCAGCTGCAATCTCTCTTCTTGGTGATGTTCTGAATGATCGCTATTGACTTGATGTAGGACTTTAACTTGATTTCTCCCGTGTCAGCATCTATGTCAAAGATGTTGTTGTCCGGCTCAGCCTTCATGATGGCATACTCAATAACATTGTTGGGTACCTCTGCGTCATCATCTATAGCCTATAAGAAAGCCTTTATTACATATTATAGTAGTTCCAAAGCGTATGTCTACTGAATTTTATTTTATCTATATCCAGAGAATTATACAACAGTGCATACCTCTATTTTCACCGGAGCTCCAATCACCATGGTCTTCTCCAGGAAGTTATCATTGAAAGCAGGTGGATGGTCATTCAGATCCAGCACGGTCACAAAGACTTCAGCCAGGCTGTACTTTCCCTCTGCGTCCTCTGCCTTCACATAGAAGTTATACTTGGACCTCACCTCAGCATCCAGACTTGCCCAGGGCTGAGTGTAAATTATCCCAGATGTAGGCTGGATGAGAAATCTGCAAATGACAACACATTTAATGAAACCCATTCCAAGTTTTGCTCTTTGATACATAGCTGAGTAAAGATGTCCTGATCTACTCCCAAGTTTCGTTCCTTATCAGGGCATTTTTAAATGGCTGGTATCCAAGTATCTGCAAAACTCAACTCCTGATCCCTGTTGCTGGGGTGATGGCTTTGATTTTGCCAGCTGTGTCCCCAGTAAGCCATGGAGCCATGTGCTGCACAGCCAATTTTTAAAAAGTGTTTTTTGTATTAAAGGCAGTACACATTATTTTGTTTATCCAATAAATCAGAGGTTTTCCTATATTTAAGTGTTTTATTCCCTGATAATCTTTTACAGTGAAAGAAAGACTGCACTGGCTGCTGCGGCTGTCTGTGTTGTGTAATTTGTTCTGCACGCTGTGCCAAGATATCCCCAGATAGCTGTCCCTGTTGTGGAAAGCTGCAGCTGAATCACCAGTGATCACTTTTTCTGACTTTCAAAGACAAAAGGGTACTTTATTATATTATTATTATTATTTATTTGTTTGTATAGCCCTTTCAAAACTGCCCACTAGGCAACCAAATTGCTAAACAAAGCATACGTAAAAACAAATAAACATTTCATAAAAGGTAAGTTAGCAAACAACCAACAACAGGAACGCCAATAAATGTCAGGGTTTGGACTTTGTTTGTGTTCAGTCACTTTTTATGTTTATATTTAGTATTTTGGTAGTCGTGGTTGTTTGGTTACTTCCTCTCAATCCTGATTGTTTGTTTTCCCCCCTAGTGTTGTCACCCTCCTCGTTCATTGCTCCTTTGGTTATTGTTGCTTTCTTTGTTTTGACTTAATATGGTTTTCTCTGTGTTATTGTTATTATTATTTATTATTGTAGTGCTCTGGTTTCCTTGTATTTCCTAGTTCTGTTTCCTGTTAAGTATCTTTTTGTTTATTTATGGTTTGGTATTTGTCCTCTTTTATATTCTACTAGGTTACTAGTCTTATTTTCTCTGTGTTAGTTTCTTTTCTAGTTGTAGTCCTTTCTTGTTTAGTTCCTCTAGTTCAGCTTTATTCTCCAGCCCCTCTGGATAGGTTGTGTTTACTTATTGTTTACATTTTGTTTGTTTACATTCTAGTCCTCATGTTCTCTGCTTCCCTTCCAGTCTATTCAGTCAGTGTGGTTTAGGTTTGTTTACTTTTGCTAGTTCTTAGGTTGTTGTATTCCCTCTGTTTTCTCAGTTTCCTTTAGTTCATGTTTATTCCTGATTCTTATGTTTTATTTATCTTGGTCTATAGTTTCAATTAGGTCTGCTCATTGTCATGTTTATTTGTCCCTTTCCTCATGCTTTAGTTTTATTAGGTTCACCTGGTCCCTCTGCCTCCCTGCCTCCTTGTCTCACCTGTTCTTAGTTCCTTTGATTACCTGCCTTTGTTCTCCCTCAGTATATTAGTTGGTTTTGTCTCATTGTCCTTTGCTGGTTCCTCCCGATCACAACCCCTGATTAAGTTCAGCATTGCTACATTCCTGCAGTGATACTCGAGTAAGTTCTGAACCATTTTCATGCTTGTACCTGCCGTGAGTTTTGTTACGTTTTGCTTCGCCCTGAAACCTGTGAATTAAACTGAAGACGATTCACATTGCTGCTGCCAAGTTCTTGTCTGCACTTCGGTCCACCCCAAAACCACAATGTGACAATAAAACAATACAAACGCCATAATAATGTGCCACCTAACTACTAGATATTAACAGCCTTTCTAAATAGAGTTTTAGGTTTCGATTTAAAACAGCCCAGGCCAGAGATAGAGCGTAGGTCCGGAGGGAGCTGGTTCCACAGTCTAGGAGCTGCTACTGAGGACGCCCTGCCACCCCAATGCACATACTTAGTTCTTGGTACATTTAATAAAAACTGGGATGAACTCCTGGATCTACCACACACACAAAGACACAACAAATCAGATAGATAAGATGTGGCCAAACCATTTAAAACCTTAAAAACAAACAGTCAAAATCTATTCTAAAGCCAATGCAGGAAGCCAATGCAAACAAAATAAAACAGGAGTGATGTGCTTTCTTTTGGTGGTACCCATAAGAAGCTGGGCAGCTGCATTTGGGACTATTTGCAGACGACTGAGTAACAGTTAATTACAGGTTGAACTTTCGACAAGGCGTATGAAAACAGAGTAAACATTTTAGCATTAACAATTCAGGAAACCGTCTATAGAAACATCAGCTGCGTGCGTTGTCAGATGTATTTTAGATATATTAAACAATATTTTTATTTTGGATGATTTGGGTGAGATGTTAGAACACAAAGTTAACCTGTGTTGGTGCAGAATATTAAGGCTATCCTGCTCGATTGGGAAAGAAATCTGTTTCTGTCAAAAAAAACCTGACACTGCAGCATCCAGGACGTCACTAGTGACTGAAACCCTGTTGTTTTACTGCACTTTAAAACTGTAGAGATTTCAAGCAAACATGGTACTGTCTACCACTCTATTTCACATCTTCATGATGTGACTGCAAGTAAAAAGGAAACAAATAAAAGTTAATTTAACTTCCTAGCAATTTAAAATATTATTAGAAAAATGTGCAAAGGAAGTAATTAAAAAATGAAACATTGTTTTGTATACTATTAAAATATAATAAAGCCCACATTTATTCATGCCCCTGGCTGATTTAAAGTAATCTTTTAATTTGTCTATCACGTTTTTGCTGTGGAGGGAGCTAAAGATTAAGGAGATGGTATGGGGGGCTTCCAACCTCAAAGACTTGGAGTCCATCACCAATGGAAACAATTCCAGTGGAAACATGCAAAACGCTGGTCAGCAAGTATAAGAAGGGTAATATTAATAAGGGCTTCTACATTAATTGTTGATCAGGGTATAAATATTTTTTGACAAAACATTTTTTGCTAAAATGACATCCCTTGTGCAAGGTCTTATTACTTCTGGGCCTGTCACATTTGCATTTATAAACAAACTGAAAGGAAAACAACTTCAAATCTAATTTCAGTCAGAGGTATGAACAACTTTGGCAATAATTGTAGCTGCTTTTAAAGAACCTATATGCAATTTTGAATCTATTTATATATCTAAAATGTGCTGATGAATAACAATGAATGTTTTATTAAGAACGTATGATAAAGTTACTTTAAAGAGTCACAGTCTAAGTGTGCATTGTGTTGGTATGAGTTTAAAAACAGCCTGTCTTCCAGTTTGATGTTTAACAGTTGCTCTGTTCCAGTCCAGATATGTTTTTTCCTAAAACAAGTATTGTGAACTAACCCTTAAACAGAAAAAAATAAAAGTATTTTAGTTTACCAATTTATGTTTTCCTGAAATAGCACTAACTAAAAACTAAAGTCAGGTTGTAATCAGATCTTATTTACTAACTTGTTTGCTTGACTGACAGTGAATTTTGCCGGAGTGCTACGTACACAGAAGCAAAGAGCAGTCTATTTTTTCCTCCAATCCCATTAAGGGATTAAAACAGACCAAGGCTGATTTTTCCTGTGTTGTTCTGTGTACATCAAAACATCCCACAACTTTCTGCAAAGGTGGGTAACTTCTGAAGTATAAAATGTTATTCTGAAGCATGCTGTTTAAGTCTTAAAGAAACAATTTGAGAATCTGACACTGTAAAATGTTTGTGATTAAACACGCATGTAAGCATGAGTGTTCCAAATCTATTGCTGATGCTTATTTTGGAAATGCTTTGCCATGCCATGTGACATCACATATCGGCTTAAACTCATTACTGCAGAGCTCCAAATCTGCACCAAACATCAAATAAAAAAAAACATGAACCACCTTCATTTGGACCAATGACATGAGATCATTATTGCGAGCAGGCCTTATTAATAAAGCTCATGTCATAATGTAAAAATTTATTTTCATTCATTTATTATAAAAAGGTCAAGAGAAACACATTTTTACTTAAAATATGTTTCTGGACCTTCATATCAAGTGGTTTTAAATGAAGTTGAAACTTTTTATCCTGTTCACAAAGGGAGAACAAAGATCCCTTTAGATCTTTTACTGGAATTTGGGTTTTAGCTAGAAAACTAATACAAATCTAATAGAGAGAAGAAAATATCAGTGGATTCCCCAGGCTACAGCACTGAGGACATTAAAATGAAGGAAATTTAAAACCATTACATAGAAATAACTAAAATAGGCTGTTTGTTATGTTTCTGTAGAAACAGATGACTTTGCTGTTTTTTCTGCTTTACACATTTCCAGCTTTAGATCTAGTTTAATATTTTGTGTTATTGTCTTGCCAAAGCATAACATGTGCGTAAATGGTTGATTTTATTAGCTTTGGAAAAAAACATCTCTCTCATTTCATCACACATAGACCAACGAATAAGCACTCTTAAGCCATGAAAGGTAATCTGCATTTATATTGCTTAAAATACAGTATATATTCTGTTCCAAAAACTCATCTCAGTTAAAAAAAAACAAAAAAAAAACTCTTTATAGCTAGATTACATTGACTGAGTAGCAATAGATGGCTGTTAGCTGAAGACTGTGGAGATACATTCCCTTGCAAAGGTGTTCAGATCCCTTGAAGTTTTCACAGTTTTTGAAGTTACACCCACAAACTTTAAAATACAATATTGGGACTTCAAGGGATACCTACAGCTGATCAGATGAGACCAAAATAAAGCTTTTTGGTTAACATGCGTGACATCCAGAACTAAGTTTACATGCTGCACTTTTCAGTGTGTTTGGAATTTTTTTGTTTTAAAACCCTTATAATTCCACCTTACCCTCCCCATTAAATACATTGTTGTTTTTGGTTGTAATATCATAAAACATACTTTTGCAAAGTACTGTACTGGTATTGATGTGGATATTCTATACAAAAATAACCCTACAACCCATAAAACATTTTAACTAAATTTCTCTCTGTCCCACTTGCAAAGCCTTGCAGTACTTTTATACTCACAGGTCAGCCCCCGATCCGTAAATAGAGTACTTGACATCACCCCAGGGTCCTGAGTCTGGGTCTACAGCCTGAAAACAAACACCAGCAGCACATTAAAGAGAGAAAAAAATGCTGTGAAAAAAATGCTGTGCATAAATTAGATCAGCTGAACATATTCTTTATAGGCTAACTCGGTATGAAGATCTTTATTTAGATTTTTTTTTGTTACAAAAAGACTGTCTCACTATATTCAGGTCTTATTTGGTTGGATTCCACAAACTCAACTCAGTTTGCTAGATAAACCAGTGCTGTGTATGTACGTGATGTTATGGGGGTTAGGACTGAGAAGAGTGACTTTTTGATGTTGAAATATTATCCTGGGCTTCGGCTAATCTGTCTGTCTGCAGCTGCTGGGAGGTCTGTTCACTGTCTCCATGTGTCCAAGGTCACTTGTTGGCTGTTCTTTTATCTGATTGAAATTGCCAGGGATCAAGGCAAAGAGCCTCTGTGGTGTTTGCTCAAGGCTGGGACTTATTAGTTGGACTCCCTGTGGTTGCTGAGCTGATATGAACTGACAAGGGCAGAGGATGAGTTACTGCGAACATCAATCATTTCAGCATGTCCTTAAGTTTTCATCTAAACCATGGGCATATTTTTACAGCTGTATGCCCTGCTACATGTTGGGGGGTGAGAGGTGGGTTGAGGTGGGTGGTTGAAGCCAGGGACTGCTGTTACACAACAAAATGAAAATGATAGCCATCTGGCAGCTTACCTCGCCTAGCTTTCATCTACATGATTTCACATATTATCCCAACCCCCACAGCCCAAAGAGTCTACATTTAGAGAATTAAAGGGCCCTTTTGAGCAGTTTGTCCAAATCACTATTGCGTTATAGCTCTGGGTGACGTATGTCCGTGCTGGCGTGTATTTTTAGACGAGATGAAGGCCTGCTCACAGTGACTGACACTACATTCGAGCCACCGGGTGAATTTTCGGGAATTCTGGCGATGTAGTAGTCCGAGGAAAATTTAGGAGCATTGTCGTTGGTGTCCAGGAGATGAATGACAATGTCTGCTGTGGAGCTGAATCTCTCTGGAGTGTCAATCTCAACTGCAAGCAGCTGAAAAACACAAACATGGCTAAGAAATATTTTCAACTTTAAAACTGATTTTGTTTAGGCTAAGGCAGGAAAAATAAGCATTGAATATGTCAATGTTTGTCTTTATAAATATATTACAAACATGGGGGATGTACAAGAAAGTCACACCTAATGTAGGTAATCTTCACCTACTAATAAATCAACACAAATTAGCTTTTAACTTCTGTGTAAAAAGTGGAATGAAACAGAGAATAAATATTGAACACAGAAATTAAATTGAAATACTGTTTTGTGAGCATGGTTAAGTGTGATTTTGACCCATCCTTTCACACAGTCTTCAAAAGTTGGAGGTTCTTGGAGACTCCTGTGCATTCCGATCTTCACTTCTTTCCACATTTTTAATTTGATTCAAGTCAGCTGTCTGCCAGTAGCATTTGCTGGGAAGCACTCTCACAGAGTGTTTTGCCCACCTCCAAATGTATTGCATTGCTTGTCATTTTCATAGAAAAAAACTGTTTCTGCAAATTTAAGACCTTTTCTAATCCTCTTTGTGGAGGATGGACAACTATTCTGAATATTATTTTGACTCCTCTGTCAGTACCTTTGTTTGTGGTTAAATGATGTTCGTTCCACTTCTGGGTTGTGGCTCTGACTGTTCTCAGTTCAAAAGTTCAAAACCATATTTCTAAATTAATGGAATCAGTATGTTTTGCAATAATAAAGTTGTAAAGGTTTAGAGGGAGCTGTTTGATTTTAGCCATCATGAGATTCCTCTTGTTCAGTACCTTTGCCATGAGAAACCTTTTCATAGTCCATTAATTAGATCTCAACCAGCTGATATTGGTTTACACTGACGGGACAGGGTTGTCTTCTAATTCCTGACAGATTCAGCTGACTTCTTGGTTTTCTACTTCTTTCTGCAACTTCTTTTCTTCCTGTTTGATAATAGCCTGTGTTATTCAACTTGAAAACGTCTAACTTCATTTATGGACTTATTTGTTTCTATTTCTTCGTATGTGTTGATTACTTGGGCAACCGACATGTGGAAGTTTTATGTCAGTGACCTTCTGGGAAATATATTTATTCAGAAAAACATTGACATTTTTTTCCCCGCCATACTTTTGTCTCAAAAGGTAACCTTGTATGTTAGAAACTGATGCTTCTCATAGTCCATAGCAGCAGAGTCCTCCACTAAGATTGTGACTTGGGCCTCATTGAGTACAGTCTGGGGGACAGCTCGCAGCATTCTTCCTGGTCCAATCAGTCTCAAATTAAATTTGGCATTTGCACCCTGCAGGAGCACATATACACATCATCATTCTTTTCAACGCATCCTATGCTCGAAACAGAATGGTCTGTGTTGCATTAAAACTTTGACAAAGTAAAAGCTTTGTGTCCTTAATTGCTACAGTAATGAGAGTTAAACCAATTGGATAACAGCTTAAGTAATAATACTCTGAGTGAAACATGATGTTAGTGGACAGAAAGAGTCTGCTCGTGTTGCGAGAGCATTTTCTGGGAAAATCCTTGCAGCATCATCCAGTGATTTAGCTTTCAAACACAAAGGCGCTTGCATAAGTTGACAAATGGCACAACACGCACCTTTCAGTTTCTGTTGGCTTAATTTCAAATGCATGCAATAATAAAGGGGATGGTTTTTGATAATGGTAGGCTTAAAGTTGATTCTTGTCAGCATGGCACTGTCCTGGATGTACAATGACTGTTGATTAATCCTGTTTCTGATTAGATAACATCATAATAGTTTCACAAAATTAGGGTCATTATTTAACAAATCTGGCCAGGTAGCCTGCAGTGATACTGGTGCTTTTTTACTGCTACCTAATATTACTTGCTGTGGTAGAAATTCTACAAACAACAGTTTTCTACAATGCTTCTCCTACCTTATCAGAGTCATTGACTGTGATTTTCAGTCCGCGGAGTATCTCTCCCTCGGGTGGATGCTCGTACATGGTCAGTTCAAACATATTCTGTGGGCCATTCTCTCCATAAAAGGTTGGTGGATTATTATTTAAGTCCACCACACGAATCACCACTGTGGTCACCAAATAGTCCATTTGTTTGTCTTCGGAGCTTACTTCTGATGCCTGTGCAAGGAGACAATATTTGCTGATTTTGTTTGCACAACATAAACTAAGCCAGCTGTTTGTTACCCGAGTTTCTATCTGAAATCACAGAGGATGCAAAGCTTAGTAAAAGCAAAATAAACAAAAAGATAAAGTAATTCAAAGAGCTTGGATGTTTTCTTTCTTTACAGGTTGGGGGAAAATGGCTGGTTAAAACTTGCATTACCCTGACTTTAATGTTAAAGATTTCTCTCTTCAGAAAAATGGGGGCAACCAGTAGAGATATGCAACCGCTTGTCTTATTAATGCCAAAAACACCATCATCGCCTGGTGAGACAAAGAAAAGGCAAACAAACACAAAAAATGCTTATAACTTTACTCATTTGTTTGCAGTTTTTTCCACAATGTTTTGATGTGAAGGCTTACCCTCATCGAATGAGTAACTGACTGGATTTGGGTTTCCCACATCACCATCTTCCGCACTAACTGTATATATTTCAGATCCCTGTCGAGAGAAAAACAGAACTATTTACAAATACACCACAAGCCTAAAGCTATATTCTGTCTTATAAGTTAGAAAGAAGTTCGTTTGACCAGTCTTAATTTAACTGAGTTTCAATAACAAATGCTGCATAATAGAAATCAGCAATGGGGTTTTAGTTGTGATAGTTTTTAGTGGTGCAGTTATCCAAGTTTCTTGTGCAATATTGTCTACCACACGTTTTCATGCCAATCAATTCTCTATTATTATGCTTGGATAAAGCACTCTTTGAACAGCCACTTTCTTTGTGGCTTACCCTTCTTATGGAGGATGTGAATGACTATTAGCTGGACAACAGTCAAGTCAGCTATCTTTCCCATTATTGTGTAGGGCATTTCTGCGTTATTTGTTTTCTTGGTCTTGTGTACTATTCTCATTTTTTGAGAAAATGAATTTTGGGTTTTCATTAGTTGTGTAGCATAATCATCATAATAAAAAAAACACTTAAAATACATCACCTTGTTTGTAATACATCTAACATACGAGCTTCACCTTTTGTTTTAATAAACTTTTAGATTTTACTCAAATTTTCTGAGAGTCACTTCTTTATGTCAAAACCTTAGAAAAGATAGGTTGTTTATTTTCACGATAACTTTAACACCTGATACAGATAGGTCTGCTAATATAGCATTATATAGAGAAATTATTAATGGAAGGTGTTGTGATTTTGTGTTCAAATCAAAGTCTTTGGGAGATGTTTCTACACTCACCGGCTCTGAGACTTCATAGACATAGCCAAAGTAGGGGGTTCCAATAAAAAATGGTGGAGTGTCTTGTGCATCAATCACATTGACAGTGAGCGTCGCAGTGGATGACATAACGTGCTCCTTGCCATTCAAATTGCCTCCGCCATCCTGAAACAAATGCGCTGAGATATTAAAGCAACTCTTTTTATTGCCTAAAGTTCATATAAGTGATTTTTAATAACATAAAATATCTCGTAATTGAAGATTTTACTTGTTCAACACTATTAGAAGTCAAAGCTGCCTCTTCAAAATGGAAAGTTTTCAAGTGCAAGTCAGAAACAGTACTTTTTGAGACCAGTAGTACCTTTGTGATGACAGTAACAAAGTGTGTCTTTGCTTTCTCATAATCCAACATTTGTCCAGATTTGATACGGAGGACCCCACTGTTTATGTCAATTGCAAACAAACTGGACTGTGGTGTCTGTAGCAGAGAAAAGAGCAAAAAGTAAGATTGAAATCTGAAACCCCTTAGAAACTTTTTAACACATTTAAATGGGACATGGTGAAGGTGCTCAGATGGCTGCTTAAAAATACTCTGTAGCTGTTTGAAAACTCCATGCAGTTATGGACATAACAGACTGTGAAATGCTGCTTTGACCACATGTGAACTCTTCACCTTCATCTCAGTTTGTCACCTTAAGGCCAGCTGTTCTATAGTGCCAATAGTCCAAAGTGCAAACAAGCACTCCCTATCACCCGCTGCCAAAGCAGCCCTCTAATCTTTCAGTACCTGGCTCTAATGTAATTGTGATGTAATCCCTGCCTTCAAAATAACAGCAACACATTCAAGCAAATGAAAAAATGTATATGTGCAATGAAATCTGAATGACACTAACTACAAAATAATTTAATCTGTTTATAGAGTGGGTCGTGCAGATCAGCATTAGTTTAGGTCATACCTGGAGATGGTAGCTAACTGAGCCTCCAGAGCCTGTGTCTCTGTCCACAGCCTCCACTTTGTAGATGCTTCTCCCAGATTCAGTTGTCTGAATTTTGCAGAGTGGACAGTATTATGTGATCACATTAATAGATAGAAAGGTTTTAGATGGATGGCTATGGATTGACAAAATCTTTGTCTTTTGGCTCTGAAATTAAGATAGTTACTCAGATGTGTGTTTATCTTACTTCAAATACATCTATGATTGCAGGCAGGTTTTGGAATTCTGGCTTTTCATCATTTGAATCCATCACAAATATGGTGACTCGTTCAACAACCTTGAAAGATCAAAAAGGAAATCTGAATTATAAAAAAAAACAAAAACAAAAAACATAACTTCATCCTTCAAGCCATCCACAAAATGAAAACTAATGAAAGGTGATTTAACAACACTGATTATCATATTTTACCAGGTGTTCTGCTGAGATATAATTGTTGCAAACATACATGTGGGTCTTATTTTGAATCAAATCACCTAATATAATTACTCCAGATGCATGGTGGAATTGGCCGCTAATGGCTAGATGTGGGAAACTCAGAAATAAGATTTTTTTTCCAATCAGTGAACTACTTAAGAGCTACCAAGTCACAGAAAGAATAGCACCTTTGGGTGTTGTTATTTTGATAGTTAGTAATGCTTACAGATATAATCATGCTAAACACTAACATAAAATGCAAAAGTAAGTTTTAAATATATATTTTTTAACTATCACCTCTAATATAAATAATGTATGAAAAAATATTTTAAACACTGTTAATTATGGTCCTAAAACTGAAATCAGATTCAGCTAAAATAGGTATAGGGAAGTCAAAGACTTGCTAAACTGAAGTTCCAAAATCATCCAAAAATCTCTGATCGGCACATCTCTAATACTGACATCTCTAATTTACATCTTATAACATGAAAGATTTGTGTAAGAAGCTACTCACAAGCCCAGGATCAAAAAGATCCTTCAGTGCAAAACACCACAAGACTGGATATACCCAGAGGTTCAGTTGTTAAAAATTAGGCAACTGGTTTGTTTGATCAATTAAAAATTATTTAAATACCTTGCTTCTTCCATCTGTGATGCTGATATTAACATCAACCGAATCTTGTTTCTAAATAAAGAAAAGCAAAAAAATGACATTTTATTTAACTTCACTAATAGTTGTGTGACTATATGTTTTAGTCTTGGGCTTACCTCTCTATCCAGCTTTTCCACTAATGTAATATTTCCAGATTTTGGGTCCACCCTGAAGTATTCCTTTGACCCGGGATCAAAGAAAAGACCATAACTCACCTCCTGGCCTTCAGGGTCTGTGCCGTTAAGTCGATAGATCTGTGTACCTAAAGAAAGACACCACAATATAGTGAGTAACAGTGATAAAGTGTCCTCCTGACTGATAGAAGGCGAACCACATTCACCACGATCAAACAGTCTCTCACATCAACAGATGGTGTCGGCAGATGAACGTGGCACTCAACATCTGTTCATCTATTAAAGATTTTAAAATTTCTGAACTCCCATATACTAGTTACCAAAGCCTGCCACTTTGCTCTCAAATTGAACTGTAAGTGGTTTAAAGAGATCCATGAATGTGGTCTGTCTCACCAACAGGGGTGTCCTCAGAGAGGCTGAACAGGGCCAGATTCCCATTGTTGCTGTGTGGGCCATTGTCATAGAAGTAGGGGGCAAAGTCTGCCTGAGCTAAAAATAGAAACATTATTTCACTTGAAGACGTGTTTGTGGATATAAATAATAACACAATAATAGTACATTTTATTTGAAGGCTCCTACAAACAGATATAAGATCAATAGAAATATAAACAATAGAATTATACAGTTATATTATATTTCAAGACATCAGTGAATGAAGCTCCTCCATCGCTCCCCATGTTTTTAATTTATTTTTTTCTTTCAGTTAATAGCTGAACATAAAATGCATATACACATTAGTTTTACAACCCTGTTGCCTGGGATTACATTTGGGTTATGTCAGCCTACTTAGCTACCTTATCTAAACATAGTCAAGACTATTTGACAGACGTTTTTTTTTTTAAAATATTGGAGAGCTACAGAAACATTTGTAGCCACATTCCCTATATATTTAACTTCAACGAACTAATTTATATCCTGAAATAAACGTGATATTTTAAGTATGAAATACACAAAACTCATGCCTAAATAAAAAAAAACAACTAATAATTAAAAGAAAATACACAAAATAATTAAACCAGAAACTCTTTCATTAGTCTTAATAGTTTGAACAATTTAATCTAATCTGAAACAACTGTAAGCTATTATTGAAGAAATCTTACCGAAGCAGGCTTGCACAAACACAAAAAGCAGTGGCAAATTAGAAATCTTCACATTCTTCATCCTACAGAATGAAGTAATGAAGCTGCACCATGTAGACAGCTCTGTCGAGAGTCATGTAGGCACAGCTCTCAAGTGTGCTCTTTCGCGGCTGGAGTGTGCGTAAAGCAGATGCTTCATACTGTTTCTTTTGTAATTCTTTTTTATTAAATAGTAGCAAATGTAGGTTTTAATATTTTTATAAGCAGAGGGAAATTTGGGGCAAAAGAATAAAAAACAATGTTGTATATGTGGGGCAACACTTGCAGAACATTTTTACTAAAATACGCGATTATTCAATTTTTATAATAATCTTAATACAGGTCAAAATAATTTATCATTTCAATTTTAGCAAAGTTTTGTGAATCCTAATCAAAGACATTTAATTAAAAACACAACTTGGAATGAAAAAACATAAGTTTCTAGAAGACTATAGACCCTTTGCATGTTATGTTTACTTTCTAAATTTCATGCATGCTCACTCCAATGGGTTGGCAGAAATTCAGGAGTTGACTGTGAAATCAGAGCAGAGAAGAAAGAAATATTGCCTGCAGAAAGCAATTTATATTAAATTAAATATTCTTGACCCTATTTAAACCTGAGTAAGTGCTGGGATCAGGTCCTCAGCAAGTGGACAAGACCTGCGATTGAACCGAGAATTTCTGACAAGCACAAATGGATTTCTCATCAGAGTTTGCTGCGACTGAAAAGGCTCGTTAAGCTGGTCTGCCGAGAATTTTTAAGCTAAAATTGCACCACATGCTGCTGCTCAATGTTCTAGATAAATAAATAAAACTTACCATCACCAAGTAGGGACTTCCTCACTTCAGGTGTATTTGGATCAGGGACTGATTTAGATACACAAAAAGATTCAAGCACAGACAATAAATACAGCAGTCTCTGCTGTTCCTGTTTCTGAATGTATCTTTATATCTTAACAACAGAAATATATTTTTATCTTTTATATAAGATGTATTCCCCTGACCAGTATTACTGCTTGCAGATAAACAGCTTACTTACAAGAGTCCAATAATTTCACAACAAGACACTTTGCTGTAAATGCATCTTTAATGATAATGGAGTCTAAAAAGTGTTTGGTAAACATTGAGCATTTTTAACTTTAAGATAGGACCACCGTCACACGATAATGTATCAGTAATGGAGTACACAAATACAATATAATATAATAAAATATAATATAAGGGGTGCACAGATTGATCAGCCGGCCGATCGAGCAACTCAGATTTCCTTAATTTTGTGAGATTGGTGATCGGCCAACACATACATGTGAAACCGATCTTATCCACCGATTTTATCTACTTGTCTAACTTGTTGTGCAAGGGTTGTTTCTTTTGAAAATGTGAAAAATGAAAGCCTAAAAGAACTGGAATGCTATAAGTTTTTCAGTTATATTTCAAAGCACTACCGTATGTGCAGTTAAAACATGTTTGTATTGTTTCATGGGTATTGTTCGGTGTTTTTGAATAAAAGACTGGAAATTTGGGCAGGTCAGGCTTTTTATAGAAAACTGCAATTGGTGCACCCCTATATATAATATAATATAATATAATATAATATAATATAATATAATATAATATAATATAATATAATATAATATAATATAATATAATATAATATAATATAATATAATATAATATAATATAATTCATGCAGCAGAATTACTTTCTGACCTGTTTTAGTATCTTTCAAATTTTCATCTACATACAAACTTAAATTAGAAACATTAGGACTTATGTACTATTGTCTGTTATAAATATCAGTATCCCACAAATAAACACAAGAAATTAAGATAAAACTGTGGCCATCTTTTTTTTCTTTCTCAAACGTGCGACATACCTGACCCAGGAGACTCCCAGAACTTAGACCTGCAAATAAAGACATAGTGGTAAATCTCTGTACATTTAAACAGCTCAGTAATCCGAAAAACTACTAGTATGCCTGACAGTTGTACTTTCAACAGAGTAGTAAGGTGATTGACAAATTCATAGCAAAGAAATTAGGTACTTACTTGCATTAGAGGATTTGTCTTTAGAGGAATCTAATAACACAAAAAATTGTTAAATTATTTGTAATTATTTTCCATAATTAGTATAAAATGTAGGTTTAATATTTGTAAAGCAGAGAAAATCTGGCATAAAAGAATAAAAAGGCAATGTTATGATATATAGAAAAAACTAAAATTACTGAATAACCAGTTTTATCATTCATTGCATGTTAATGTTTGCTTTCTGAATTTTATGGATGCCCACTCTAATGGTTGGCAGAAACCAGGGGATGACTGTGAAATCAGAGCTAAGAAAAAACAAATACTCCATATACGAAGCAATTTGATTGAATTAACTATTATGTTTCATGATCCATATTTAAACCCAAGTAAATGCTTGGATCAGGTCCTCACTTGATCAACTACATGCAATTTTATATTGTTGTGTTTTGTCTGGAGATCATCGTTAGTAACCAAACCGAATACGAGTGATAATGGTAAAGCCTATTTCTACAGGCCCATATAAATGTTGCGAGAGATAAAACAGTACCAATATATAAATCAATATATATTATACAGATTTTTTATAACTTATTTAATCAATTATCAATACACACTTTATGCCCTCAACTAACTTTGGAGGTTCTGATCAGGGGCCTGCTCACCATGCTACAAGCTCCAGCTCAGTGCTTATGGTTGTTACCCCTATAGTTTAAGGCCAACTTATCATTTAAATAAATCCATAAAAAAACCCAAATCAAAATATCTCTGAACAGCACACGTGAAAAAGTTCTAAAGGCTCCCAGAGATTTCCTTGTCAAAAGACAAAAGAAATGAAAAGCTTAATTTCTTAATAAACATTAGTGTGTACTGATGCGCACAACTTTTTGCATTTTGATATTTTATATTCACTTCTTTATGTTTTATTTCTAGATCATGCCTTGCAATAATTTTAAAAAGTGTAAAAATACTTACCAGAGTTGAGAGATGAATTTGATTCTCCTAAAAGATACAGAGAATATGTTTATGTACAGGACAAGAAAATGTGCACACAACTGATGTTCTTGCCTCTATGGTTCATTTATTGAGTGATACATCCTTTGCCAGGCTGTATAATCTTTTTAGATGTGCTCTATGTAATATATCTTAAGCCAAAACTGCGTCATATGCTGCTGCTCAATGTTCTATTACAGATCCTTGTGCAGGAAAACTCTTGCTAATAATTCATGGCCATCTGCAAGCATTGCAGTCATAATTCAGAGCATTTTGACTCCAAGTTATTTTTGATCAGAATCTACCCTTTCACTTGCAAAGGTCACAGATTTACAGGACCACCACCTTTCACCTCTAGATTCCTTTCCACAAATACATGTTAGATAAATATTGTAATTCTCTAATATTAAGATGTCTACATAAGTCTCTAAAAGTCTCCAACTGGTCAGAAATAATGCAGCAGCTATTGAGATAAAAACTACACAAATACATTTTTTCCACAAAATTGATGTGGTTTAAATGGAGTTTAGAATGAATTAAACTGAAATTAGATTTGAATGGGACTTAAAAAGGTAAAAAAAAATTAAAACTTACCATCACCAAGGAGGGCCTCCTGCATATCAGGTGTATTTGCACCAGGGACAGGTTTACCTACACAAAGATTCAAGCACAGACAATAAATACAGTAGTCTCTGCTGTTTCTTTCTGAATATACCTTTGTATCTTGAAGAAAGCATTTTTTATCTTTTATTTTAGGTGTATTCCCTTTACCAGAATTATTACCTGCAGATACACAGCTTACTTACGGTCTGACAATATTATAGTCAAACTGCACAATCTTAAAGGTCAAAGGCCAAAGTCAAATTAATTTATGTACTGTAGTACATTTCCAACAGTGCAGGGTAAAAAACACATGACAGTGAAGCAATTAAGATAAGAGAATTAGAACAACAAAAACAGACATTAAAACTGTTTAAAAACTGTTTAAACAGGTTAATCTGTTTTATAAATTCTGTTATATCCATAAATAACTCATTTTGGGCTCAGTGTTAAGCATTTCAACAAAGCCAATTTCAACAGAATTATTTCCCAATGTCTTTTTTTTTAACTTTCTGGACTTCTTTTGATGCTTTTTTTGGGAATTATTATTGTTACGTGTGATGTATTTAAGGGATAATAGGATATGACGCCTTCTTGATGACCATCTACAGTTAAACTTTAAATAATTTACAGTTTAATAATTTCACAACACATTGCTTACCTATGGCTTTAAGTGTATCTTAAATGATAACGGGAGTTTAAAAAGTGTTTGAAACACATTAAGCATTTTTATTTTTAAGATAGGACCACTGCCACAATTTGTTTGTCAGTAATGGAGAACAAGAACAAAATCTAATCCAATTTAATATTATTTCATGTTTCTATGCATCTGTAGCATATATAATGTGAACTCCATCTAAGGGGGGCTGCCACAGATTTGTTGGATGTTCAGAAATTCCTCGGAACAAGTGTTGCAACTTTAAGACAAACAAATGTATATTCCACACATGTAAAATTTAGTTGACTAAAACTATATTAAATCAAAAAAAGTAAACAACTACTTTGAGATCTAAACTAAATTATACTTTAATCTAAATAGTGTAGCTAAAACAAAATAAAAAATTGTTTTTAATACATTAACATCAGAACTGTACAAGAGATCAACTCATTCAATACCTTTAAGAAAAGGAGACATATTTGCCATTTCTACCTCATCTAACTATGAGCTTCTTTTTCTAGCATGAACCTCTATGAACAGTCAAGTAATTATCGATCCTGCAATGAACTCTGTTAGAATAATCAGTTACACCAAACAGAGATTAGTTTTAGCACTCAAAACTAATCAGAGCAGGGCCAAAGAAAAAGTGAACATCTATCATGTTAAAACAACTCTTACTAAAATAGTCACTGTGGTTCATGGAAGCCCTGTGTTATATGAGACAGTTATTTACATTAAACTATATATGAACATCTCAGGTTTACACTTTAGTTTATAATAAAAACCAGATCAATTTTTTTTCAAAGTTTAGAAAATCAGTGGGTGTGACTTACCTGACCCAGAGGAGGTCACAGAACTTAGACCTACAAAGACAGACAGATATTAGTAAATCTTTGTACATTTAAACAGCTCAGTAATCTGAAAAAAATGTATTAGTATGCCTGACACTTGCAGATAAACAGCTTACTTACAAGAGTCCAATAATTTCACAACAAGACACTTTGCTGTAAATGCATCTTTAATGATAATGGAGTCTAAAAAGTGTTTGGTAAACATTGAGCATTTTTAACTTTAAGATAGGACCACTGTCACACGATAATGTATCAGTAATGGAGTACACAAATACAATATATAATATAATATAATATAATATAATATAATATAATATAATATAATATAATATAATATAATATAATATAATATAATATAATATAATATAATTTAATTCATGCAGCAGAATTACTTTCTGAGCTGTTTTAGCATCTTTCAAATTTTCATCTACATACAAACTTAAATTAGAAACATTAGGACTTATGTACTATTGTCTGTTATAAATATCAATATCCCACAAATAAACACAAGAAATTAAGATAAAACTGTGGCCATCTTTTTTTTCTTTTCTCAAACGTGCGACATACCTGACCCAGAGGAGATCCCAGAACTTAGACCTGCAAATAAAGACATAGTGGTAAATCTCTGTACATTTAAACAGCTCAGTAATCCGAAAAACTACTAGTATGCCTGACAGTTGTACTTTCAACAGAGTAGTAAGGTGATTGACAAATTCATAGCAAAGAAATTAGGTACTTACTTGCATTAGAGGATTTGTCTTTAGAGGAATCTAATAACACAGAAAAATTTGTTAAATTATTTGTAATTATTTTCCATAATTAGTACAAAATGTAGGTTTAATATTTGTAAAGCAGAGAAAATCTGGCATAAAAGAATAAAAAGGCAATGTTACGATATATAGACAAAACTAAAATTACTGAATAACCAGTTTTATCATTCATTGCATGTTAATGTTTACTTTCTGAATTTTATGGATGCCCACTCTAATGGTTGGCAGAAACCAGGGGATGACTGTGAAATCAGAGCTAAGAAAAAACAAATACTCCATATACGAAGCAATTTGATTGAATTAACTATTATGTTTCATGATCCATATTTAAACCCAAGTAAATGCTTGGATCAGGTCCTCACTTGATCAACTACATGCAATTTTATATTGTTGTGTGTTGTCTGGAGATCATCGTTAGTAACCAAACCGAATACGAGTGATAATGGTAAAGCCTATTTCTACAGGCCCATATAAATGTTGCGAGAGATAAAACAGTACCAATATATAAATCAATATATATTATACAGATTTTTTATAACTTATTTAATCAATTATCAATACACACTTTATGCCCTCAACTAACTTTGGAGGTTCTGATCAGGGGCCTGCTCACCATGCTACAAGCTCCAGCTCAGTGCTTATGGTTGTTACCCCTATAGTTTAAGGCCAACTTATCATTAAATAATCCATAAAAAAACCCCAAATCAAAAATATCTCTGAACAGCACACGTGAAAAAGTTCTAAAGGCTCCCCAGAGATTTCCTTGTCAAAAGACAAAAGAAATGAAAAGCTTAATTCTTAATAAACTTAAGTGTGTACTGATGCGCACAACTTTTGGCATTTGGATATTTTATATTCACTTCTTTATGTTTTATTTCTGGATCATGCCTTGCAATAATTTTAAAAAGTGTAAAAAATACTTACCGGAGTTGAGAGATGAATTTGATTCTCTAAAAGATACAAGAGAATAGTTTATGTACAGGACAAGAAAATGTGCACACAAAACTGATGTTCTTGCCTCTATGGTTCATTTATTGAGTGATACATCCTTTGCCAAGCTGTATAATCTTTTTAGATGTGCTCTATGTAATATATCTTAAGCCAAAACGCGTCATATGCTGCTGCTCAATGTTCTATTACAGATCCTTGTGCAGGAAAACTCTTGCTAATAATTCATGGCCATCTGCAAGCATTGCAGTCATAATTCAGAGCATTTTGGACTCCAAGTTATTTTGATCAGAATCTACCCTTTCACTTGCAAAGGTCACAGATTTACAGGACCACCACCTTTCACCTCTAGATTCCTTTCCACAAATACAATGTTAGATAAATATTGTAATTCTCTAATATTAAGATGTCTACATAAGTCTCTAAAAGTCTCAACTGGTCAGAAATAATGCAGCAGCTATTGAGATAAAAACTACACAAATACATTTTTTCCACAAAATTGATGTGGTTTAAATGGAGTTTAGAATGAATAAAACTGAAATTAGATTTGAAAGGGGACTTAAAAAGGTAAAAAAAACATTAAAACTTACCATCACCAAGGAGGGCCTCCTGCATACAAGGTGTATTTGCACCAGGGACAGGTTACCTACACAAAGATTCAAGCACAGACAATAATTACAGTACTCTCTGCTGTTTCTTTCTGAATATACCTTTGTATCTTGAAGAAAGCATTTTTATCTTTATTTTAGGTGTATTCCCTTTACCAGAATTATTACCTGCAGATACACAGCTTACTTACAGGGTCTGACAATATTATAGTCAAAAACTGCACAATCTTAAAGGTCAAAGGCCAAAGTCAAATTAATTTATGTACTGTAGTAACATTCCAAACAGTGCAGGGTTAAAAAAACACATGACAGTGAAGGCAATTAAGATAAGAGAATTAGAAACAACAAAAACAGACATTAAAATGTTTAAAAAAACTGTTTTAAACAGGTTAATCTGTTTTATAAATTCTGTTATATCCATAAATAACTCATTTTGGGCTCAGTGTTTAAGCATTTTCAACAAAGCCAATTAACAGAATTATTCCCAATGTCTTTTTTTTAACTTTCTGGACTTCTTTGATGCTTTTTTTGGGGAATTTATTATTGTTACGTGTGATGTATTAAGGGATAATAGGATATGGACGCCTCTTGATGACCATTCTACAGTTAACTTTAAATAATTTACAGTTTAATAATTTCACAAAAACTGCTTACCTATGGCTTAAGTGTATCTTAAATGATAACGGGGAGTTTAAAAAGGTTTGAAACACATTAAGCATTTTATTTTTAAGATAGGGACCACTGCCACAATTTGTTTGTCAGTAATGGAGAAACAAGAACAAAAATTCTAATCCAATTTAATATTATTTCATGTTTCTATGCATCTGTAGCATATATAATGTGAACTCCATCTAAGGGGGGCCTTGCCACAGATTTGTTGGATGTTCAAGAAATTCCTCGGAAACAAGTGTTGCAACTTTAAGACAAACAAATGTATATTCACACACATGTAAAAATTTAGTTGACTTAAAAAAAACTATATTAATCAAAAAAGTTAAACAACTACTTTGAGATCTAAACTAAATTATACTTTAACTAAATAGTGTAGCTAAAACAAAATAAAAAATTGTTTTTAATACATTAACATCAGAACTGTACAAGAGATCAACTCATTCAATACCTTTAAGAAAAGGAGACATATTTGCCATTTCTACCTCATCTAACTATGAGCTTCTTTTTCTAGCATGAACCTCTATGAACAGTCAAGTAATTATCTATCCTGCAATGAACTCTGTTAGAATAATCAGTTACACCAACAGAGATTAGTTTTAGCACTCAAACTAATCAGAGCAGGGCCAAAGAAAAAAGTGAACATCTATCCAGTTTAAAACAACTCTTACTAAAATAGTCACTGTTGGTTCATGGAAGCCCTGTGTTATATGAGACAGTTATTTACATTAACTATATATGAACATCTGAGGTTTACACTTTAGTTTCATAATAAAAAACCAGATCAATTTTTTCAAAGTTTAGAAAAAATCAGTGGGGGTGACTTACCTGACCCAGAGGAGGTCAGCAACTTAGACCTACAAAGGACAGACAAGATATTAGTAAATCTTTGTACATTAAAACAGCTCAGTAATCTGAAAAAAAATGTATTAGTATGCCTGACACTTGTACTTTTAACAGAGTAGTAAGGTGATTGACAAATCATTGCAAAGAAATAAACTACTTACTTGTATTAGAGGATTTGTCAGGGCAATCTATTAATAAAAAAAAAGTAATAATTAAAACATTTAACAACCTTTTTGTAATTCTTTTTTATTAATAGTAGCAAATGTAGGTTTAATATTTTTAAAGCAGAGGGAATTTGGCAAAAAAGAATAAAAAAGCAATGTTATGATATGTGGCAACACCTTCCAGAAACATTTTTTACTAAAATGACCGATTAATCAATTTTATAATAATCTTAATACAGGTCAAAATATTTATCATTTCAATTTTAGCAAAGTTGTGAATCCTAATCAAAGACATTTAATAAAAAACACAACTTGGAATGAAAAACATAAGTTTTGTTAGAAGACTATAGACCCTTTGCATGTTAATGTTTACTTTCTAAATTTCATGCATGCTCACTCCAATGGTTGGCAGAAATCAGGAGTTGACTGTGAAATCAGAGCAGAGAAAAAGAAATATTGCCTGCAGAAAGCAATTAGATTAAATTAAATATTTCTTGACCCTATTTAAACCTGAGTAAGTGCTGGGATCAGGTCCTCAGCAAGTGGACAAGACCTGCGATTGAACCGAGAATGTTCCTGACAAGCACAAATGGATTTCTCATCAGAGTTTGCTGCGACTGAAAAGCTCGGTAAGCTGGTCTGCAAGATATTTTAAGCTAAAATTGCACCACATGCTGCTGCTCAATGTTCTAGATAAATAAATAAAACTTACCATCACCAAGTAGGGACTTCCTCACTTCAGGTGTATTTGGATCAGGGACTGATTTAGATACACAAAAAGATTCAAGCACAGACAATAAATACAGCAGTCTCTGCTGTTCCTGTTTCTGAATGTATCTTTATATCTTAACAACAGAAATATATTTTTATATAAGATGTATTCCCCTGACCAGTATTACTGCTTGCAGATAAACAGCTTACTTACAAGAGTCCAATAATTTCACAACAAGACACTTTGCTGTAAATGCATCTTTAATGATAATGGAGTCTAAAAAGTGTTTGGTAAACATTGAGCATTTTTAACTTTAAGATAGGACCACTGTCACACGATAATGTATCAGTAATGGAGTACACAAATACAATATAATATAATAAAATATAATATAAGGGGTGCACAGATTGATCAGCCGGTTGATCGAGCAGCTCAGATTTCCTTAATTTTGTGAGATTGGTGATCGGCCAACACTTACATGTGAAACCGATCTTATCCACCGATTTTATCTACTTGTCTAACTTATTGTGCAAGGGTTGTTTCTTTTGAAAATGTGAAAATGAAAGACTAAAAGAACTGGAATGCTATAAGCTTTTCAGTTATATTTCAAAGCACTACCGTATGTGCAGTTAAAACATGTTTGTATTGTTTCATGGGTATTGTTCGGTGTTTTGAAATAAAAGACTGAAAATTTGGCAGGTCAGGCTTTTTTAGAAAACCTGCAATTGGTGCACACCCTATATATAATATAATATAATATAATATAATATAAATATAATATAATATAATTAATAAATATAAATATAATATAAATAATATAATATAATATAACTATAATATAATATAATTCATGCAGCAGAATTACTTTCTGAGCTGTTTTTAGCATCTTTCAAAATTTTCATCTACATACAAACTTAAATTAGAAACATTAGGACTTATGTACTATTGTCTGTTATAAATATCAGTATCCCACAAATAAAACACAAGAATTAAGATAAAACTGTGGCCATCTTTTTTTTCTTTTCTCAAACGTGCGACATACCTGACCCAGAGGAAGATCCCAGAACTTAGACCTGCAATAAAGACATAGTGGTAAATCTCTGTACATTTAAACAGCTCAGTAATCCGAAAAACTACTAGTATGCCTGACAGTTGTACTTTCAACAGAGTAGTAAGGTGATTGACAAATTCATAGCAAAGAAATTAGGTACTTACTTGCATTTAGAGGATTTGTCTTTAGAGGAATCTAATAACACAGAAAAATTTTGTTAAATTATTTGTAATTATTTTCCATAATTAGTAACAAATGTAGTTTAATATTTGTAAAGCAGAGCAAGAAAAATCGGGCATAAAAGAATAAAAGGCAATGTTATGATATATAGAAAAAAACTAAAATTACTGAATAACCAGTTTATCATTCATTGCATGTTAATGTTGTACTTTCTGGAATTTTATGGATGCCCACTCTAATGGTTGGCAGAAAACACGGGGATGACTGTGAAATCAGAGCTAAGAAAAAACAAATTATCCATATACGAAGCAAATTTGATTGAATTAACTATGTTTCATGATCCATATTTAAACCCAAGTAAATGCTTGGAATCAGGTCCTCACTTGATCAACTACATGCAATTTATATTGTTGTGTGTTGTCTGGAGATCATCGTTAGTAACCAAACCGAATACGAGTGATAATGGTAAGCCTATTTCTACAGGCCATATAAATGTTGCGAGAGATAAAAACAGTACCAATATATAAATCAATAATATTATACAGATTTTTTATAACTTATTTTAATCAATTATCAATACACACTTTATGCCCTCAACTAACTTTGGAGGTTCTGATCAGGGGCCCTGCTCACCATGCTACAAGCTCCAGCTCAGTGCTTATGGTTGTTACCCTATAGTTTAAGGCCAACTTATCATTTAAATAAATCCATAAAAAAACCCAAATCAAAATATCTCTGAACAGCACACGTGAAAAAGTTCTAAAGGCTCCCAGAGATTTCCTTGTCAAAAGACAAAAGAAATGAAAAGCTTAATTTCTTAATAAACATTAGTGTGTACTGATGCGCACAACTTTTTGCATTTTGATATTTTATATTCACTTCTTTATGTTTTATTTCTAGATCATGCCTTGCAATAATTTTAAAAAGTGTAAAATACTTACCAGAGTTGAGAGATGAATTTGATTCTCCTAAAAGATACAGAGAATATGTTTATGTACAGGACAAGAAAATCAGAATCAGAATCAGAATCAGAATCAGCTTTATTGCCAAGTTTGTACATACAAACAAGGAATTTGACTCCGGTACACTTTGCTCTTTGGTTTTGTTTTTGCACTACAGAATATACATATTTAAAAATGTACAATATACACATATATAAAAAAAAAAGGTGCATTTGCAACATCTGTATGCTGTTGTTTTGTATTTTATTGGATGTTCAACAAGAAACAGCCTGGGGGGAAAAAAACTGTCTCTGTGGCGGCTGGTTTTTGTGAACAGCGCTCTGTAGCGTCGGCCTGAAGGCAGAACTCTAAACAGTTTATGTGCAGGGTGTGTGGGGTCTGCAGAGATTTAGCAGCTCTTTTCCTGACCCTAGACCTGTATAAGTCCTGGATGGAGGGGAAAGGTCAGCCCTGATGATTCTCTCTGCAGCCCTGATTATTCGTTGCAGTCTGGACCTGTCCTGTTTTGTGGATGAACCGAACCACACGGAGATGGATGAAGACAGGACAGGACTGAATGATGGCAGTGTAGAAGATGACCAGCAGCTCCTGTGGAAGGTGTACTTCTTAAGTTGCCTCAGGAAGTACAGTCTCTGCTGGGCCTTCTTCCGAACAGTGTCTATGTGTGAAGACCATCTCAGGTCCTCAGAGATGGTGGTTCCTAAGAACCTGAAGTGATCCACAGCCGACACGGTGTTGTTGAGGATGGTGAGGGGGGTGTATGGAGGTGGTGTTTTCCGAAAGTCCACCACCATCTCCACAGTCTTGAGTGGGTTTAGCTCCAGGCAGTTCTGACTACACCAGTGTACCAGCCGATCCACCTCCTGTCTGTATGCAGACTCATCACCGTCTTGGATCAGTCCAATGACAGTGGTGTCATCTGCAAACTTCAGGAGATTCACGGACGAGTCTGCTGAGGTGCAGTCATTTGTGTACAGGGAGAAGAGGAGTGGGGATAGAACACACCCCTGGGGGGCACCAGTACTTATTGATCTGGTTCGGGAGAAGATGCTCCCCAGTGTCACCTGCTGCTGTCGGTCCGTCAGGAAGCTGTTGATCCACTGACAGGTGGAGGCTGGGACGTTGAGCTGGGTGAGCTTCTGGTGGAGGATGTCTGGTATGATGGTGTTGAAGGCCGAGCTGAAGTCTACAAACAGGATCCTGGCGTAGGTCCCTGGGTGGTCGAGGTGTTGCAGGATGAAGTGTAGACCCAAGTTAACAGCATCATCTGCCGACCTGTTTGCTCGGTACGCAAACTGCAGGGCGTCCAGTAGAGGGCCTGTGATGTCTTTCAGGTGCTTCAACACCAGCCGCTCAAAGGATTTCATGACCACAGACGTCAGGGCTACAGGCCTGTAGTCATTTAATCCTAGGATGGTGGGTTTCTTGGGCACTGGGATGATGGTGGATCGTTTGAAGCAGGAGGGGACCTCACACTTCTCCAGTGACTTGTTGAAGATCCGGGTGAAGATTGGAGTGAGTTGATTTGCACAGGCTTTCAGGCATGATGGGGAGACGTTATCAGGTCCTCCAGCTTTCTTTGTTTTCATGCGCTGAAAGAGCCTGTTTACATCTTCATGTGTACACAACTGATGTTCTTGCCTCTATGGTTCATTTATTGAGTGATACATCCTTTGCCAGGCTGTATAATCTTTTTAGATGTGCTCTATGTAATATATCTTAAGCCAAAACTGCGTCATATGCTGCTGCTCAATGTTCTATTACAGATCCTTGTGCAGGAAAACTCTTGCTAATAATTCATGGTTTCGTTGTCCGATGAGCTAACCCCTCCCACCTACTTCCTATTTCTAAGGGGATTGCTCAATCCAGCTCTCCATCCAACGGGTCCGGACTTCCCTAAACCTGAAAAAGTCTTACTAAGCAGGTTCACTGAAAGTTCTGTTTAAGGGGTGTGGGGGAAATGACTCGCCTAGCCTCTGACAGCCTACATCCAGAAGTCTCGCCCTTCTTCAACCGGAGGTCTGGACGACTGAGTAGCCAACGCAGTCGATCACAGTCCGACAATCACTCCTGTTAACGGCTGCTCATTCCCTAATATTACAACTGGCACTTGGGTATATGGGCTAGGTTAATTTTAGTGACTTGGCACGAGCCCCAAAAGGGCGTTGTTTTAAAAAAACTTGGCTAAAGAACCTATAAAAAACCCCTATAATTTCTTAGAACAGGCAACCAAGACTTTTTTACCACCAATGAAAAAACCAAAAAATAAGGTGACTCAAATAATTGAATGTCCACGATTTAACTAGAAAATTTTTTATAGTTTCCTTTAATTAGTAACGCTTTGCAGGGGCCCCAGTAACAGCTTAAAAATTCAGCAACACAATAAAATTCAAAAATGAAAAAATTCAATCAATTTAAAACCTGTCTTTCCCTGATGCTGAACTTAGTGAGTTTGGGAGGGTTTGAAGACGGAGGCCTTTCCATGCACCCGATGGAGCTGTTCCCTTAGGGTTAAAAACCGGTGGTTTCTTGAGGTGGATACGACTTGATCTTCAGTTTTCCTCCTTTAAGTGACAGGCTCTGATGCTCCAGGCTTCGATGGTTTAAACAGAAACTTTGCTGACATATGTCTCGGGGGCCAATGGCCTTCCAGAGGCTGAAGAGTTGAAGGAAAACCCCGGGGACATAATTTGAGGTTGATTCAGGAATTTCCAGGAGCCTGAGACTTGGGGAGCAATCAGCTGTTCACCGATCAAATTTTATCTGTTGTCTGGATAAAGAGGGGGAAAGATGAAATCAGATTCTTAATTTGGGGGCACAGTCCTTCAGGGCTCACGGGTTGATCCTCTTTTTATCCCAGTCGATCAGCAGGGCTGTGTCTCTGGTACTTTTCTATCTAAGCATCTTTTTCCCTCCGTCCGATCTTGTTCACTGGTCTTCTGCGAGGAAAAAAACCCCGTTCCTCCCTTCAGCTTTGTTTTTTTAGTGCTTAACGCTTCCCCCAGTCAGCTCCTTATTAGGATTTCAGTTAATTGCTCAATCTTTTCAGCTCAACTTCTTGGTTATTGCAAATACTTTAGTCCATGGTCATGGTGACCTACGGTTTCCCGTTTTTGGGGACTTGGGGGGCCTGTTACAGGCGCATCCTCCCTTCCTCCCTTTCCCGTCAAAGGTCCTCTTTTCAGCATACAGCTGGCTTTTTGTAACTCTTAGTCATCTGTACTTCTCTCCCTTAATCTGCCCAGTCTTAAAAACTTTACACAGTATCCACACCCCCATTTTTCAGCTTTATACATTTATTCCAGACACAGTTTAAAAGCATCACTTCATTTTTTTATCCATCACTAATAATCAAAATTATATCCTTGCATATATGGTTTGATTGGGGAAATTTAAAACCTTACTGTTTTTTGTATTCATTATCAGTTCTCAATCATATTTCAATCATTTATGTTTTTAACTTAAAATAAAGATTACTTTTTTAAATTTATTACTTGTAAAAAAATGGAAAAATCATTATACATCATTTTTTTTGGTTACACTTGTTTATAATTTTTGCAAAAAGACAGTTAAATTTTTATCTCCACACAGGCCTCTCCAGTCTTCTCAGCTCCAGAATATGACAAACACGCCTGTTTCACTCTGCAATGCTTCAACTGTATTTTCTTAATAATTGTTGCATGGATTACACAGAAATTTTTCTATTGTAATTTTTTTATGGATTTATCTGTAAGTACTTCGTGGAATGCTGCATGGATTACATGGAATGATTTTCTCACCTTATTTTGCCCAATGGCCCCATCTGCAAGCATTGCAGTCAAAATTTTCGAGCATTTTGAAACCCAATTATTTTTAATCAGAATCTATTCTTTCACTTGCCAAAAGGTCACAGATTTAAGGGGACCCCCACCTTTCACCTCTAGATTCCTTTTTCCACAAAAATACATGTTAGATTAAATATTGTTAATTCTCTAATTTTAAGATGTCTACATAAGTCTCTAAAAGTCTCCAAATGGTCAAAAATAATGCAGCAGCTATTGAGATAAAAAACTACACAAATTAAATTTTTTCCAAAAAATTGATGTGGTTTTAAAAGGGTTTTTTGAATGAATTTAAACTGAAATTAGATTTGAATGGGACTTAAAAAGGTAAAAAAAAATTAAAACTTACCATCACCAAGGAGGGCCTCCTGCATATCAGGTGTTTTTTGCACCCCCCAGGGAGGGGTTTTACCTACACAAAGATTCAAGCACAGAAAATAAATACAGTAGTCTCTGCTGTTTTTTCTGAAATTACCTTTGTATCTCGAAGAAAGCATTTTTTTATTTTTATTTTAGGTGGGTTTTTCCCCTTTACCAGAATTATTACTGCAGATACACAGCTTACTTACAATATTTTTGTCAAAGCACAATCTAAAGGGTCAAAGGCCAAAGCCAAATTTTTAATTTATGTACTGTAGTACATTTCCAACAGTGCAGGGGGAAAAAAACACAGAAAAGTGAAGCAATTAAGATAAGAGAATTAAAACCCCCCAAAAAAAAAACGAAAATTAAAAAACTGTTTAAAAAAATGTTTAAAACAGGTTAATCTTTTTTATAAAATTCTGTTATATCCATAAAATAACTCTTTTGGGGCTCAGTGTTAAGCATTTCAAACCCCCAAAGGCCAATTTCAACAGAATTATTTCCCCAATGGGTTTTTTTTTTTTACTTTCTGGATTTCTTTTGATGTTTTTTTTGGGAATTATTATTGTTAGGGGGTGTTTTTTAAAGGGATAATAGGATTTGACGCCTTCTTGATGACCATCTACAGTTAAACTTTAAAAAATTTACACGTTTAATAATTTTCACAAAAAATTGCTTTACCTATGGCTTTAAGTGTATCTTAAATGATTAACGGGAGTTTTAAAAAAGTGTTTGAAACACATTAAGCATTTTTTATTTTTTGATAGGACCCACTGCCACAATTTGTCTGTCAGTAATGGAGAAAACAAAAACAAAATTTTAAAAAAATTTTAAATTTTTATTTCATGTTTCTATGCATCTGTAGCATTATAAAAGGGAAACTCCATCTAAGGGGGGCTGCCACAGATTTGTTGGATGTTCAGAAATTTTTTCCTCGGAACAAGTGTTTGCAAATTTTAAAGACAAAAAAAATGTATTTTCCACACATGTAAAATTTAGTTGACTAAAAAACTATATTAAATCAAAAAAATTAAACAACTACGTTGAGATCTAAACTAAATTATACTTTAATCTAAATAGTGTAGCTAAAAAAAATAAAAAATTGTTTTTTAATACATTAACATCAGAACTGTACAAGAGATCAACTCATTCAATACCTTTAAGAAAAGGAGACATATTTTTTCCTTTTCTACTCTCATCTAACTATGAGCTTTTTTTTTAAAACATGGGGACCCTCTATGAACAGTCAAGTAATTATCGATCCTGCAATGAACTCTTGTTAGAATAATCAGTCACACCAAACAGAGATTAAAATTTTAGCACTCAAAATTATTAGAGCAGGGCCAAAGAAAAAGGGGAAACATCTATCATGTTTTAAAAAAACAACTCTACTAAAATAGTCACTGTGGTTCATGGAAGCCCTGTGTTATATGAGACAGTTATTTTACATTAAACTATATAATTGAACATCTGAGGTTTTACATTTTGTTTATAAAAAAAACCAGATCAATTTTTTTTCAAAGTTTAGAAAATCAGTGGGGGGGGACTTACCTGACCCAGAGGGAGGTCACAGAACTTAGACCTACAAAGGGGACAGACAAAAATTTTTAGAAAATCTTTGTACATTTAAAACAGCTCAGTAATCTGAAAAAAAATGTATTAGTATGCCTGACACTTGTATTTTAAAAAAGAGTAGTAAGGTGATTGAACAAATTCATTGCAAAAGAATAAACTACTTACTTGGGTTTTTTAGAGG
Organism: Crenichthys baileyi; assembly: GCA_036173005.1. Taxonomy (NCBI): domain Eukaryota; kingdom Metazoa; phylum Chordata; class Actinopteri; order Cyprinodontiformes; family Goodeidae; genus Crenichthys; species Crenichthys baileyi. Next base: position 306,807 of record JAHHUM010000371.1, on the reverse strand, counting down.
ATTGGGGCAATCTATTAAAAAAAAAAGTAATAATTTAAAAAAAATTAACGACCTTTTTTTAAATTCTTTTTTTTTTAATAGTAGCAAATGTGGGGTTTAATATTTTTAAAGCAGAGGGAAAATTGGGCAAAAAAGTAAAAAAAAGCAATGTTATGATATGTGGCAACACCTTTGCAGAAACATTTTTTACAAAAATTTTGACCGATTAATCAATTTTATAAATAATCTTAATACAGGTCAAAAATTTTTATCATTTCAATTTTTAGCAAATTTGTGAATCCTAATCAAAAGACATTTAATAAAAAAACAAATTTGGAATGAAAAACATAAGTTTTTGTTAGAAGACTATAGACCCTTTGCATGTAATTTTTACTTTTCAAAATTTTTCATGCATGCCCACTCCAATGGTTGCCCCAAAAATCAGGAGTTGACTGTGAAATCAGAGCAGAGAAAAAAAAAAAATTATTGCCTGCAGGAAAGCAATTAGATTAAATTAAATATTTTTTGACCCTATTTAAAACCGAGTAAGTGCGGGAAATAGGTCCTCAGCAAGGGACAAGACCTGCGATTGAACCGAGAATGTTCCCCTGACAAGCACAAATGGATTTTCATCAGAGTTTGCTGCGACTGAAAAAGCTCCGGTAAGCTGGTCTGCAAGATTTTTAGCTAAAATTGCACCACATGCTGCTGCTCAATGTTTTAGAAAAAAAATAAAATTTACCATCACCAAGTAGGGACTTCCTCACTTCAGGTTTTATTTGGATCAGGGACTGATTTAGATACACAAAAAGATTTAAGCAACAGACAATTTTAAATACAGCAGTCTCTGCTGTTCCTGTTCTGAATGTATCTTTATATCTTAACAACAGAAATATATTTTTACTTTTATATAAGATGTATTCCCCTGACCAGTATTACTGCCCCCTTGCAGATAAAAAGCCTTACAAAGAGTCCCAATAATTTCACAACAAGACACTTTGCTGTAAAAAATCTTTATGATAATGGAGTCTAAAAAGTGTTTGGTTTTAAAATTGAGCAAATTTTTTAACTTTAAGATAGGACCACTGTCACACGATAATGTATCAGTAATGGAGTACACAAAAAAACAATATAATATTAATAAAATATAATATAAGGGGGCACAGATTGATCAGCGGCCGTTTTTCCGGGGCAGCTCAGATTTTTCCTTAATCTTTCAAATTTTCATCTACAAACAAACATTAAATTAGAAACATTAGGACTTATGTACTTTGTCTGTTATAAATTTTCAGTACCCACAAAAAAAACACAAGAAATTAAGATAAAAATGTGGCCCCTCTTTTTTTTCTTTTTTTCAAAACCGTGCGACATACCTGACCCAGAGGAGATCCCAAGAACTTAGACCTGCAAATAAAGAGCCCTAGTGGTAAATCTCTGTAAAATTTAAACAAGCTCAGTAATCCGCAAAAAAAAACTACTAGTATTCCTGACAGTTGTACTTTCAACAGAGTAGTAAGGGGATTGGGCAAATTCATAGCAAGAAAGAAATAGGTACTTACTTGCATTAGAGGATTTGTCTTTTTGAGGAATCTAAAAACACAGAAAAAAAATTTTTTAAATTATTTTTAATTATTTTTCCCATAATTTGTACAAAATGTAGGGGTTTAAAATTTGTAAAGCAGAAAAAATCTGGCATAAAAGAAAAAAAAGGCAATGGGTTTTATGATATTAGAAAAAAACTAAAAAATTTTAATAACCAGTTTTATCAATTTAATTGCATGTTAATGTTTTCTTTTCCAATTTTATGGATGCCAACTCTAATGGTTTGGGCAGAAACCAGGGGAGACTGTGAAATCAGAGCTAAGAAAAAACAAATACTCAAATTACGAAGCAATTAATATTGTAATTCTCTAATATTAAGATGTCTACATAAGTCTCTAAAAAGTCTCCAACTGGTCAGAAATAATGCAGCAGCTATTGAGATAAAAACTACACAAATACATTTTTTCCAAAAAATTGATGTGGTTTTTTAAATGGGTTTAGAATGAATTTAAAAACTGAAATTAGATTTGAATGGGACTTTTAAAAAGGAAAAAAATTAAAACTTACCATCACCAAGGAGGGCCTCCTGCATATCAGGTGTATTTGCACCAGGGACGGTTTACCTACAAAAGTTTCAAGCACAGACAATAAATACAGTAGTCTCTGCTTTTCTTTCTGAATATACCTTTGTATCTTGAAGAAAGCATTTTTTCTTTTTTTTTGGTGTATTCCCTTTACCAGAATTTTTACCTGCAGATACACAGCTTACTTACAATATTATAGTCAAACTGCACAATCTTAAAGGTCAAAGGCCAAAAGCAAATTAATTATGTACTGTAGTACATTTCCCAACAGTGCAGGGTAAAAAAACACATGACAGTGAAGCAATTAAAAAAGAGAATTAGAACAACAAAACAGACATTAAAATTTTAAAAAAAACTGTTTAACAGGTTTAATCTGTTTTTTAAAATTCTGTTAATCCATAAAAAAAATCATTTTGGGGCTCAGTGTTAAGCATTTCAAAAAGCCAATTTCAACAAAAATTATTTCCCCAATGTCTTTTTTTTAACTTTCTGGACTTCTTTTGATGCTTTTTTTGGGGAAATTTTTATTTTTACATGTGATGTATTTAAGGGATAATAGGATATGACGCCCTTTTTGATGACCATCTACAGTTAAACATTTTAAATAATTACAGTTTAATAATTTCACAACACATTGCTTACCTATGGCTTTAGTGTATCTTAAATGATAACGGGAGTTTAAAAAGTGTTTTTAAACACATTAAGCATTTTATTTTAAGATAGGACCACTGCCATAATTTTTTTGTCAGTAATGGAGAACAAGAAAAAAAATTAATCCAATTTAATTTTTATTTCATGTTTCCTATGCATCTGTAGCATATATAATGTGAACTCCATCTAAGGGGGGCTGCCACAGATTTTTTGGATGTTCAAAATTTCCCGGAAAAAAGTTTTTGCAAAATTTAAGACAAACAAATGTATATTCCCCACATGTAAAATTTAGTTGACTAAAACTATATTAAATCAAAAAAAGTAAACAACTACTTTGAGATCTAAACTAAATTATACTTTAATCTAAATAGTGTAGCTAAAACAAAATAAAAAATTGTTTTTAATACATTAACATCAGAACTGTACAAGAGATCAACTCATTCAATACCTTTAAGAAAAGGAGACATATTTGCCATTTCTACCTCATCTAACTATGAGCTTCTTTTTCTAGCATGACCCTCTATGAACAGTCAAGTAATTTTCTATCCTGCAATGAACTCTGTTAGAATAATCAGTTACACCAAACAGAGATTAGTTTTAGCACTCAAAACTAATCAGAGCAGGGCCAAAGAAAAAGTGAACATCTATCATGTTAAAACAACTCTTACTAAAATAGTCACTGTGGTTCATGGAAGCCCTGTGTTATATGAGACAGTTATTTACATTAAACTATATATGAACATCTCAGGTTTACACTTTAGTTTATAATAAAAACCAGATCAATTTTTTTTCAAAGTTTAGAAAATCAGTGGGTGTGACTTACCTGACCCAGAGGAGGTCACATAACTTAGACCTACAAAGATAGACATATATTAGTAAATCTTTGTACATTTAAACAGCTCAGTAATCTGAAAAAAATGTATTAGTATGCCTGACACTTGTACTTTTAACAGAGTAGTAAGGTGATTGACAAATTCATTGCAAAGAAATAAACTACTTACTTGTATTAGAGGATTTGTCAGGGCAATCTATTAATAAAAAAAAAGTAATAATTAAAACATTTAACAACCTTTTTGTAATTCTTTTTTATTAATAGTAGCAAATGTAGGTTTAATATTTTTAAAGCAGAGGGAATTTGGCAAAAAAGAATAAAAAAGCAATGTTATGATATGTGGCAACACCTTGCAGAAACATTTTTTACTAAAATGACCGATTAATCAATTTTATAATAATCTTAATACAGGTCAAAATATTTATCATTTCAATTTTAGCAAAGTTGTGAATCCTAATCAAAGACATTTAATAAAAAACATAACTTGTAATGAAAAACATAAGTTTTGTTAGAAGACTATAGACCCTTTGCATGTTAATGTTTACTTTCTAAATTTCATGCATGCTCACTCCAATGGTTGGCAGAAATCAGAAGTTGACTGTGAAATCAGAGCAGAGAAACAGAAATATTGCCTGCAGAAAGCAATTAGATTAAAATTAAATATTTCTTGCCCCATTTAAACCTGAGAAGGTGGGGTCAGGTCCTCAGCAAGTGGACAAGACCTGCGATTGAACTGAGAATGTGCCTGACAAGCACAAATGGATTTCTCATCAGAGTTTGCTGCGACTGAAAAGCTCGGTAAGCTGGTCTGCAAGATATTGAGATCAGCAGTTCCCATAATTGGGGTCATGAACTAACAGGTGTGTTTTCTGGACACCATCGTCTCGTTACCCCGTATAGTTTAAGGCTAACTCATTATTTGAACAAAAACCTTAAAAATCAACAAATGGAAATATCTCTGAATGGCACACGTTTAAATGATCTGAACCTTCCTTGTCAAAGAAAAGAAATGAAAACCTTAATTTCTTAAACAACATTTTGGCATTTTGACATTTTACATTAACTTCTCAGAGTTTTATTATCACATCACATCACTGAAAAAGTAAGAAAAAAAACACTATGCCATGGAATGATTGAGTGATGAACCATTCAATATGACCTTCAATACTTCATAAAAGCCATGAATAATAAGAATGACATCTGTAACTTGTAATGAACTTAATGAAGTTTAAAATAACAAAAAGACTATATAGCTAGTAGGTAAACTGGTGTAAATGTGACTTTCAGGACAATTTAGGGCTGCAACTAACATGTCGACTATTTTTATGATTAATCGATAAAAAGTCTGATAGCAAAAGGTGCTTAATTGGAGATTTTTTTACAGAATTTGAACCAGGTTAAACTAAAACTAAAAGTTCTGGATAGAGCATATTTACAGACAAAGATGGTTTTTCATCTTGAATGCAAAAGGTACATATATTTTGGAAAATTCTGGCCTAATTACAGCTCTGAGTGTGTTGTTCTTTCAACAAATGGCATGTTTTAGAGTCTGTACACGCCAGTTAACGATTAGTCGGATAAACAATTAGTTGACGTTATTTCAATTATCGATTAATCATGATTAATCTAAGTAATTGTTTCAGTCCTAGTACAATTTAACAATACTGTTTCAAAACTTTTTATAACGAATGTTCATCAGATATCTTACCCTAATGGATGCATATGAAACATCTAGTTAGGAAACAAAAGGTTTATAAAGAGGTATCTTTATTTCCTGTAGCTAGAATAAAAACAAATCTTACCGAGTCGTTTTGTCATCAGTTTGAGGACAAGAAGTCTCACAACAACAGCCACAAATACAACCCCGACAATGACACCACCAACAATCAGGGCTGTATTTCCCTCATTTTGGAAAAGAGTGTGATCTAAAACAAAAATTCATATTTTTATTTCAGTTTCAGTACATCATATGTATGATTTTATAAGTAACTATTTAAATTTTACACTTACACAATAAAGACAATGTTAACCATTGTTAACGCTAACCAATAGAAACAAAAAGATTTCTCTCACATCTCCCAAAAAGCATCCTGACAATCCCAAAGACCTTTGGGAAAATATCCTTTTCTAAAGGTTGTAATTTTTATAATGGTAGTTTTAATTTGACAAAAAGCGTCATGCGAATTCATGTTAAAACCTATTTAACATATCTGGGGTTGAGGTTATAATCAATTCAATCAAACCTCGTTTTTAGTTGGAAAAATATATTTTATACCATCAACACCGTAAGCTATCATGCAGCATGTCTTTCATTGCAAATAATCTTAAAAAAACCTCGTATCTACTGTTAATGTACTTATCTATGTGTTTTTTTCCCCCCATTTTTTGGTATATATATGAGCAAAACCTCTTTTTCACCACAAGCCATTAATACAGTGGGAATGTATTTAGTTTGCTGGGTGTGGGATGACAATTAAACATCGTCAACTAACCAACAACACTGCTTTGATTTTTAATTAAGAAACAGATATTTGAGAAGTGCAACAAAAATGTTCTGACCCCACTTCTCTTCAACATGAAGACGAGAGGCAGGATGATTGACTTCACAGGTGTAAGTGGAAACATCCGACTTCAAAATCTCTACATGGTCCTTTCTCTGGAAGGTGTCGTCATTATTTGGGCGAACATCAGTGGTCACCACCCCGTCCTCTTGAGTCAGGACACGCCCGTTTCTTCTGATCTGCATGATGATGTCTTTTGGATAAAAGCCCGTGGCCAGACATGTCAAGATGATGTTTGTGTCAGCTTTGGCCTTACGTGTGAACAAGTGCACTTTAGGTGAAGCTTGAAAGAGAAAGAAATATGGCATTGGCAGGGAAGCAATTCAACCTTTAAACCATTTTAACTTTTCTCAATTTTACTAATATTTATAAGTGAGTCATCACCGAGAATAGAAAAAATGCTACATTTCATTGGCAAATCATTATCTTATCTTACACACCTTCAGATGTCTAGAAAAATGCTTTAATTTAATAGGAAAAATCACGCTATCATTGACATTTTAAAATTTGTATTTGTTTAACTTGGTGTAAAAGCTTTATGTAAACTGATTTTGTGTATCAAGAACTGAATGATTCTATATCTAGAATCTTAAAGAACCTTGTGAAGTATAAAACCATTTTATATACATACTGGCATTTATAAGCTGCTCTTGCCCAAAGCCTCTAAATTTGTTCATCCATTCCATACACTCCTTCTCCAGGTAGCCCTTGGTGTATTCCTTCAGGACCTGGACTTCATCCCACTTCCTCTTGGTTTCTTCTGCTGCCGTAGCTGCAGCAACCCAAATCTGATGGTTGTCGTCGAAGGCAAGGAAGTCGTTTCCGTCATAATTGTACATGTCCATCCCACGGACAAACTTCAGCGAGCCATCATCATTAGTTTCACCCTCACAGCCGTGCATCCACTGCAGAACATGAGTATCTGTAAGAAACCAAAAGAGAAATACATGGGATCTCCTTTCATTGTTATGCTGATGACAGTCAAATATACATTCCATTAAAAAAAGAGCCTTATCGATCAAGCCCCTACTTCTGTCTTGAAGACATTAAAGCCAGGATGGCTTTAAATTTCCTAAACATTAACTTCAAGAAAACATAAGTGGTGGTGTTTTGTCCCAGCAGCCCCTGTGAAACATCCCTTATTGATCTGGGCCCCTTGACGTCTTATTTGAAGCACACAATTTCCACTTTGGGTTTTATAATAGACAGTGATCTTAAGTTGGTGGTCAAGTCCTGTTTCCATCATCTTAGGCAGCTGGCAAAGATTAAGCAAATTCTTTCAAGACAAGATTTTGAAACAGTAATTCATGCCTTCATTACAACTCGGCTCGATTACTGTAACGCTCTTTACTTTGGAGTTAGCCAGTCTTCCTCAGGCGTCTCCAGTTGGTCCAGAACACTGCTGCTCGGCTTTTAACCGGAGTCGGGAGAAGGGAGCACATCACCCCTATCCTGGTTCTCTCCACTGGCTGCCTGTGCATTTTATGGTTCATTTTAAGGTTCTTTTATTGGTTTTTAAAAGTTTACATAGTCTTGCTCCATCTTACCTCTCCGAGCTGCTTCACCCATATTCTCCCGCTCGTTGCCTCAGGTCAGCTGATCAGCTGCTCCTGGAGGTACCGAGGTCTAAACTAAAGCTTAGAGGAGACAGAGCTTTTAGTGTTGGCGCTCCCAAACTATGGAATATTTTGCCGTTACATATTAGAGGTCCCCCTTGTCTACTTTTAAAACTCATCTTAAGACTCACTTTTATTATTTGGGTTTTAACACATGCTGAGACTTTTGTGCTTACTTCTGCTATGTTGTTTTTTTCATTTTTTGCATGTCTATTTTGGATTTTCGTCTGTCCAACACCATGTCGCAGCTACTGTTGTTTTAAAATTGCTTTATAAATAAAGTTGTAGTAGTAGTAGTAGTAGAAAGATGTATTAAATACCCAGAAAATGGATAAATACTTTTTCAGGAAAGAAGTTCTAACAGATTGTTTCTGTAGTAAGAATACTGATGTTTAGATTGGGCATTTATCAAGGATAGTTTACGACACTCATTATTGTAATGCTTTTATTACAAATATCTTAAACTCCTTGGATCTTACCTGTGTCATTCTGTCTCATTCGTTTCATCAATATGTCGATGTTGACCTTGAACCATTGCTGCTTGCTCTTTCTGGACTGGGTGCCTTTTTCCCAGTACTCTTTTTCAAGATGCTTTCTCATCCAGTCCTGCTTGGGAACTTTTTCTTGGTTATCACTGTCGAAGTAGTCAATCATCCGGTTGTCCAATAAACCCATGGCAGTGAACTCGTGCAACCCCGGTAAACCCACTGGCTTGGAGAAGGCCGTGTAGATGTAAGTGAGGGAGTGCTTTTCTGGAAGATATAAGAAAGAAAAATTAAGATAGGAATTCATTGTGAAATACAAGTCATTAATTAGTGTGCAAGCCTTCTTAAAATTACAATATTTAGGTTCCACATTTGCCAAACCAGGGTTTAGACATTAAATTTCTAAATACATTAGCTCAATTACACCTTATCAAAAGCTATTTTCTGATTTTGAAAATTAATCTGTCAGACACAGCTGGACACATATTAATTTGTCCTAGGGCTATGTGAAATACAGAATTGAGAGGAATGCATAGAATTCTCTTTATCAATACTTTTTTTTATCAACGAGACATTTTGTCTTTATTCCTCTCTTCTAAATATCTCTGCATTCACAGCAATGCAATGTTTTAAGTAATCTCAAAATTCTGAAACAGTTCATCCACCGAATTTAAAACCTCCATTAAACTATATAACAGAATGTTTAAAAAAAAGGCTCTAACCCAAACATCATATACAATGGAGCACTTCAAGGCTGTGTACTCGGTCCTTATCTGTAAACCCTTTAAACAAGTGGTTGCCAAATTTGGAGTCAAAACCTAAACATTTTAATAGGGGGATTTTAGATGATTTCCAGGAGTCATTTTTAAATTAAAAACTATTCCTCACAACAAACTATGGCCAGAACTGTTAAATGAAATTGAAAACCGTTCTCCAAAATGAGAATGTATTGCTTCTTCGAGTTGTTATGTTGTCATTAAACCCTTTCTTAGTTGTAGAAATTATTCTTAAATTAGCATTAGGTTGGGCTACAAGTTGCCTCACTCTCATCATGCCCAGTTAGAAAAATGCAGGGGATACTACAAACATTGTGATTCTTAAGCTATAAGAAATCCCTAAATAAACTGAATCTGACTGCGCTGTTAGATAGTTAGGAATGATTGGAATGTATGTACCCGACTTAAAATCTCTATGATTCAATTGAACTGACTTGTAAAGTGGCTTGAGGCAATGTGTGTGTTGTGAATTGGTGCTATACAAATAAAACTGATTTGAACTGAATCCCACTTTGGCAGAAAACTTGTCCCCTCTGCTATTGCAGCTTTGAATAAACTTAAATAACCCCTCTAAGGTCAGATCCTATAATACTGATTAGGGGAATTTTCAATGTGAAGAGATAACTTCTGTTTTTGTCTTTGAGACACACTGTACCGATTTGTGGAAATTAGCTTCCTGGTCAGGACAATAAAGACTAAGAGACTACTATACATGAACAACACAGGTCACCTATCAATGTCTTATCATTTGTAAGAAAAATGTTTTCTTTAAAAATCACACATTTAGACCCGAAAGTACGTACGTAAAAACAATCAAACAAAAAGAACTGTACACAGATATTAGTTTTCAACTGAGTTCGAACAACGTTCTCAAACTGGAATGATCACATTTCAAAAACATTTTTTTGTGAGGTAAAATAAAAATGAACCCTGTTCCAAACAAAAGCCACCAAGCTGGTTCTAAACCAAAACCAAATGTCACTCTCTTGGGTTTACCAACTATACATGATTTACAAACAGAATAACAGGAAAAGATTTAGATGATAATCTGTTTGCCTTTCAGACATAATTCAAACATTTTACCTTATTTAAATGAAACACTCTTTAGTCAGTTCACTTTATTCTAACAGCTGCGTTGTTTGCCCCGCATTACCTGTTTAATCTTTGCATAATTATAATGTTCTAAATTACTCCAACTACACTGCTCAAAAAAATAAAGGGAACACTCAAATAACACATCCTAGATCTGAATAAATGAAATATTATCATTGAATACTTTGTTCTGTACAAAGTTAAATGTGCTGACAACAAAATCACACAAAAATCATCAATGGAAATCAATGTATTAACCAATGGAGGCTTGGATTTGGAGTCACACACAAAATTAAAGTGGAAAAAACACACTACAGGCTGATCCAACTTTGATGTAATGTCCTTAAAACAAGTCAAAATGAGGCTCAGTATTGTGTGTGGCCTCCACGTGCCTGTATGACCTCCCTACAACGTCTGGGGATGCTCCTGATGAGATGGAGGATGGTCTCCTGAGGGATCTCCTCCCAGACCTGGACTAAAGCATCCGCCAACTCCTGGACAGTCTGTGGTGCAACGTGACGTTGGTGGATGGAGCGAGACATGATGTCCCAGATGTGCTCAATCGGATTCAGGTCTGGGGAACGGGCGGGCCAGTCCATAGCTTCAATGTCTTCATCTTGCAGGACCTGCTGACACACTCCAGCCACATGAGGTCTAGCATTGTCCTGCATTAGGAGGAACCCAGGGCCAACCACACCAGCATATGGTCTCACAAGGGGTCTGAGGATCTCATCTCGGTACCTAATGGCAGTCAGGCTACCTCTGGCGAGCACATGGAGGGCCATGCGGTCCTGCAAAGAAATGCCACCCCACACCATTACTGACCCACTGCCAAACCGGTCATGCTGAAGAATGTTGCAGGCAGCAGATCGTTCTCCATGGTGTCTCCAGACTCTGTCACGTCTGTCACATGTGCTCAGTGTGAACCTGCTTTCATCTGTGAAGAGCACAGGGCGCCAGTGGCGAATTTGCCAATCCTGGTGTTCTCTGGCAAATGCCAAGCGTCCTGCACGGTGTTGGGCTGTGAGCACAACCCCCATTTGTGGACGTCGGGCCCTCATACCATCCCAATGGAGTCGGTTTCTAACCGTTTGTGCATACACATGCACATTTGTGGCCTGCTGGAGGTCATTTTGCAGGGCTCTGGCAGTGCTCCTCCTGTTCCTCCTTGCACAAAGGCGGAGGTAGCGGTCCTGCTGCTGGGTTGTTGCCCTCCTACGGCCTCCTCCACGTCTCCTGGTGTACTGGCCTGTCTCCTGGTAGCGCCTCCAGGCTCTGGACACTACGCTGACAGACACAGCAAACCTTCTTGCCACAGCTCACATTGATGTGCCATCCTGGATGAGCTGCACTACCTGAGCCACTTGTGTGGGTTGTAGAGTCCGTCTCATGCTACCACGAGTTTGAAAGCACCACCAACATTCAAAAGATACCAAAACATCAGCCAGAAAGCATAGGTACTGAGAAGTGGTCTGTGTTCCCCAGCTGCAGAAACACTCCTTTATTGAGTGTGTCTTGCTACTCGCTAAAGATTTCCCCCTGTTGTCTATTCCATTTGCACAACAGCATGTGAAATTGTCAATCAGTGTTGCTTCTTAAGGGGACAGTTTGATTTCACAGACGTTTGATTTACTTGGAGTTATATTGTGTTGTTTAAGTGTTCCCTTTATTATTTTGAGCAGTGTATATGACTCTTTCACCCCGTAGCCATTTAGGTAAAACATTCGGGAATTGTGTTTGCCTCTCAACCTTTTTTGTGTTTATCTATCTGTTCAAAAAGTACAACTCCCTATAGGTTGTCCAGGGCTGCATGGTGGTGGAATCTCAGCTTCATTCAAGCACAGAAACATGAAAGATAAAGACATGTGAGACAGCCATGATGACTTTAATGAGGGCTGTTACTTAACACAGTCAGTTTGTACTTTGCTACCTTGTACACTGTCATTTGTTTTTTAAATGTAATTGTTAAAACGCATTTGCCGACTTGTTCAGCACTTTGGTCAATTTCAGATACTTTTAAAAGTGCTGTTTAAATAAATTTAGGACAATTTTAATAAAGTTTCTTCCATATGAGTGGAAAAAAAGATAAACCTGACAGGTGTATTGCACTGTTGGAAGATTGTTGTTTTTAACTTCTCAACTTTCCAAAGGCGTTGTCTGCAGTTCAAACCAAGACATTTTAATTAACTACGCCACCAATCATGTCAAAGTTATCCAAGTAATGTTGCTTGGCTACATTAAGCCCCACCTTTGGGTGGGGCCATAAAGGGAGCCATAAAGATGGCTTTATGGCTTCCTGGTACAACATTTCATGTAATGGCGAACAATATCTGCTGCATTAAGTTATTTGAAGTTTAAGTATATATTTTTTTACTCTTGTACATGATGAACCTGCCAAAACCAAAACTAACCTATTTCTTAATGTTCTTCTCATACAGCAAATTAATGAGGACATTTATCACTGAATCTATCAGAATATGAGCCAATTAGAGATGAGAACTCATTAATAGTTTTTCTTTTAGGTTTTAACCTTATATAAATGGAGATTAGTTTAAATAACCATCCACTATCAGCATCCTTAACACTTTGTGTTCAACATTAACAAAGGGCAAAGTTCAGGGGAATTTATTGGGTCACCTGAGATCGTCCACCTTTCTCCACACAGCAGGATTCAGGTTTATATTTTATGAACTTAATCTACATCGTTAAATCTCAACAAACATATCTTAGAAGTTTATTAGAACATTATATTCAGTTACTAAGACAGATATCACAAACAGTATTGCTTTCACTTTTAAACATCAACTTTAATTTGTCAATGAAAACAATAAAAACCCCTTTAACTTACCACAGTTCACCGTCAGTCCTGCCCCCAAAAGGACCAAAAAAGCGAGGTGCGACATTCTGAACCCTAATTAGGTTCCTGTCTTCGGGTAGAAACATTTATTCCCGGCCGTTGGAAGGTGCGCCTTTCCGTGTCTATCCTCAATGATCACTTGTTAAACTGGTCTGACTATTTCCTGGTCTAGTTTTATTATTATCATTCACCAAGGTGCTTTCAGGGACCTTTGTAAATTACAGATCTTTTGCTTTTCTTTTAAAATCCACATAACTTCAAACCACTTACACATCCTCCACAAAATTGAAAAATGTAGAAAATGTATTTTGAAAAACATGGCAGTTCAATAAAAGACTCCAAGGTTTTGCGTTAAAACATATTTTATTGACGCTATACAACATTGAGCAAACCAAGCTACAATCAGCTGTTTTTGTAACATGAAAAGTGCTGATCTTTTTTACACTCGGTAAATCCAAACCTTCCTTTGCATCTTCTCAGACCCATGTTCTGCATTTTCTCTCAACAAAGTTAAATAAGGGCTGCATTCCATTTAGTGGTTCTACTACTCAGTCAGAGTCTTGAGGTTTTCTTTGGAAGTTGCAGTTGAATTATTACTAGTAAGATTATTTACTTATTATTTTGTTATACTTTCTTTTACTTATACGTATTATTTTCTTTTTGCTGGTCACCTCGATCTAAGGATGCTTTTACTTTTTCAGTCTATAAAATCTCAAGGAGCCATGATGACTCTGAAGAGGTTTTGTAAGGTTCAGTCCATTTCTGTAATATTCGTTTTCACTGGGACATAGTTTCTTAGTGAGTAACAAATCTGCATTTAATCCATTTCCATAACACAAAGCAGTGCAACGTTTTTATGGCTTCAAGGAAAACTCTTTTACATTCAATGCACTACTATCTGATTCACATGTAACCGTCCATTTGAATTTTTGTTTGGGGAAATGTAGCTCTGCTAAATTGAAGGTGAACTAAAAATAAACACCTACCTAGAAGCCAGGTAACACATCAAACATCGGAGTAACAACATGAACATTAGCCAATGCAATAAAGCAGATTAAAGATCAAATAGCATGCTTTTTTCAGTAACACACCTTAACAAAATCCACAGATCTATAGATTCCTTAATTAGAAAGTGGTTCAGAGGCCAACCAGCAGAACAAAAGTGATGATTTAAGTTTGCGTGGGATGGGTTAAAAATATGTGACAAACTGGTAAAAATCAGGCTCCAGCGACGTTAGACATCGTGTGGCAAGGATTTAGATGATTATGACGTTCCATTGGCCACAGTACCATTTGACAAAGAAGACTGGCTTGCATTGCTGGATCCATTGGCTGCTGGGGAGAAATGAAATCTTTCTTCATTAAAAACTGAATTTGCCTGAATTACATAAATCCATAAATTGAGTTTTCTAGGTTCTGAGTTACTAAAGCGACAGAACTGCTTGTAAGCATGAATATTAGGAGACAAAATCCCCTTTTAGTTTCAGACTGCCATGGACCAGGCAGACAGGTTTTCTGTTGTTTCTGAGATCAAAACCTTTCAGTCACTGTCACTCTGTTAACAAGAAGGAAAAATCTGCTGAAAGCAGACATGTTAGCATGCAGTGATCAGAGTATCTTCAATCAGAAGTACAGCAGAAAAGATATATGTCTTCTTCCAGGGCATAGTATGTTGTATGTTGTAGTATGTTGACAATGAATGGAGATTTAATGTGTCAAGAATATTTACATCTTCATGCAGTACAACATATACAATGTATGTCTACAAGAGCAATACTTACAATCAACTCCAGAGTCATTGCCGTCATGAGACCCATCAGAGCCTGAAAACAAGCAAATCAGATTAATATTCAGGTTTCACCTGTATGTATAAACATTTTTATATAACCTAAGAGTGTCTACCAAAACTAGGGCAGATAAACAATAAGCCAAAGTGTATCATTATGTTCAGTTCGACTAGAACAAAACAAAATTCAGCAACTGTTTACAGCACTACTGAGAAACATTTTTATATTCTTCAAAAGGGAAACGCTAAATAAAACAATTTGATCAATTCTGATCAATTAAATTGTGAAGATTTTATTTTTTAACTGCCATTTTATAACTGTATAACAATCATGGAAGGTAACTTTATCAGGTTTCGTTTAGCTGAGCTCACTAGGAAGTAAGTTGATTTGAACTGAACACATATTTTCTGTATAATATGCACTTAAATGACCTTTGCTTAGAACTGATGATATATAAATAAAATGAACTAAAATATATTAAAGTGAAAAAAAATTACCATTGGTGTCAGGGATGAGGGGTGTGGTAACGCCATTAGGAGCTGTGCCTGCACATAGAAGTACATACGAGGTATATGAAGATCAAAATGCTCAAAATTATTTTTTAATAGTTCTTTTCTTTACTTCCATCCTTCCATCCTTCCATCCACCCATCCATCCATCCATCCATCCATCCATCCACCCATCCATCCATCCTTCCATCCATCCATCCATCCATCCATCCATCCATCCGTACATCCTGAACACGTCACCAGTCCATCACAGGGCAACACAGAAACACACTGGAGAAACAACCATGGATGAATGCACTCACACCTAAGGGCAGTTTAGAGTAACCAGGTAACCAAACATTCATATTTTTGCAATGTGAAAGGAAGCTGGAGTACCCAGAGAGAATACACACACATGGGAGAGAACATGCATACATACAACTCCATGCACAAAGAGCCCAGGCAGGGATTCCAACCCGGGACTTCACTGCTATTATAAATAAAATTAACTAAAATATATTGAAGTGAAAAAAATTACCATTGGTGTCAGGGATGAGGGTTATGGTAACGCCGTTAGGAGCTGTGCCTGCACATAGAAGTACATACGAGGTATATGAAGACCAAAATGCTCAAAATTATTTTTTAATAGTTATTTTCTTTACTTCCATCCATCCACCCATCCATCCATCCATCCATCCATCCACCCATCCAACCATCCACCCATCCTTCCATCCATCCATCCATCCATCCATCCATCCTTCCATCCATCCATCCATCCATCCATCCATCCATCCATCCGTACATCCTGAACACGTCACCAGTCCATCACAGGGCAACACAGAAACACACTGGAGAAACAACCATGGATGAATGCACTCACACCTAAGGACAGTTTAGAGTAACCAGGTAACCAAACATTCATATTTTTGCAATGTGGAAGGAAGCTGGAGTACCCAGAGAGAATACACACACACGGGAGAGAACATGCATACATACAACTCCATGCACAAAGAGCCCAGGCAGGGATTCCAACCCGGGACTTCAATGTAACCAGGCAACAGTGCAAACACCACTGTGAAATTAAAGCAATGCCGCCTAAAGCTGCAATCTATGTATATTTTTCTCTTTTTTATTGTTTATAACATAAACAATAAAAAAAGGGCTGCACGGTGGCGCAGTTGGTAGCACTGTTGCCTTGCAAGAAAGTCCTGGGTTCGATTCCCGGCCGGGGGTCTTTCTGCATGGAGTCTGCATGTTCTCCCCGTGCGTGCGTGGGTTCTCACCGGATACTCCGGCTTCCTCCCACAGTCCAAAGACATGCCTGTTAGGTTAATTGGTCTCTCTAAATTGTCCTTAGGTGTATGAATGAGTGTGTGCGTGGCTGTTTGTGTGTTGCCCTGCGATGGACTGGCGACCTGTCCAGGGTGTACCCCGCCTCTTGCCCATAGACTGCTGGAGATAGGCACCAGCTTCCCCGCGACCCACTATGGAATAAGCGGTAGAAAATGACTGACTGAAATGACAATAAAAAAATACATACCATTGCCTTCGGATAAGTGGGGACCACAGACAGCTGCAAATTAAGATAACATACATTTACAGAAATGAAGCTTGAACTGTGTCACAAACTTTTTTTCTAATAAAATACTTTTAAATTATTTTAGCTAATTTACAATGTATCGCTACATACTGCTAAAATACTACTGTTTAAATTTCAATGTACAGGAAAGTTGACATTTATTTTATGATTTATGCTTCATTTATATCTTAGTTACGCTGGTACCTAAACGCTGGTACCTAAATGGGAAAACTTTGCGGCCAGACAATCTATTTAACTTCGGATGCTTTGAAAGTGTAAAAAATAACAAACTTTCATCACTTGGCTCATACGGGAGTAATCAGACGCTCCGCCCACTATGTTTGTTTTGCAACAGCTGTGCAGAAAAAGCCAATAACTGGGTCCAAACTTGAACTGAATTAAAGGGACGGAAACATAAACGGCACTACTGCAGCATCCAGGGAGGTACTTACTACACACATAGTGAGTCACACACTTTGGAAGAAAAGTGTCATAATTTTTGTTAAGAATAACAATTAAAAAAATAAACAAATAAATGTTGAATGAAAATATTGATGTTGATGAATTGTTAATGAATCACAGGAGCCCTAATGTATTTATTCAATATTTCGAAAAAATTTCAATAATGTTTCAAAATAACAATTAATGTCGTATTAAAATAATTTTAGCTTTGTTTTTTATAGATATAGATGGATGTACATCTAAAAAAAATTTTAACATAAATTTAATACAAATAATAACCCATGAGTGTCGGGTAACATTTACATGCACTGAACAACATGAATATCAACAAAATTTTTACAACAAAATTTTTCAAATGGCAAACAAATCATAACTGGGATATTAAGTATTCGCTTGGAAGGGCGTTATAAAGACCTATTAACAAAGGCCTAAAAGATATATACCAACTTATCCTTAAACATCCTAATAGCTCAGTAGTCTTGAATTGATTATATTTCAAAGCTTAAAGTAGTACTCTTTGAATTTCAAAATGCCATAGCAAAGAGATAAAGTACTTACTCTGAATGGCCTGTTCCCTACGTCTGCGAACTATTTAAAAAGACAAGACAAGAGTTAAAACCATTACTAAGTTAACTAGTTTAATCTTCATATCATTTATCAAAAATTAGATGAAAAAAAATGACCAATTTAAATTTAAAGCAAAGACTTAAACTGCAAGAATGTAGCGCATGAAAGCAAAAACACAGTAATGATAATGTGGTAAAACGATGTTTAACATGTTCATGTTGTCTTCACAAATGTTTCAGAAACTTTTATCATGGTGAAAACAGCAGAATTGTAAAAATCTCTCATATTTCACATTATTTATCAACTTTTCCAACCTTTCAGTTATTCACTATACTTCCCTGCTGTCCCTACATCTTGATTCTCATTTATTTTGTAAAAATGTGCTTCTGAGAAGATTTTGCTCTTTAATAAATACAGGCACAAAATCTCTTTGTCACATATTAATAATAATGATTGACAGTTCTGCTATTCAATGCGACCTTTGAACTTAATAAAACCCAGGATAAAAGAATATGGACCTTTGTACCTGATAAAGACAGTCATGCCTCAATAAAATCACACATACAGCTAAAGTCAGCTGTATGTGTTATTTTCCAGAATGGAATGATTGTACAATGTGTAATTTTAAAAATGTTAAAAACACATAAGTAAACAAGTTTGAATTTAGTGTGGATTTAAAATTCTATATACACTGTAACTAATATTTGCCAAAATATATCAAAACTACCCTACAACACCACACTCTTGGTAGGCATCAACAAGCTTCTGCCATCTTTCTGGTGGGTATTTGTCTAAGAAAGGGGTTGAGGTTTGAGAACTCGGAAGGCATTCCAGAGGTTTTATGTTCGGATGCTTCACCCACCAAAAACAGATTTAATGTGAATTTTGGATCACTGTGGTGTTGAAACATCCACGTGTCCAGGTTTCAAGCATCTAGCTTTACACAACTTTCTTTCATTTGAGGCTGACAATTAGGGTCTTCTTACAGACACTTGCAAAGTTGAGACACATCAGAGTAATTTGTACTTCAATACAAATTCTTTGAGCTGATGATGAATAGGCAGTTGTTTAAAAATGACTCCAAAAGATTTTCCCAACTCGAATAAATCTAAAATTATCCTCCTTTAAACCTAACCGAGTCCCTAGTCCCTCTTCCGACACTCTGAGACTTGGGAAATCCAGTAAAATGATTTTTATGCTTGCAAAGAGAAACTACTTGCTGCAAGCAATCACTATAACTTATGAAAGGTTAACTGCCTTTAACCTTTTTCAAATTAAAAGCCTGTCATGTTGCAATTGCAGTCAATAACTGCCTTTAATGTGACTGCAGTCTCGTCCTCTAAAATTACCCAGAAATAAAAACGGTTCATATAAATACCTACAATGCCCAATTAATAGCATTTATGCTCTTGATGATAGCATGTAAACTTCTGACCTTCACTGCACCAAGTAAGCAAAACTCTAAATTCCCAAATTTTTTTACATTTTGTGTCACCATGTGAAGAAAGCAAAGAAAAAAAACAATGTGGAAAAATGTATGTAACTCCACCATAGCACTTACCATATAGAACAACGGGGACGGTGCTGATGGCGGCAATAATCAACAATATTACGAAAACGATGATGGGAAGATTTCCACCGCGGTTCAATGTACCTTCTAAAACAGAAAACATTTTGTATTAGCTTTATGCTGAGTTAAAATTAAACAACTGTGTCATACATGTAAAAAAAAAAAAAGCCTTTCTGGAACAAATTTACAAAGAACACTGTACGTAAATCTGCACATTTAGCAAAAATTTATAAGAATTTAATATCAAACATACAAACAGGATGACTAACAAACTTGGATGACTGTATTTTGTCAGTTCTGAGCAGTACATGGGTTTGATGCTGCAAACCAAATCCACCCTGACATTCCAAAATATAGTGACAAGAAAGAAATAAATTAACCAATCTCCTAATCCCGGTAATTTCAGGCCTCAAATGCAATAGTTTTATCACAAAAATAACTGAATAACAAATCTACATCTATACTATAATAACAATTTCATGTCAGAAGATGGTCATAATCTCACAATAAATTTCAGAAGAAGATTCTGAAACGTTCTAAATTTGCTCCTATTGCAAATTCATAGCTACATTTCGTCTCTTTCTATCTATGTTTCCAACCTGTAAGCAAAGTATTTCATATCCATGTACTCACACTAAGGCCCATGAGTTTATTTTTATTTTATTTAAGTATTCTTATAGAGATAAAAGGTTCAAAAGGCTCAAATGTAACGATTACATGAATGAGTTAGTAAATGTACAGTCTGAACACTTTGTATTAGACTTTATTCCAGTTTATTTTGTTTCTGGTGCCTGTTTGAGCCAGTTGACCTTTATGAAAAGGTACATACATGGTATATGAAGACCAAGATTATGGACAGATTATGGACCCTAATTAAACAAGTACAACTAAGTGGCCTCCTTGTGGCACATACTATTTAACAGGCACACAGACAGATTTCCTCACAGTAGACTATAGGTAGAATATAGGAATTGACCGACGATGGGTTAGAAGCGTTACCAGGTAGACAGCACTACTTTGTACAACACTGAAAAAACTTTACCATCTTAACCCCTCTTCATCTTCTGAAACTTGCTATGCTGCATTCAACAACAAGTTTCACCAAATACTGGACATCATAGGCATAAAAGCCTAATAACGCTTTTTGAGGTCTAGGCAGTTCTTCGTGATCTACACATTGCACAGCGTTATTGCAATAACAATAAATCTGTAGTATATTGTGCAGCCCTAATCATGACATCATAATAATTTTTTTTAAACTAAAGTTTTTTACCCCAGTTCTCTTCAACATGAAGACGAGAGGCAGAATGATTGACTTCACAGGTGTAAGTGGAAACATCCGACTTCAAAATCTCTACATGGTCCTTTCTCTGGAAGGTGTCGTCATTATTTGGGCGAACTCCAGTGGTCACCACCCCGTCCTCTTGAGTCAGGACACGCCCGTTTCTTTTGATCTGCATGATGATGTCTTTTGGATAAAAGCCCGTGGCCAGACATGTCAAAATTGTGTTTGTCTCAACTTTGGCCTTACGAGTAAACAAGTGCACTTTAGGTGGAGCTGGAGAGAGAAAAATGGAAATTTGCGTTGATAGGGTTGTTATTATGGATCAATGTCAACACACGCATGGCAGAATCTTTTATCGATGATATTTTTCTGATAACAGCATTCATGACATTTAAAATACACTTAAAATACAAAAGGGATATGCCAACTTTTATTTCAAGCTTATTTTCAACACCAAAACACACTACTTTTTTAAAGTGCATTCACACAAACTGCATGAAACCAATTGTTATGGGCTCTTGTAACCAACTTTAACATTTTTGTAAACAGCTGTAATTTTTTTTTGTAAATCTAAACAAAGCATATTGTTGGCAGAGAGCATTTGAAAATCAAACAAATAAAAGCATAAAAGCAATACTTTAAAGTTATACATACTGGCACTTTTAAGCTGCTCTTGCCCCAAAACTCTAAATTTGTTCATCCATTCCATACACTCCTTCTCCAGGTAGCCCTTGGTGTATTCCTTCAGGACCTGGACTTCATCCCACTTCCTCTTGGTTTCTTCTGCTGCCTTAGCTGCAGCAACCCAAATCTGGTGGTTGTCGTCGAAGGCAAGGAAGTCGTTTCCGTCATAATTGTACATGTCCATCCCACGGAAAAACTTCAGCGAGCCATCATCATGAGTTTCACCCTCACAGCCGTGCATCCACTGCAGAACATGAGTATCTGCAGTGACAAAAAAATAGCAATTTTTTTATGCCAGTATCATTATTGTTGCCATCTTAAACTATTTGGATCTTACCCGGATAGTTTACGACACTCATTATTTTAATGCTTTATTACAAATATCCGAAACTCCTTGGATCTTACCTGTGTCATTCTGTCTCATTCGTTTCATCAATATGTCGATGTTGACCTTGAACCATTGCTGCTTGCTCTTTCTGGACTGGGTGCCTTTTTCCCAGTACTCTTTTTTAAAAGATGCTTTTTCATCCAATCCTGCTTGGGAACTTTTTCTTGGTTATCACTGTCGAAGTAGTCAATCATCCGGTTGTCCAATAAACCCATGGCAGTGAACTCATGGATACCCGGTAGACCCACTGGTTTGGAGTAGGCCGTGTAGATGTAAGTGAGGGAGTGCTTCTCTAAAAACCATACAAGTAAAATAAAAACATTTATTAATGCAAAGAAAAGCTTGTGAACAACAGAAAATATGATTATGCTTTCAGCATTGTCTCAGTATTTAGATATCTTGGTCAAAGTCACTTGGGATGGGCTGATTACTGGTATCAAAGCTCTCAAACCTTTATGTTAACACCTTTATTGTGGTGTAAAGTCATTTTAATGAGGTGCTAGATAAGGTGCAAGAGTGATTGGAGTTTTATCCATTTGTATGGAGCAGAGCGGTTGAAGGCCAGTTAGCTTGCTGAAAGAAGCCTCCTACAGTTTTCTTTCACAAGACAGACAATTTCTGTCATTTGGAAATATTACCCACCATGGTGTGCAGAATGAAAGTGCAAAGCATTATGTCCAGAAATGCCTAAAAAGGTCAATAACACAATTTTAAAGCTGCAGTTAGCAAACCTAGCACAGCATGCCAGTTAAAAAGACGACTGCTCATTGGGTAACTGAGCAGATACCCTGACTAATGAAACTTGTGTTATTCTTTAAAAGGCAGAATTGAAAAAAGGTATAAGGTACAGGGGTTGGACAATGAAACTGAAACACCTGGTTTTAGACCACAATAATTTATTAGTTTGGTGTAGGGCCTCCTTTTGCGGCCAATACTCTATGACATATACAAGTCCTGCACAGTGGTCAGAGGGATTTTAAGTCATTCTTCTTGCAGGATAGTGGCCAGGTCACTACGTGATACTTGGGGGAAAAAAGTTTTTCCTGACTCGCTCCTCCAAAACACCCCAAAGTGGCTCAATAATATTTAGATCTGGTGACTGTGCAGGCCATGGGAGATGTTCATCTTCACTTTCATGTTCATCAAACCAATCTTTCACCAGTCTTGCTGTGTGTATTGGTGCATTGTCATCCTGATACACGGCCCGCCTTCAGGATACAATGTTTTAACATTGGATGCACATGGTCCTCAAGAATGGTTCGGTAGTCCTTGGCAGTGACGCGCCCATCTAGCACAAGTATTGGGCCAAGGGAGGCCATGATATGGCAGCCCCAAAACCATCACTGATCCACCCCCCTGCTTCACTCGGGGCATGCAACAGTCTGGGGGGGGGACGTTCCTTTGGGGCTTCTCCACACCGTAAATCTCCCCGGATGTGGGGAAAAAAAGTAAAGGTTGGACTCATCAGAGAAAAATCATGTTTCACATTTTCCACAGCCCAAGATTTACGCTCCCCTTGCACCATTGAAACCGACGTTTTTGGCATTGGCGTGAGTGACCCAAGGGTTTGGCTATAGCAGCCCCGGGGCCGTGTATTTTTACCTTGTGGAGCTCCGACGGACAGTTCTGGTGGAAAAGGAGAGTTGAGGTGCACATTTTAATTCTGCCGTGATTTGGGCAGCCGTGGTTTTTTTTTCTTTGGATACAATCCGGGTTAGCACCCAACATCCCTTTTCAGACAGCTTCCTCTTGCGTCCACAGTTAAACCTTTGGGGTGTGGTTTGTCCTTCTTGGTGGTATGCTGACATTACCTGGATACCGTGGCTCTTGATACATCACAAAAACTTGCTGTCTTGGTCACAGATGCCCCAGCAAGATGTGCACCAACAATTTGTCCTCTTTTGAAAATCTGTTTTGTCACCCATAATGTTGGGGTGCATTTCAATATTTTGGCAAAACTGTGCTCTTACCCTGCTAATTGAACCTTCACACTCTGCTCTAACTGGTGCAAAGTGCAATCCAATGAAGACGGCTACCAGGCTGGGCCAATTAGCCATGAAACCTCCCACACTAAAATGACAGGTGTTTCAGTTTCATTGTCCAACCCCTGTAGTTTTAACATCCACATTTACTTGAAGACTACTACTACATTTAGAATGTGTTTATTCTTAATTTTTGTCTAGGTCTGTGTATGAAAATCAATATAAAAATAAACATTTTGGATAACATGATTGTTACTATAATGAACAATATATAACATTAACATTCTTATTAACAGTAGGATTAATTGTCACTTTTTATATCTTAAATAAAAGTATTTAGATCATATTATACATTTTACCTTAAAATTCTGATCAAACTGTAAGACTATAGTATTTTTACTCAAGGTTATTATAACTTTTTATAACCATCTTTCAGTCTGATTTATTGACTAGTCCCAGACCAATCAATAGCTACAACTCTTTTGAATATTTAATCCTTAGTTTTCCTCATCCAAATTGCAAAGCACTAAAACACTTCTGTTTTGTTGTTTTGTACCGTCCACCAGGCCCTTACTCTCAATTTTTAGATCAGTTTTCAGACCTTTTATCTGATTTAGTGTTAAATACAGATAAGGTTATTATAACTGATTATAACTGATTCCTTTGGATCTGAACTTAATAACTTTTTCGCAGGTCATAGAATATACCAAACTGAGATTGCTAATTAGTTAGGTTAAAATAAATGTATCAACACATCACTCATCAATTTTTTGAAACCTTTAAATATTAACTAATTAACTAGGCAAGCCCCTTTTACTATATATTGAAGCAGGTATGTTAGTGTCAGTGAGTCTGCGACTGCTGTTTGTTCTCCCGATTCTTGGATTGGTAACCAAAATACTGGCAGCACAATCCCCTCAAAAACAGCTTTTGTCCACTACTGTGGACTTTTGTCCTTAATCTCCAACAATACTGTAAACATTGCTATGACTTCTTGTTGATGTTATGGTGCAAAATGTTGGATTCAACTGAAGCACAGAAGAGGTTTTTAAATCAACCCAAAGGGCATCTGGGTAAGGTTCCCTAGAATACTAAAAATCAACTGATTTGAATTGTGAGAACATGGGTAATTAGCCTCTGGTCCAGATTTAACCAAAGATCTGAAATAGTTTATCGTAAATTTAAAAACTGAGAATGCAGGCTGGATATCTTTAGTGTTTCAAAACAGAATATTCTGTTTTAATGGTGGAAACATATTTTACAGAAATAAACACGGCTGTTGGGCTAAATTTTAGAATTATTACAAGTCAAGTTCATGAAAATGACTGAAAAATAACTTTTTTTTGTAGTTTTGGGTCACAACTTTTCACAGGTTTCAATGTGAAGTGAGACAAATAAAGTAGTAAATAAAGTAGTAAATAAAGACTTCCTGCTTTAATTAAAACCCACATATAATCATGGTATCTCCGCAGGGTTTTTTAAATGCATTTTCAGATTAAATTGATTGTTTTGGCATATAACTTATATAAGGGCAGTGTTTTCTACTTCCGTATGTTTCAGATTCATCCCTGGTTCAACATACTTTATTTATTGGTCCTTGAATGACCTCAGCAGTTAGTTATTTCACCTGTTAATCATTCAACCCAAAATCAAGGTGGAAAAGGTGCGTTGAATTAGATAAACATCTAAAGAATGAAGGTAGGCGCATATAAAAAGAGCGGACCTGCGCTACTTCATGTGTTAATGAATGTGCGCCATGCGTAGAGCGACGAAGCTCACATAGAAGTTCAGGTGTCGGTTTGTTTTAAACTGGGTCGGCGCAGAACAATTGGACGCTACCGAATATTAGCAAACGTGTCAAGTTAGTCGGTATATGTTCCAAATATTTAGCTACAACGACTTGTTTTTAACTACATCGCATCTGTTATTGTTTTACTTTCACTTTTAACAACAGCGTCAACAAGTCAGAAAAAAGACAAATTACCACTGTACACCGTCATTGCTGTCCCAACAAGGACCAGAAGTACTCGGAGACTCATTCTGAACCCGAACCAGGTTTGGTTCTCGAGCTGAAATGTAATAATTTGGACGGGTTTTTTCGTCCTGAAATATTCGGCACCCCTTTTTGTTTAGCTTCGTCTGCTTCCGCCTGGGTTAGGGTGCCTTCAGGGTTCCTCGTACCTTTAGTTTTCATCTCCAATCATACTACAGTTGATCTGATGCCGCAAAAAAATCTCAATAACATTTTTTTAAAAACCTTTTTAACAAGTATCACTTTCAAAACAAAATAAAAAAAAACCTCATTTGAATTGTTTTCTAAGCTTTTCTTTAGACATTGTCTAAAGCCAGAACACGACCATTTTAAATAAACTTTTATTCTGACCCATGAATTGTCATATTGGTTGGCACATTCTTACTATCACCTCTCTTAAGGACAAGTTCCCCCAGCTGAGATTAGATAAAAAGTCAAAGAGACCACAGAAGATCATGTTTTAGAGCCTGCAAGAAAATGCCCTTAGAGAAATTAGCAAAAATGCTGGCATAGAGTAGCTACATAAGTAAAATCAGTAGTCCCAGTTCTTGGCTGGGATTTTGCTCATCTGCAGATTTCTTTTTCAGGCATGGCATCTCATCTGTCCTGCCTAATTTTAGTAAGCTAACAATGCACGCTGTGCTGTATTGACCAGGTGCAACTTTGGATTGAAAAGTAACAAGAAAATATTCAATAAAACTGTAAAAGACCAATAGAAAGTCAATAGAAAACAACAAAAACCAGTTATATCGGATGTCTTTGTTTTTATTACGTGTTTTTATTTTCTTACTAAATTTTGAATAATCTGGCGGAGACAAAGATTAGACTTCAATCTACTCCATCTCTATTTTTGTATTGCTCACCGTTAATCTTTTGTGGTGCCCTCTAGAGGGGTCAGTGATTTATCAGCAGTGTACCACATTACTAACCTTTAAATTGTTCTTACTCTCTGCGATGTTTTTATTTTACAACAGTTATTTACAGTTATATACTTTTCTTACATCTGATTTGATCTTTCTATTAAAATCTTTTGTAATCCTTAAAAAATGTTCCGGAGTGAATATCTGTTGTACTAAACAGTAACCAAGATATCACAATCTCTGCTTTCTCTGACTCAATGCAGGCGCTTTTGCAACAATAGCTCGTTTTGTTTTATTGCAGATAGGACGCATGAAAAGTTAAATTTACAAGGATCCATGAACGCAACAGACGCTCGTGATTTCCTGTAAATTGCGTTAGGGTTTTTTTAATCTGAATTTCTGACGAAGGATTTAGAATCTTCATGATTTCGCTCTTTCCTAAAACTATTATGGAAGCATTAAAATACCTATTCTGCGTGCGCGCTAATTCTTCTGTTAGTTTTGTTGTTCGAACTTTAAAATCGTATTACCTAGATGTTGTAAACATAAGTTATTTTTGTTATATCTCTCCCTCTCCCCCAAACTGAGAAGCTTCCGCATCAGTTCTCGCTGCCTGCTCAGCCAATCAGATAATTCCCTGTCAGTCGCTAGGCAGAATTTATTATTGTAGGTTTGGCTGAAAGGCAAGAAGGGAAAGCAGTACGGTACGGTTTGGTGACTCGGAAGAAACGTTCAAGTTCCTCAAGTTCTCTTTTGCAAAAAACAAACAAACAAAAAAACTGTTAATAGTTTAGGTATTTATTCATATATACCTGCATAATGTTTCAGTTTAAAACACGAGGAGCTTCACTTCAGATATAGGAAGTCTCCTTTTATTCAGTAACTTGTAAGTGCAGATTTCACAGTTCTGATCAATTTTCTCTGCACCAAATACATATTATATGTATCTTTTAAATCAGCTTTTTTCTTCAGGCACTGTAATCTAATTTCTGCTTCTTTTATGAAACATTCTCGTTTGTTCAGCTGCTTTTGATGAGTCTGTGGAGTTATATTGTTAGCTCTGCTTTGGGCCCTTTGTTAAAAAAACTTTATCTGGGTCGACCTACCATATCAGAGGTGCACAATCAAGGAGTGAAAATTTCAAAAAGCATGTCTGTCAACGAAGGGATTGCTTTTTAGAAAAAAAAGAAGAAGAAAATGTATTAAATAATCAACATTTGTTGCTATGTGAAAACCTCAATCAACCAACTTCTTATGATTAGGGGTTGTTTGGTTTTTGGTTTCTGGTTTTTTCTTTATGTTTTCACAGTTAAGGTTTTGAATCATGTTTCTTTTTGTTTTTCTGGTCATGCTTTAGTTTTGTCAGGTTTGGTTTTAGGATCTGGTTATGTTTTTGTTTCATGTTTTTCTAGTTATAGTTCTATTTTGTTTCCTTGGATTTGCGTTTCTAGTCAAGCCTGTTTTGCTCCTGTCACGTTGTGTTCTGTTAATCAAATTTATCCGGTTCACCTGCACCTTGTCAATCTGTCTTGCTCCACCTGGTTTTCACTCCATATATACACACCTGTTCAGTTAGTCATTGCGGAATCATTGTGTCTCCACTCATGTCTTGTTTTGTGGACCATGCCATGCCTGTCAAGCCAGCCTGCTTCTGTTTTGTTCCTGCCTCTTCTAAGAGTGAGTTTTTGTTGATTAAATTTTCACTTACCATCACGCTGCCTCCTCATCTGCATCCTGGGGTCCAGTATCTCGCAAAGTCGTAACACAACTAGTAACTACATAGTTTGTTGCCATACACGAGTGTATATTGTATTGTGAGCTCCAGATTAATGTTCAAAGACGCACATAATGAGAAATGAATTTGCCAATTTTACTCAAAAGCCAGGCTGTGTTTTAAATGAGAAAATATGAAATTTGCTGCATTACCGTCCATTCAGTCCTTCTAAGTGTAGTTTTAAACATCTGTTTCTTCCTCTTCTTTGTATTTCCTCAGTTTTAAATTTCTTCTCTTAATTTTTTTTTTTTTTTAAGATGAGCAAAGTTTCCAGCAGTTGGCAATAGAAATTCTGTACTTGGACACATAAGACCCAAAGCAATTAAACAGATGCCACAGTAACCAACAAGGAAAACCATCTTTTTTTGCTGGCTTTAAGACCTGTTTCCCAAATTACTGTAAGCATCTGATATTTGATATCTGTTGCATCTCTCTGCTCGTTATTAAGTATTTATATTAAAACCGACAAAACCAAAATTTGAAATAGTTCTAGTTACAAGTTTTGTTGGTTTATAATACTTAGATACACTTTTTAACAAATGTGCCATGTCTTCACTTCACTGATGGAAATCAAACATTTAAGTTAACTGATTGTTTTGATTGGTGAACACATTTAATTTTAACATGAATTTTTAAAGCATGGAAATAATGTTCTGGTAAAAGTA
Organism: Crenichthys baileyi; assembly: GCA_036173005.1. Lineage (NCBI taxonomy): Eukaryota > Metazoa > Chordata > Actinopteri > Cyprinodontiformes > Goodeidae > Crenichthys > Crenichthys baileyi. Next base: position 277,709 of record JAHHUM010000371.1, on the reverse strand, counting down.
AATTTACTAAAGCAGAATCTTCCTTATTTTATACCTTTATACAATTATAGTGATGCACTGAGCAGCCTCCAGCAGTCTTTTATTGTGTAAAATGAATTAGATACTACTGGTTGCTTTTTATGTTTCCAATAAAGCAAAACAACAAAATCCTGTTTAACCCACGCTTGCATTTTTAATAAAACATCTCAGAAACTGACCATCTTTTTCCTTCATCAGTCCAATAGTTCATCCCAGCTGAAACCTCTCCTTGTGCTTTTACTTGTCCTCTGTTCTCCAACCCCTTCAGTTACCCCTCCCTCCCTCCTTCCTTTTTCTAACCGTCTCTTCCTCCCAAAGCGGAAACCAAATCCTCCTTTTTCTCGGCTGACGGCTTGGAGCCCTCCGGCCATGGATGTTAGAGCGTTATTTTTCTTCAAGGCTTCCTCACCTTCTCCCCCCTCCTGATAGTTCATGGTCTCCAGAGAGTTATCCCCAGCGAATGGGGAGAGTGGCAGATCCGTGACATCTTCTCTCTGTGCTCTCAGCAGCTGCTCTTCTTCCCATGGCTCGTCCTCCTTGGGCTCCAGAAGAGTTTGCGAAGAGTCTTGAGGCCAGTTTGAACAGGTTTTAGGGTCTTTAGAGTTCTGCAGAGGAGCCTTGAGGTCATACAGGGTGATCTCCAGGTCACGTCTGTCCAGTGTGGGATAGATGGCAGCTGAGGATGGGGGATGCGTGGAAACTATGTGTGGGATTGGAAAGAGGAGGGCAAGGAAGAGGAGGGGGACCTGTGAGGCACTGATATGGAAAGGCAGTTTCATCTGGACAAAAAGAGCAGCAATGATCACGTTATATTATGTCTAAAATCCTTTGTTGTATTTAATTTGCTCTTTTCTCAGATAAACTCAATTTGGATGAGAGTTAAGTCGCATAAAAGTGGGAATACAGTAAAACTATTAAGTTACAAAAAACCTAAATAAAGTGGATGACTTTAATGTGATTTTCAGGTGGATGCAATAAAAGGGTCAAACAGCAATTGACAGAGAACACAAATGCCTACATGAGTCTAGGTCAAAGGCAAAATATTAATCTAACCAAGAGCAAACAACATGACTCATGTCATGAACACATAACTAGAGACTCTAAAAAGACTCTAACATGTTTCTGAACTCATTTTAATAGACAAATTAATATAAGTAAACTCAGAAAAAATGGTTTTACATTAAAGCTTTTAAGGGAAAGGGAGGAAAGTGATGTTTCTGCAAAAGAGCAACAGGATGCAGCCAATTCTATATGACAATGTATTGAAGACTCTACATGCAAACATTAATTTCAGTTAATACAGACAGTTTTTTCTCCTGTGCACATTTACTTCACATTAAAATCTAAAAGCATCTAAAAGCACGCTGTGATTCTTTCAGGAATATGAAAGAGCTGGTAAATATCCGATTTGGATGAGAGTTAAGTCGCATAAAAGTGGGAATACAGTAAAACTATTAAGTTACAAAAAACCTAAATAAAGTGGATGACTTTAATGTGATTTTCAGGTGGATGCAATAAAAGGGTCAAACATCAATTGACAGAGAACACAAATGCCTACATTAGTCTAGGTCAAAGGCAAAATATTAATCTAACAAAGATTAATATTAGAGACAGATTCAAATAGAGACAGATTCAATAGAGACAGATTAAATAGAGACAGATTCAAATTTTGCCGTTTATCCCAGGAAATACGCTAACTGAGTAGAATTGTGCATACACAAAATGTCTCCAAGAACCCCAGAACTCAACTTCATTATTTAAAACTTATAAAAGTCAAAGATCCTGAATCTAAATAGGTTGTTATTGTTCAAAATTGAACTGCGAGCAAAGAAAACTCAGTATGCCCTTTCTTATCAAAGAGCCCAACTAATCAAAATTATGCATTAATCTCCTCTGCATTGACCCCTGAAATGGTTTTTAGACCATACATACCATCTCTATTTATATAGCCCTTCAAAACAAACCAATGTTCACAAAGTGCTGTACATATTGAAAGAAAAGAACAACAGACAAGTTAAAAACAGACAACTTAAAGTACAATTTAAAATAGATTAAAATTAAGAAATAAAGAAAAAAAAAAAACAAATTAAAGCCAACCTCTCAAGAAGTAGGAAACGAGATCAAAAGAACAGTGCTAAGATATGGCTAATATATTTTCCTGAGATAGATGTTTTCCACATCTGTGGAGCCTGATGGTAGAATGGTTCGGTTTCTTTTACAATACAATTCTGAAGGGAACTCTTAAAGACTGATTACAACATGAGACCAAGGGTTCATGAGGAAAGGTTTATACGTATGATCCTGAGCTCTCTAAATATTGCACCATTTAAGCTGATTTGCTGAAGTATGGGCAAACAGCTTGTACTAACTACAAAGTTACCATCCAGGTTTTTTTATTTTAAGTTTAGATTTGGTCGGTTAAATCCACTTGCCTTATTGAGCTACTTCTTAGCTGCTCTGGACATACAGATTTTCCATCTGGTGTAAATTTCACACAAAAGCTAAAATAATTTCCTCAAAGGAATATAAGAAGGTCTTCCCACATCCCACTTTAGCCATTTCTTACCTTGTTTCCTGTCCGGCACCTTGTTGTGTCCTCTGTAACATCTGTTGCTTCAGACCTTTTTGAAACTTATCTCCCCCACTCTGCCATCACACATTGGCCCCTCCGCCCTCTGACGCACACTAACATTCACCAAATACTTTAAACTTCATTCTTTTTAGCTCAGCAACGTTTGCCCGGTTCAGCACAGAGGCCAATTATACCTGCTTTGTTGGCAAGAGGGAAAGCGGGCACAAACAATTAATTAAGATGTTTCTGATTTGAAAGAGTCTCCAGGATTTCTTTCATGGTTGTGCTTGTAATTAGGATCGTTTCGATAGGATAGCACAAATATGCTTGAAAGAATGTCATAGTAATTCTGGGACAAATCCATACTTGAAATTAAATGAGGCCTTGGCATGAATGAATATGACATCAATTATGTTACAAAATATTTGCAGACCCACACACCTTATTTAACTATGAATAAGTAGGTAGTTTCAAGAGTGAATTAAAAATGGCCTCTTTATTACGTCTTAAACCACATTGTTAAAGAAGAAATGTTTTCGTGGTACCAGGAAGTTGAGTACGTAATTGATATGCACAAATCATAAAGAGAGTTGGACGCAGTCGGGTGCTGCTAATAAAAGCATTTAGTTTTGTGCAAAAGCACAGAACAGATTAATTACACAGTGTCATTTAGTAAACAAAGAAAAAACATTGAACATGTTTTGGGTAAAGAGCCAAGTACAGGAGCTTGTTTTAGCATCAGTATCTTGAAGTAGCTGTTTTCTGTACAAGTTTTGGTTCTCTGTTTTTCAGCACTGTTTTATGGCTTGCATGATTGCAGGGTTCATTCAGGTGGCTGCCATGCAGGCCAGAATCGTAACCTTTCCACCACCCTGCTTGACAGCTGGTTTGATGTGTTTGTGCTGTTATCTTGTGTTTTGTTTTCACCTAACATAGCACAGTGCAATAAAGTAAAACTTTACTTTGGCTCCTTTTTCAAAACAAAAGTTGTTATTAGCTGCAACCTTGTAAACCTCCATCTCACCACCATAGATGCTTTCTCTTGTAAGGTTATACTCATTCAGATTTTTTACTTGTCTTCATAATCATTACCATTTTACATGCTGATCACAGTCTAATTTTCCTGGGACGTTCTCTCCTGATAGGATTAACAGCTGTCTAATAGCTAATATTTTCTGCTTGTGAATTTTCTTTTTTTGAATAATGGCCTTCATTTTCTTCTTTAATTTCTTCACCTGTGTAAATCTTATACTGATGGGCAGCAAGAAGTGCTTTTCTGACATCACTGCTGTTGTTGTTCCTCCTTGATGTTGTTAAAACTAACCTAAACCCTTCAGACCAGTAAACTGTAAGTTTAAAATCATTTAATCAAGTGCTTTGACAGCAGCATTGGCTGCTAAAACCCTGTAAGCAGCAAGATATTACTTGGTTTTACCCCAATAGCTTTTGACTTTTTCTCTGTTTAACAAATAATGATTATGTGGAATATGTCATGTACTTTCTTGCACTGATGGTTCGTTGTAAATAATTTTACAAACTTTTAGAAAGAAAAGGTACATCGCAATAAATTTGAATATCATGGAGAAGTGAATTTCCATTCATTCAGTTGTGGTCTATATAAAGTGGAACTGCAATGCTTTGGTCTGAATTCCTTGTTATTGTAGCTCCACAGGCTCCTCTTTTACCCCCTGGTTAGAGGTGCGTCTCATTTTGGTGTGGTCTCTTTAAATGTGAGGTCTTCACACCCCACCCCCCCTCCACGTCAAAGAGTGTTCCACTTTAATCTGTTCCACAATGTTTGTAGTTTAATAACAGATGGATACAATTATATAGCTGCTCAGAAACGTTTTATTCCCAAACTGATTAAAAGATGCCAACAACAGACTTGTCTATTCAGCCTTACATGTTCGAGCCAGAGTCTGACCTTGAACGAGAAGAGAATGAAAACGAGGAACCTGCAGAACCACGCCTTTAAAGTAAGATTGAAATGGTGTGTACTGTATTTACAACCATCCATCCCAAGTAACTACAAAATGTGTGTAGTTTTACTATATCGCCCATGGATTAAAAATAAATATTTAACCCTTGTGTGGTGTTCGGGTCTGTGGGACCCATTTTCATTATTTACTGAAGGAAAAATGATAAAATTAATGTAAATTAATTGTAAATTTGTTTCCACTCATATCATGATTTTAAATAAGTGTTTGATTGTGAGGCATTAAAAATCACAAAATGCAACGGGTCAACCAGACCCAGAAACATTGGCTGAGTAAAAACAATATGAACACCACGCAAAGAATATAAATTAATCAGGCACTTGGAAAAGGATTTGATGTTGGGGGACGGTGTAATGAGTTGTGTGGGGGTAACAGACCCAACAACCGAACATTTAAACTGATCCACTTGCAGCTACGGCATACTTGAGCTTGGACTACAAAATGGCAGTGAAAAATGTAATTAGCGGATTCGGATAAGTAATAAGTTCAAAAACCATAACAGTGAATAGAGAAAACTGAACAGATTGAAAAATATGACCCAAATAGAATATTAAAGATATCTACGAAGCACCTGGCGAGACTAAATTCAACTTTTCTCCACACCAACTTGGTTTTTATTTATTAGCTGTAATAATCATCTAACTTAACAGAAATAAACACTTCACTGTATCACTTTGTAAACAATCTCTATGGTAATGTGAAACGTGAAACTTATATATACAATAAAAGTTTATGAGATTAACAGTTTGAATCGGATTACTGAAATAAATTAACTTTTCAGTGATATTCTAAATTACTGAGTTGTTACTGTCAAATTTTTTCCTTCAAATTGCTTGTTTCATGAACTAATAATCATAAAAGGGCAATTTTTTACTGACTTGTAGCCAAAGAGAAATAATGACACTAACCTTGATTAAAGAAAATGTAATGAAACAGCAGTTTATTCACTCAGTCAACTGAACAATATTAACATCTCTATGATACATAAAACAATCACAGTTCTCAAAGCCATTTGATGCTGAACCATTTCTTGAATGTTAACCACGCTTCGCCTTGTTCTTGTACCTGGAATTGTATGAAGTTATGGCTGAAGTAGTTTTTCCAAATTAATATCGATCCCTCACTATCTCTATCTATGGTTAAAAAAAGCTTTGTCACTGCAAAATCTTCAGTTAACTGTAATTTGGTCTGAAATTTTCATCATCAGCTTCTCTCTCTATTTTTCCCTCAGCCTCTCCAAACTCCTGATGGGGCTTGAGAGAGGGAATACAACCAAATACACTCTGGGGATCGTAGTCCAGAAAAAAGTTGGGGCTTTGCAACATCTGGCATGACTGATTGAGGATTGGGCTTACAGATGGTTCATCGACTGGAGCAGTAAGCAAGGAGAGCTGCAGCTGGTCGATGGTGCTGGTGGGAAAAGGTTGCGATTGGCCTAGCTGAGAGCAGGCTAGTGATGAGGGGCTGGCTGCCAGGGTAACTGCTCCAGGGGGAACAGAGTTGGAGTTGGTCTGGGAGTCTTCAGAGTTGAGGGAACGCCTCAGTTTGGCCCGGGCGTTCTGAAACCACACCTGAGGGAATATTATGGAAGATTATAACAACAACTGAAAAAACGACTACTGAATTTCAGTGTTTAACCCTTTCTCTCTCCTAGACATGGCAATTGACTGAGCTTTTGCTGTGACTAACTCTATGTGCTCTCTTTCAGACTCTAACCTTGAAAACTGGCTCAGAGTTTTTCTGTTCTTTCTTTCTAGGTGAAACGACTAAAGGAGCTACATCCATTAACTTTTACTTTTCCTTCCCATAGAAAGTACTCCTGGATCAGTGCTTCTTTGTTCTCTTTGTGTCTCTGCTCTGTTCTCTCAAACCCCCAGTCAGTCGTGGCAGATGGCTGCTCACACTGAGCCTGGTTCTGCTGGAGGTTTCTTCCTGTTAAAAGGGAGTTTTTCCTCTCCACTGTCGCTACATGCATGCTTAGTATGAGGGATTGCTGCAAAGTCAACGCCAGTGACTGTCCACTGTCTCTACATGCTCATCCGGGAGGAGGGACTGCTACAAATCTCTGACTCGATGCAATCTGTTGGGTTTCCTTGGATAGAAAAACTTTTTATCCAATTTGAATAAATACCTGAATATGACTGCACTGTTCAATGATTAGGATTAATTGGAATGTACATACCTGAGTTTTGTGAAGTGCCTTGAGACGACATGTGTTGTGAATTGGCGCTATATAAATAAACTGAATTGAATTGAATTGAAAATTGAATTATCCAACCAGCTACTGAATGTGGATGCAAATCAAGCTAAAAGAAGACCGTTCATAAACCCCCAAAGTAACTTTTTCATTTCATTCTGTTTTGGAAGGTTGCTTGGGCTTTTTAAAAAAATCATATCTATTGGCCACTTTAAAAACTTGTCCACCCGCTTCAAACACCAACTGCAGATTTAACCTATTTTTCTCATACTTTCTTAATATCAACAAGTTCACTTGAAATTAATATTAATAAATCCCTTTGACTTTTACTGTATCATAAATACAGTATAGGCATCACTTTCATGAAATATTTTGATGTGGAGGATTGAGTGATGTGTACCTGCAGCACTCTCTTAGGCAGACCAGTCTTATGAGCGAGGCAAGTCCAGTCTTTTCCGTCAGGGTTGTGCTTCTGGGCAAAATATGACTCAAGTGCTCTTAGCTGTTCGCTGCGGAAACACGTCCTGATTCGCTTGGTCCGTCTCCGCGTCCTCCCACCTGCATCTCTGTCATCCCCTCGTGGCTCTGGACTGCTGACAGACTCTTCCCCTTCACCGGACACCTGGTTTTGACCCGTCTCTGACATTAGAAAATTATGGTGATGATGTTAGTCAGACAGAAACAGTCCTTTTAGTCTTTTCAGCTCACTGATTTGGTGTCTAAGGATGTTTAAGATTTGATATTTTTTAGAATCAGCTCATTTTAGCGAAAAACTCCAATGAACCCAGAGAAGCTACGCATTTTATTTCAGAGCCTTCTTATAATACATAATTCTGTCTCATAATGATTGTGGCACAAATCCTCGTTGCAAGCACCACCACCAGATTATTCTGTAGTGTTTGTCTAATCTGTAAAATACATTATTTATCATGAATCAAATGCATATTTAATTATTTTCTTCACTTTTTTTAGGGACAGCGTTGCATCAGGTAACATGGATAGGTTGCTCTAAATGTGCCAGATTTAGCCAATATTGACCTCACTCTGTGAATGACAAATTTTATCTGCAAAGTTTAAGTATTTTTAGGTTTGTTTCAAGAGTAATGGTTAGATGGAGCTGAAGATGAATAGACAGATTGGGGCCTTACCTGTACCATGCCTAGGTACCCTCTGATAGGCTACTAACTGTTAATGCCAACAAATACAAATGTATTGCAACTTAGTGATGAATTTCTAATCGTTTGTTTTGTAGTTTACAACAATAAAAATCTCAGTCATCAGAATGTTGTTTAGTTTACTACCCCCTAGTGGCAAAGCAGGAGACATTTGCACATTTACCAAGACATGATTTGATGCATATGAATTACTGAGAGTTGTTTACATAGACACTACTCCTTTGAACTTGAAGAATATGAAAAATGCAGTGATGCTTGCTGTCGGGCTCTGGTCAGAAAATAATTAGATGGATCAACTTTGTTTGCCCTGCAAATGTGATGAAGGGTGTGGTTGTGGAACTTGCAAACATACAATAGTAAAACTGTAGCTATAGTACACCTAAAAGTTAAAAACCTGACAATTATTTGCATCCCAATTCATTTTTCATACACTCACAAACACACTGACCTTCTTTCAGATGTGATTGTGAGGGGTCTTGCTGTGGCAAATTGCCCCCATCGCCATCATAATGTGACTGACAATACAGGTTTGGGCCCTGCATGCAGTAGAGGTTCCCTGGCATTAATTTTACATCACATTCCTGCAAAATACAATTGTAAAAAGCATGCATTTTATTTGTTACTTTGTAATAAAACTGGCGATGAGTTTGGTGACTAACCTGACAGGAGAAGCAGTGGGGATGAAAGGTCAGCTCACCAGACCTCATTACTAAATCAGTGGGTGGGATTGGCTGGAGGCAGCGAGCACATTGGCCGCCACCAAACATCCTGATGAGAGGGAAACCAGATGTCAGAAACTGAAGTCACATGTTAACTCAATACAGATGTTGTAAGTGAACTGGTTCAGCATGGAGAATCATTTAGACCTGCTGTAGTCCTGATGGCAGTAGATATTTCCATCTCTCCAATAGAGGGAAGGATGAGTCTGTAGCTCACAGTGGCACTGGCTGCAGCGGAGGCAGATGCTATGCCACACCCTCCCTGCAGCCAATAGGAAGAAGCGATCGCACACCTGCTGACCACATCCAGCACATATGATTGGCTCTTGAATGGACAAAGTTGTGACCTGGAATATATTTGATATTATCAAAAATTAAAGTTGGATCATCTGTGAAGGAACCTGTATGTAGCTGAAGTTACCTGTCAGAATGATTGAAGTTTTCTTTTATTTTTTACTGTTCTTTTTCCAAAACATATTAAAGGCATAACCTAAAAAGTTTTTTTAGGTGATTTATTGTTCTAAACATATTATGCATATTAGATAAAAATGTAAATAATGTAGCATAATGTCATCAGTCTTCAGGAACTTTTAGCTCCCTTTTTGGCTGCTTTGAGCTCACTTTCATGTTTTTAATGACATTAATATATCTGTTATGAACTACAAGGCAGAAAACAATTAAAAAAGCAATAGCAGCAAAAATTATTTAAATAAACACAAAAGTATACTTAGTGTAATAGATGTTGGGTTGACTATGAGAAACTAATTTTTACTTTTGTTTTCCAAACCAGAAAACCAGAAATCACATTTGGTTGTCTTAAGGTTCTTCTGTTGTTGCAAAGGTAGAAAGTAAATGCAGAAGAAACAGGCACAATATTATGTGCAAAACCTTTAACAGTCTGAAGGCTGTGTCATCTTCATAAAAATTAAAACTTAAGGTATTATAATCACGTTTTCTGAAGCAGCATTCTCCTCCACCACTGTTGGGCCACTGGCCAGCTCCACCACCTCCGCCTTGTCACCAAGGTTGCTGCCATACAACAGGTCCTCAAGGGCTTGGTCGTCTGGAGACATCATGATTAAGAATTCTGAGAAAACAGGGGATAATTAGCAGTCTTCTCTGTAACTACTGCTTTGGATTTCTATTGGTAAACATACAACACTTTGGCTGTTTTGCATTTTCACAATGTTGTGTCTTTATTTATTAGTAGGCTATTATGTAAAATAATGCATCTACAATAATAGAAATGTTGATTTTTGTTTTGCATTAGTTTGCTTTGAAGCATAATCACCAGATGGTTTGAGTGGGCCTTAAAGAGGGACGAGTGCATTATTGTTACAATTTCAGATAGAATTACATTTGAAACTTTCATCGCAATAATTATTTGTGTTGTGTCAGATTTAGGTTATAGAATGCTGCACTTCTGAATGCAACAGACCCAGTCTTTGCCTCTAAATGTTGGCAAAATTGTCATTTCTTTTCCTCTTAAAACTTGTTTGTTGTTGCTTTGCTACCAGATATGCTAAGTATACTTAATAAAAACTACAGTAAAACAAACAAATAAAATAACATTTTACATAGTAACCTAACAACAATACTGTTTTTATGAGTGACTGAAATAAAGGAATTAAAAATAAGTTTTATAACATCAAGGTATAAAGGAAGTCACAATTCATACAAAACATTGCATACATTTAATCATATGCATGCATACTTATTACTGATGTATTTATTTAATTAAAAAAAAAAAAAAGCTAAAAATTCCAACCAAAAGTCATTGTTTTTATTTTACTTGACAGCATGTAATATTTTTAGAGGTTGTTAAGCACATAAAACATTGAATAAATAAACTTCAACTGTTATTACTAACTGGTACAATACTTCAGAATGCTTCAGAATAAATGTACATGTACAAACATCAGAAAACTTACCAGAGTGATTTGACTCCTATTTGTTTCCCACTGAGTGTGCCTGGTACAAACTATCCGAACCCTTTCTCCAACAAGTACCAAAACCAGTTAAATCCAGACTTACGTTTCCAAACCTCTCTCTTTACCATGAAAACATTCCAGCTTTATGTAAAAACTCTCATCCTTTCCCTCTCAACTGCAAACCGCAATGCTCTCCCTCCTGCAGGTGTCCCTGCAGCCTCCTGTTTTGTGGTTTTGGGATGTGCCCACCTCACCTGAGGTCTGCTTCTTCACCTTAGCAGTGTCCAACCACATTCCCAGCATCAGATCTGTCAGCAGTCCCAGGTGACAAGCACCTGTAAACAAGATGCCCAACTGGCTCAGAGAGAAGCTAAGAAGCCCAGTGATTGGCCGCGTGGTGAGCAGGTGAGTGGGTGGAGTAGGGGCTTTTACACTGGGGGCCAATTAAAAAAACAAAGGGTGTTTAAAGGACATCTGGGAAATCTGCTGAAAGACACTTTTACTCTCAAGTCTTTATTAGGAGGGAACTCTTCTCTTATTTTGGTGTTATTGTTGGAGAAAATAAAACTCAGTCGTATGCCAACAGTGAGAAGCTAACTAATAAAAAACAACTCATTGTCATAAAATGGACACGTGTAACTTCCCAAGAATGCAGCAATAATAAAGACAATCTTTCTTTAGTGCATCAAAATCCCTTTCTCATTGATCACCCCTGTTATTTCTGTTTCTTATCCCAGGATGTATAAATGTGCCTTATAATTACCACTTAAATATGTTCTGTATTATTCCAGTTCTCAAAACTAAATTAAATTGTAAAATGAAGGGTTTACAAACTGCTTTCATCTTTTAAATTGCAAGAACAGTCCTGAAATTTACAAGCAAGTGCATCCTGAATAAGCTACAAATTCACATAAACTCTATTCGAAACCTTTTCATTCACCATGCAGACATCGGTAAGCATGGCAAGCCAAGTTTTTATTATTTCTACAACTTGCATTAATCCTTAAAGTGACACACAGAAAAGAGGTAGCAGCAAATATGCAAATGGCTTGCTAAAAAACTAAAAAAGTGTTGCCCACAAAGCTTTGCCTTCACATTTGATGAGAGCTTAACATTGAATGTTGTGGTTCTTAAAACGTTTATGAACATGATAATGAGACTATGGTAAATCAATTTACAGTCCTCTGTTTATACTGGCAGTTCATAAATTGAATATGTGCACAGCCACATTAGATGCTAAATTCGGGATCGTCCTGTTTTCTCTGACAGTTTTACTGACTGGAAACTCGAAAAATTAAACTTCTGAGTTCAAGCGTAACACTAAGAGCTTCTTCTGGTTTCTGGTAGAAGGCTGAAAATTCAGTGGGATTTGATTTTTCAGCAACACATTTAGTCTAAACCTACACTCAAATCAACAACAGATGGACTTCGTGAGAGGAAAATGAAAGATCTGAAATGCCCCAGCCAGAGTCCAGAACAAAATCTAACAGAAAATCTGCGGCATCACCTGAAGAATGATGTGGACTTTCAGTCTGATAGACTTGGAGAACTTTTACAAGGTAGAGTCGGCAAATATTGTCAAGTTCAGATGTAGGATACTGATAGACTCCTACCAAGGAAGATAGACTACTAAAACTGCTGGTGGTTTAACGAAGAATTAGTTTAAGGGTGGAAACACTTCTGAAACATAGTTTTATTTTTTACGACAATCCTCCTGAAACAATTTACCCTTTAACCTTAACATAATGTAGATCTTTGACCATTCCTCTTTACACAATTTCTCTAGATCGTCCAGAGTCCAGGCTCCGTTCTACTACTTCGTTCTGTTCAGGTTCAACACAGGTTCGCTGTGGGATTCATGTCTGAGGACTGAGATGGCCACTGAACAGGACTGATTTTGTGTCTTGTGAGCCATATCTGTATCATTTTGGCAATATGAGATTAATGTTTATCCTTCTGAAAGGAACAATAATAATTCATTCTTATGGCACCATGCTATCTAACAAAATTTCCAGGGTTTTTGAAAGAGAAGCAGGTACATGGCATCAGAGATCCTCCAACATACCTAACAGTGGGCACAAGGTATTTTTACATATATTTATCTTTTATTTCACATCAGACGCACAGGGAGTGTTTCTTACATAACAATTTTGTTCAAGGCTCATCTGACCAAATACCACTATATAAAAAATAATTTCAGAATTTTATGAAAGAAACCATGCATAGATTAAAATGTTTTTATTAAAAAAAAACAAAAAAACATTTTAAGCGCAGCAGAGAAACCCGTCAAGTTTCAGACTCAATCATTTTATTGTTGTATTCTTTTACAAGGCACCATAGGTAGAAAAACAAACATAAAACAAAAAGACAAAGCAAAACAGAAAAGACAAACACAGTGAAGACAATGATGCACCTGTTATGGCAGCTGAACCACAGCAGGTGCATCACCCTTCTGTTCCTGAACACACACTGTGCAGCTGAGACTGTGAACAGTAGGGGTCACTGCTGAGCTTTAAAACAGGGTTGATCAGAGGATGAAAGTTACAAAAGAGTAACAGAGGAGAATAAACAGACATAATCAGATTCTGTCTCTGATTTGATTTCAGTTGAATTTAATTAGAAATAAGGAAAAGATGTTTCGATAGGCTACAGATTAAAAAAAAGATACATATATTCATATTATTATTGTAAGAAGCAGATTCTAAATGTCCAGAGCAAAACACATGCACAAACATACTGTACTCTGAGCAACCAATAAGCTTATTTACACAAGACAGAGAGGGAGCCAAATTACATAGACTAACTTTAAATGCTGCAAACAGCACAGTATATGAACATATCTGTTAACCTGGGACTGCAGACGTTTTGAATATATAATACCTCCTCTCATTACCAGCTTTTCATTGCATATCTCTTCATGAACCTTTGCAAAGAATTTCAGTACTGGTCTCAACTCCAGCATATTTTAAATTTAGCAATGTCTTACATTCTCATTTTAACCAGGTGTTTTACTTTGAATTGAAGGTCTTCAGACCTGCAGAACCTTAGAAACCATTCAAGCTGGTCTAAATGGGTTGGTTTTTAGTCTGTTTTCCATGGGACCTTTCCATTTGTCAGACACATTTTATTACTGTTTATATTTTACAAACTCATCAGAATGTCTTCTGATATTGTTGAGGGGTTCACTTAATTTTGGGACTGAGATTCTTAGAAGTTGCTGAAGTTTTGTGCTGGATTAAAAGTGAGGTTTGTTAGGCAATTGTGCAATTCATACACATGTTTTTAATGCTGGTAAAGAAGCTTTTTCATTTTCATTAAAGAGAAAGCACCATTCTTTTGTCAAAGTTGCTCAGAGACCATCATACTGTATTTATTTTGATGAAGTCCTTAAACTTGGAAAAATCTGACTCATCTGTGTTATCCATTGTTTTTGTGTGTTTTTGTGTATGTGTAAAAACACATTTTATACAAATTGAAAAAATTATCTCTTTATCTATTCTCAAATAAGAGCAAGGCTTTTGTTAAAATATATGCATACATATTGTATGTTGACACTATTAACAGTTCATCCTTTTTATCACTTTGCGCTGTTGACTGGAGATATAAAGGATGCTGGTCTCATCTTCATCTCTGTGAACTGGATGGAATGGTCTTCTCCTTTCCATGACTTCCAGATCACACCCTAAGACACATAAACAAAGACATAGTCACAAGTCTGCTTGATATTCTAAATATCGAATAGATCATACCTCTTCTATATGATTTAAAAAAAAATCTACTGATATTCAAAGAGGTCACGATGCCATGCAATCTAATTAGGTTCCCAGGGTCTTTGGAAGTGAAACAGGCCAACTGCGTCATAGATCCCCCACCATAGTTAACAATGGGAATGAGGTGTTTTTCCACATATTCACCCTTTACTTGCATTCAGTCAAACAAATTCTTTACCACTTGTTGATTTAATAGGTGATAAATAAAAGTTATTCTGATATTTTGTGCAAAAATTGTACAAGGAAAGGATTTTGTAAGACAAAATAAAAAAATGTTGAACATTAGAACAATTAGTCTCTGCATTGTTTTACATACATGTAGAAACATGATTTTCTGAAATTCTGTATCCCTGTTTCATCATGTGTTGGGCCAGGTATTGGTACTTACAGGATTTAGTTGTATTAATAAGCCTTGGGAAGCCTTGTTTAGGTTTGAACCTGTGAATGTGTATCTATTGTAACATGCTGTTGAACACTGCAGTCCCTTTTACCTATTTCGCCATATTCTGTATACTATTTGTCTAATAATGCTACCTGATGTTTCTGGTCAATTCCATAGAGACCGTTCAGGTTTGCTTCATGACAGTTCTTGTACCACCAGCCTCCTTGATAAGAAATGGCACAGCGGGTGATCCATGGTGCCGGATCTCGGTCTTTGGTGGAGAAGATGCAGTTGTTGTGGTAACTAAGGGAGTCACCTGAAACCATGAAACATGAGAAACTGAATATGTTTCCTTTCATGCAGATCATTCAGCAATGTTTTAGGAGCCAAAATGACCATGAAAGCTTTCTAATTCCCATCTCACCTGCAGTACCGCTGTATCCGCCCACACTCAGCTTGTAGTTCCTCTTGGCCACATTAAATGTTGAATACTTTGCAAACACATGCTCCTCTCTGTCTCGTAGGTCGACCCGTAGGTTCATCTTTGTTATCTTAGTGAGGTTGTAAATGTTGTCAAGGCCTAGAAAAGTGAAATTAGGCTTGCTTGAGACATTTAAGATTTTCTGTTTCAGTTGACATATCCAGACTGTCTTCTACATTATTTTTGTATTGGAAGGATAGGGTGTTTCATTGAGAAATAGTGTTATACGATTAAATAGCGCTGGATAACAGGAGTGTAAATAAAATTAAATAATGATTTTGAGACTAAGCTTCATATTTAAAATCTGACTCAATACAGATCTAAATGACAGAAACATGGTTCTGTAAGATATAGCAATATTGAACGTTTTCAGCAACATAGTTGCATGATTTAGAAGAGTATGAAGGGTTAGACTGCTGGTTTGAAAGCACAAAGACACTGAATAAACCACAGAAAGAAAGTCACAACATGCCAGAGATTGTTGTTAAATAAAATAAATAATAAAAACTGTATTTGTCTATTTATTAATAAAGTTAGCAACAAAATTGGAATTGAAAGAATTTGCTTTTTGCATCAAATATTACTAATTGATAAAAATGTGATTAATTGCGCATTAATAATTACAAAGACTCTAACTTTTTTTTTAAATTGTGTCTTACTACATAAATATTAAAAAGAATTATGTGTATGTTTCTCCTTGGAAAGTGACTCTCTGACAGCATGATTTAAAGGGAAGAATTATTATAGACATTTTGGAATCTTCTGTCATTCTGAATTAATAAACATTTCAGAACTGTGAAGAGTCCCTCTCACCAAGCCAGAACTCTCCAGTCAGATCTCCAAAGCCAGAAACGTAATCTCTCCACCCATTGTAGAATTCCACCGAGCCGTCCTTCCTCCTCTGGAACACCTGCACATGGAATGCAAACATAATGCAGAAAAAAGCTAAATATAACCAAATGTAAGGACCTCTTTCTGATCGACAAGCTCCTAGAAATTCTCTCTCTGGAGGGGTCATTGTGTAATTTCTCCAACAACGCTAGTTAAATTACATACAGTAGATGGCTTTTAAATGTGTTTAGCAGGGACACACGACAAACAGTTCAGACTCTACCGTCCAGCCGCCACCCTCTGTCTCCATGTCGCAGTAAACGTTCATCGACTTGCCAGGTTTCCCCTGAGGGAAGATCTCCACCACGTCTGAAGTGAAGATACCGTTCTGAAGTTCCTGAGAGCAGTCAGTGGGGAATGGGAACCTCAGTGTACCTTACGGGGAAAGAAAGGGGACTAGTATAATAAGACAAAGTCTTTATTCCGTATAAACAGTAAGTAAAAGTAACCGGTGGTACCAGTGGTGAATTCAGTGTTACTGTTGGCTGTCAGTTTTCCTCCCCTTATAGACCGCAGTTCCACACTGTACAGAGACCCTGGGTGCAGTCTGGTCAGCTTGTACTGTTTTAGGTTTGGGCTGACAAAAATTTCCTGTGAGAATGTGGGAGACCAATACTTATCAGCAAAATAATAAGAATGTATGAACATGTACGTTAAAAAGAAGAAAACATGTTTAATGCTGCTCTCCTAAACTCTTGGCCAAGTTTGATATTTGACACAAAATATTAATAGAAGACAATGCTCTGTAACATTACAATGCTGTACGGTAGATCTCAGTAACTAAAATGTAACCACAAAATAAAAAACATCAAACACTCACTTGTGTACCAACAGTTTTCTTACCTGTGGATTTTCACCTTTGATCCCATAAACCAATATGTATGAATCCACAGGCTTTGACAACTGTGTCCATGACACAATAGCACTCCGAGGGGTCACATTGCTGGCCTTCAGATCTTGAGCTTCATCGTGATCCCACCCCGAACCTACAGAGGAAAAGAAAGTTTAATTTCCATGACTGATTAATGTCCTGTAAATTAAGTATTTTATAATGAAGAAACCAGCATGTGAGCATTGATGTAAAAACGTATTTGGTACATGTGCTGGCATTTGCATGGTTTGACAGGCTGCTGACCGCTTTTGGTGGTAAAGCTGGTTGTAGCTGGTGCACTCTCCAGACTGCCTAGCTGACTTGTCACGGTGACAGTGTAGGTGGTGGATGCTTCAAGACCGCTGAGCTGCTTCTCGGCTGCGTTTCCAGAAACGGTGATCCTCAGTTCTGATCCTGCAGAGAGTTAAAAACCCAGCCATATTATTATGCAGGTTTTAGGCATGTATTTTAGAGCCCTACAAGTTCCAAATATTTAAAGTACGATATATACTGTATATACACAGTACATATATATACATATATATATATATATACACATATATATATATATACTGTATATATACTGTATATGTATATACATATATATATATATATATATATATATATATATATATATAATATATATTACATATATATATATAATATATATACATATATATATATATATATATATATGTATGTATATACTGTATATATACTGTATATACATATATGTATATATATATATATATATATATGTATATATATATATATATATATATATATATATATAAATAGGCCTATTCGTTGTGTTTTTTAAACTGATACATAATTTTAAAAGCGCTTTTGGCAAACAAAATCATTTGCAGCCAAGCCTTCTTAACAAAAGGTATAGTGCCATATATGGATGATGACGTGACATTTGCATCCTCATTGTCTGATGGACTCACTGTTTTCTTTATAAAAACACACCTTTTAATAAGAATATGCTAATTAGATGTGTTGTCGCCTTTCACTGCAAGACATCAAAGAATGGAGTGAGTGTTCAAATGTTCGCAGAGCGACCCATCAGTGTGACGTAATGCCTTTGTAACTCTTTCCAAATTATTCTCATCTGTTCCGGAAATTCTTTAGATGAGGCACAGTTAGCTCATGATTTAGCAAGGGGCAATTACCTTGTTGGGCCATGTTGGTTTGGATACAATTTTTCCCTTACTTAATTAAATCATGATTTAAAACTCACATTTTGTATTTACTCAGGTTATCTTTGTTTGTTTGAAAGAATAGCAAAAAATACAACTTTTATAAGGGATGAAAAAAAAACAATGCGTTTTAAAACAGAAAAAATTGAAGTCCAGCTATATTTGTTAAATAAGGAAATAACAGGACATAAAATATTTCGGACTGAGATCTTTAGCAGCTAGACAGGAAACCCCACACCATGAGTGCTTACCTGTACCTGAGCCATATACGATGGCATACTTATCAATAGCGGCCAGTGCTGGACGCCACAGTAACAATGCTGTGGCGTCAGTGACGTTGACCGCTTGCAAGTCAGTGGGTGGGTCAGGAACTGAGTGATAAAGAAAGTGGTCATATCAGCAGGATTAAAAACAAGAATCTACTATATAGTCCTAAAGATACAAAATTCCACACAGAGGAACCAGGTTGGATTTAATCGAAGACACAAGTTGTTTGAAAGTGTTCAAACTTTCCTAGAAAAAACCAAAATAGATCCAAAATGAAACTCTTTAGAGTGCCTATTCCAATGTCTGAAATAGACATTTCCACACAGTCCATTTATTGTCAAAATTAAAAAAATGGAATACATGCTGGGAAAACTTTAAAATACAATTATCATGGCTCACAAATTGTCATTTCAATGTTCGTATATATTTGAAATGTGTGAACTCACGTGTAACAACAGAATCCTTGATTGGATCACTCTCATCCAGTCCGAGGGTGGAGATGATGGTGACTTCATAAGAGGATCCAGGAGACAGTTGAGATAGATTGAGGGTGGAGTTCTGTGAGCCCACTGTCACTGACACTGGCTCACCTACATTAGGAGAAATAAGAAACAGCAAAGTTGTTATTTTTTAAGATGAGAATACAGAAATGCTGTAGAAAGAAAACATGCAGGCTTTAGCCTACTACTTCAAGCAAAGAGATTAAATGAAAACAAGATGCAAGTTGCATGTGTCAAGTTAGATATAAAACAAATCATGAAGCTATATGCTGTTGAGAAAAACTTCCACTGACAGAGTTAAGTGGAATCTGATTACAATGCTGAAGACCATGAAGTGTTTTATTTTACTGGACTCAATACTACTGAGTTCTGAGGCGGATGCATGCTTCTGATTTTATTAACGTCATTATAGTATCAGACTGGGACTCTGCATCATCAATCTCTAATTATTAACAGATTTGGATCGGTATTGGGGACAAAAAAACCTAAATCTGGCTTTCCTTTATTGCATTTCATACAAAACTTATTTTGTTTTTAATGCTGTTTCTCCAAATTTAAGTAAGACACGGTAGATCAGGTGGTAAAGTGAGCAAAAGTCCTATTCAAGATTGTGTTTTTCTTACCATCATCTGCGTGAGTGTAGGTGATTTTGAAACCATTAACAGGACTTTTTGGTTTCGTCCATGACACTGTCAGAGAGTTTTCCGTCACCTTGCTGAACACTATGTTGGTTGGAGGCTCTGGGCCTGGAGGACAAAAATCCACCAATAGTAAAGGTAAATTAAAACAAGAAAGTGGGGACGGAATGTAGCATATGTAATATAGTAAAACAAAATGACAAACACATAAAAGATCATATAAAGACAATGAAAATGATAACTGAATCAAAGAAAAGCAGAAAAAGGGATAAATGGATTGCACAAAAAGACCCAAACTCTTGTTTCAATCTTATTTATCCATTCACGAATTTTCTTTTGGTGCACCCGTATGTTTATGTGTATATATGTTCGGCGCAAACATATATACAGTATACAAGTTATACACACAGAGACAGTAACAAATAAATGCAGATGATGGATCCTGGGCAGTAGAAAAGGAGAGAATGACAACTTGTGAATCTTTATGAATACAGTAGTTAGCAGGTCAGTCAATACCTGAAAATAGAAGCATGGCAGAAATAAATGATAATGACACACAGAGAAAAAGAAATTATGTTTGTGATTATTAAAAAAGGAATGAAAACATATATTTACATATTAGATGTACATAATCTTGAGCTGGAAATAAAGAATCATATAGAAAGTGATGGAAGTAATTTTGGGGAAATTTTGTATTTTTTTTAGAAGACAATTAAATTCCAACAAGTAAGTTAAACTCTATGTAATGATTATTGGTTAAAGACAATTTTTAAGATACTGGGGCCTATATTTAATGATGTTTAAAAATAAATCTAAATCTATAATGTAAAATCATGCTTTTGTGATAGTTTAAATCTGAACAGTTCTTATTATCTTTTGACCCCCAAAATGGTCGAGCTTCAAAGTGCCTTAACTTCTTTAGTTTTCTTGCATTTGAGCACAAATATTAAAGATATAGACCAAATGTTGATTGACCAGCTGTGGTCTTACCCTGGTTTGGGTGAGAGGTGAAGGGTGTCAGTGAAGGTGGCTGTTAGCTTACCCTAAATGAGAGAAGACCAGAGCAGCAGTGAATAAATGGAGTTGTGCTGTTACTGGTTTTGTCTGATGTCAGTTCAGCTGACTGTAGCGTATAATCAGTCAGACTGGAAAATGGGTTAGTCAGGACAGGACCTATTTAGTATGGTTTAGACATCTTAGCAGAAATACAGTATGTTTCCAGGAGTTCCACAAAGCTTAGTACTAGACAGTGGCAGCTTGTTAATAGGGCATGCCCCAATTAATATTAAAAATATAATAGTAAAAATATAATATTATTAAAAATAGACAGTAAACATAAATTATGAAATTATCACATCTGTTCACTCATAAAATGTGTCAGACTTTTGATTTTTCAGCATTTCCATACATTTTTGGTTGATTTGGGGTTATTGATTACTTATAGATTCTCCTCTGGGCACAGTTCCCTGCACCAGTGGCAAACAGCATTTTTTGAGTCATTCTTCATCCAATCTGATTAATTCCTGATACCTGTCAATCAAGGTCACATCCCTAAGAGTTTAGACTTGTGGGTGTGAATGTCACTCACACATACAGATGTAAATGAAAGAGTCAGACGTCAACAAAGACAAGACAGGAGACAATGGTGGCAGCAAAAGAAAATTCTGTCATTTATATACAAAATAATAACTTCACAGGGCTTTTGCTGGAGAAAAATCAAGCCGATAAAGGAATTTGGTCCGAACCCACCAGACTTAAAAATTTAGCAGCTAGCAAGTGGTTGGACTCATGTTAAAGTAGAGTTTATCGTTGTGTTGTAATCCCCAATTTCTAGTGCACCCCCCTAAAGTTTTGTATCACCAGACATCACTGGTACTAGATGCTCTTTTAGTTCACATTGGGACACTTTCATTGAGCCATGTGATTTATAAAAACAAGGTCAATACAGAAATTACATTAAAAGCATCGACCTTACTTCCCAATTAGTTTAACTGAAGAAAATGAAATATAAAATATGTTTGCTGCAAGTGATTCGGTGTCATTAGCTAAATTGATTTCTTTGATTGTTTTAACGGTAATCACAATTATTTAATAGATATTGATAATTAAAAGCACATTTTTCTCCTCAGTCAGGTTTCAGGTATCCCTTCTCGTCTCATCTATTTTAAAATTATAGTCTTGCAAGTTCTGGAGTTTAGAAAGTTAAATGACAATTTACCGCAATGGCATCTGAAGGTTGAGATCAAATAACTGGTAATATTGTAAAGTGGGTACTGATTATTATATAGTCATTTATGAATATGAATATTTCACATATTCATGGAAGCTGGAAAATTAGTGTACAAAGGCAATGCTAACATAAAACATCAAACAGACTCTTTAACATCAATGTGCTCAAAAGAAAAGAAACCAGTCATATAAGAGTGAACATATGTTCACATGACAAACATAGGATGACAAATCAGACACAGTTTACAAGAGCACAACACACTTATGAAACAGAAATGTAGGGAGTATTTGATGGGAAGCAAATCCAGTGGTGGTCAAGCAAAGTGACGAATAACATGATATACTACAAAGACATGACACAAATGACATTTTTACATTGAATAGACTGAAACTCATAGAGGTTGTAGATTGTAAGAAAACAAAAGTGACTGTTCGAATAAAGACTTGATAACACTGACAATGATGTTGTTCTTCTACCTGTCACCATTCTTAGTACCTGTACTGATGACAAGCCTGTGTAGTCTGGATAGAATGCCAGGACCCTTTCCAAGCAAGGTTATGGTGTACTCCGTCTTAGGAGGTAGATGTTCAAACTGGAAGGAGCGAGCAGAACCAGACAGCACTTGTCTCAAGGTTTTGTCCATGTCTGTTGGTTTGTCCACAGCATCTTTTGGGGTTTTTGGGACTTGAAAATCTTCAGATTCTTTGTTATTATCCTTATCACTTCCATTTTCTGAAAAAAATGCTTTGGTATATTGATCCTTATCCTCTTTTGGTTTACCTTCCTTCTGCTTTGGCCTTTCGTCTCTCTCAACCTCTGTTCTGCTTATAACAAAGTTTTTGTACTTCCCCTCTGGCGAATCCCATACCACTGTGAATCCATCAGAGGTCCGATTTGTCGCAGAAACAAAGTCCAGAGGTTCTCTTTTGTCCCCAGAAGAAGAAACCTCAGATGCAGGACCTTCTGTCCCTTCAGTTTCAGTGTCAAAAACAATTTTTGCAGTAGGATTTGTTTTTGGAAGCTCCTTTTGCATTCCGTTGATATGTTGGGTACCATGATGCTGCCCTATAAAAGCGGTAGATGTGAGTTGTCTCTTTGGAAGTGTGACTTGTCTTGAGGGTTTAAAGTCAGAGTTGACAGATGGGCTACTTTGATTTGTGGCACCAATTTCTTTATCAGTATCATATTCCCCTTTGATATCAGAATCTGTTGGAGCTTCTAGTTGGATCAGAGTATTATCTCCTTTGTCCAACTCTTTTGTCTGTTTGTCTGCAGTGGTTTTCTGTTCAGGCATATGGGGATTTTGGCTTAAAATGTAATTTACTTGTTCTCCTGACTGATTAGTTTGGAAGCCATGGGTGAATCTGTGGATATTTTTCTTTCCTGATTGTGATTCAGGATTGTCAATGGCACTGTTTTTTCCCAGTCCATTAGTTTGGCTTCCAGCTGTAAATGTGCCTCCATTTTGTTTTCTTCCTAACAAAGGTCTGCGCATTGCACCTCGGTGAGGATGTTTGAGGTGTCTCAAGTTCGTAAATGTTTTGTTTTGGACAGAATCAGCATGCTGGTACGGGTGACGAAGGTTTGGCTGGCGGGAGGATGGCACAGCTCTTTCCCCTGTGGAAATGCTTGTTTTGGGGAACCTTGTCTCAGATCTTACAGACACAATATTAGATGGCACAGAGCCTCTAGAGACAGAGGTGGAATTTTTTGCCAATTCGATGGGAAACATTTGTTCTTTCAGTGTATCTGTGTTTAGATTTAAAGTTTGGGAGGGTTGAGTCAAAACCCTTGAAATTGGCCGGTTTCTGTTCTGAAGATTTGGAGCCAGGCGATGTGGATAAGTCCCCTTCAGAGGTTGGCGACGAAGAGGAATATGTCTACGTTCTGTTGGCATCTTTGTTTGGCTCTCTTTCACCTCAGAAGTCACATTTGTGGCTATTCCATCTCCGTTTCTGTTTCCATCCTTCACAGGTGGTTTTCCATCCATTGACAGGGGTGTTCTTGCAGCAGACAATGATGGCGAAGTTGATACATTCTTTGTTTCTTTTATTTTGGTGTTGCTTGAATGAGGAGGAGAATGAATGGAATGTTGAAGGGTTTTGTTTAGAAGAAATTTTAAGTTTGGGTGAGGGCGACGTATGGATCCCCTGTTTGGATGAGTGTGATGAAAAGGGGTAATGCCACTTTCTTCTGAACTAGGTAGTTCACTATCCTCAGTAGGAGCAGAGTGGGAGGTAGAGTCCAGTTCATTGCTTCCATGTGAATCTAAGTCATCCAAGCTGGTTGAAGAGGTTGGAGAGGACATTGAAGGAGATGATTTCGTTGAGGAAGGTGATAATAATGATGAGGGTGAAGATGCCACTGAATCTGTTAGTGAGGAGGGTGGTTCTCCAGCAGGTGATGATGACTTGGTCCCTGATAAATAGGACTGTGCAGTAAAGGATGAGGAAGCTAAAAGTGAAGGAAGTGGCTTCAGCCCCTTTAAAATGTGTTTCCTTACCATTTCTGCATCAGCTGAGAGGTTTAATGGTTTTGCCAGGTGGACTGAAATCATTGTGATATTAAAATCATCAAAAGTATCGGTTATAAGTTTGTGTAAAGGGTCTGGTGTGTAATCAATGTCCTCCTCTTCACTAGGAGGTACCCCTGGACTTAACCTTAATGCATTTTCTCTCAACTCTTTCCCATCCTCCCGGCACCCATTAACTCTGTTCTTTAAAGGCAATTTGAAGTGAGTTACCTTAATTTTATTCAGACATTTCTTCTCCTGTCTTTGAACATCCCGAGTTGGCTCTGAGGAAACTGAATGAGTGTCATTTTCAGCCTCAGCAATGCCAGCATCTGGTTGTCTTTTTGAGCCAGTGTAAGATAGTTCCTCTGAGCTACTTTCCCCATTTGATTCAAAATCATTCCCAGGCATCACAGTTGGACTTTGGTTACCACTCTCAGAGCTTGATGCCTCTTCACTCATGTCTGTCACAGATTCCTGGATTATCTGGACATCTGATTTGGTTTCATTAATTTTTATCTGTTCATTTTTTTTCAACACCATTGGGTTTTTTTGCAAAGAATCGGCCACAAAACGTCTTCCTTCAGGCATAACTCTGGTTCCATTAGGACGCAACAGCCCTGACCTTGGCAGTGTAGGCCTTCTAATTTTGGGTCTGGTACCATTTCTTGCCATTACTTTGTTGACCAGAGGTCTAGTTCTGGCAATCACAGAGGCTGAAAAGTCTTTGCTGATGCTGCCAACATCTGGTCCCGGTGCTTGCGTGACCAGCAGGGTGAAGTCCTCAGTAGTAGCCCCTGGAAAAGTGTTGCCTAAAGATGTGAGAGCAGTGAGTATTGGGATTAAATGTTAAGGTCATCATATGTTGCAGTAATCCAGGAGATGTCATATCTAATAAAGGAAGAAAAGTAGGTTTGTTATGAATTAATAAACTTTTAAGAAGAAACATTTAAGATACATACAAGATGTTTAGCCGGTTTTGAACAGATAAAAAATTATGGCAGTGTTGATGAAGAACCTGTAAGGAAAAAATTAACATATAAAAATTGTTTTCGCTGGACAGATTTGGTGTTTGTGCCGCTGGTAAGAAAAGAAATATCCACACTGAGCTCAGGAACAGATGGCGAGGTTAGGGTATTACTCCATTAACTTTTACACACTTCCCTGTAATGTGTTTTATATGATGTGATACTTGGAATAATGAGGTGTCTGGACACATACAGGTTCACTTCTCAACACCACAGCTGTCTTCACTTTCCTAGAGAAACAAATGTTTGACTTTATTAGATGTTAAACTTATAGAGTTATTTTAAAATATTTGCCAAGTTTTACATTCATTAAAGAAAGAATTTTGACCAGATAACTTTTGAGGTCTTTAATCAGTATTTTTTCCACTCACCGGGGACTACCTGGGTGGTCGCAGGCTGGCTACGGACCACGCCCTTCTCTGCCACCAACAAGACGTCATACAAACGCCCCGCTTCTAGTTGCTGAATATGGGCTGAGCTTTGGCCAGCTTCTATTGTCATTTCCTGAGGCCTTCCCGCTCCGTCGTTCGGTGTGATGGTCAAACGGTACCTGTCAATCTCTCCCTGTGACTGCTCCCATTGAACTACTGCTGATGTGGAGGTGGTCTTGACAACTTGGAGGTTTGTCGGATCAGAAATGACTAAAGGTGTTAAAGGAAAAAAAATACTGTTTTTACTACTCTGATGGAGCTTCAAGACTCACTGCAGTGTGGTACATAAAGATCCACTCAGACCTTTCTAATTTAACCACAGTGCATTTCTAAACTTCTGCAGCCTCACTCTTCATCTTTACATTTAGGGCAGCAAGTAGGAAATGTTTAAGCTTTCTCTGCAAATTTTGCAATGTGAGCTAATCACAAGTGCTAGTAACTTGGTCAGAAGTTCTGTTTCCAGCCAATATACTTCAAACTCTCTCAAGCCTTTGCAGATGGAACATTTTGCATTTGCAAACATTACAAGATGTATTTTATTTCAGATTTCACTTTTTCACGCCACTGTCTATTTTCATTGTGTGCATGTAAAACAAATATTGACATCTAACATTTGTGAAACAGATCTCACAACAGGTATTTGGAGAATTCAAAAAATATTTGAAAACTGAAGTCAAAAGTTGTAGTCATAATTGCTTGACATCCTCAATGAATAGAAGATAAACAGCAGAAATCTTACGGGTAATAAATTCAGTTGTGGTCTCATCTCCCGTCCTGCCATTGATCTCTCCGACGATGCTGACGGTGTACTCCTGACCGGCTGCCAGGCCCGTTTGAGTAAAGGTGGTCAGGCTTCCCACCACCTGCAGATTGATCTGTTGCTCCATCTCCTTCTGTAGGGTCAAGACAAAAGAGAAAGTGGAGTAAGTAAATGATACAGATATTTTTGCATCTACCGTACCTCTAAGAAGTTTTAAGACTTTAAATTATTTTAGTGCTTTAGAACTCTTATTAACATTAACCGTGGGATGGGGGATGAAGAAGTAAAATTTTACTCATTTTTATAATGTCATAAAAGTGAGTCAATGCAAGAGTCCTGTTACAAATTGAAATTATTATAGCTTTTCACCCAGTTGGCTTTGCAGAGCTAGGGATTACATTTTTCAAGACCCAAATAATACTTTTCTGACAGATCAGCACAGAAATAGTTTTTTAGTAAAGTAGCTGTGCTCAGTTACTACAGAGGATATGTTTTAATGCCACACTAACTGTGACTGCAAAATAAACAAAAATATATAAGAAATAAAACAAAATGTGATTAAATTTATCAAGTAATCACAAAAAATAATGCTTCCACCTTTGTAAGATGTATCTGATGCAGAATGTTTAGGCCTCCTTCAGACCAGGATTAAGATTGCACTACAATGTTAAAAACAAGTCAGAATATCAATGGTATTTGCAGGGCCTAGAGGTCTTCTGGTGCATATTAAGAGAGCAGACCATAACCCATTAAACATGACTGAGCATGAGAGTTCCTTGAAAATCCATAGAGATCCATGAAGATTATACAGAAAACGTTAGGAGATCCGGGTGTTTCATTATTATAGTGGCAGCATATCTGGGTCCAGAGTGAGACATATAGAGGAGAATAAAGCAGTGGTAGCTTATCCATGAAGTGTGGTCTGCAGACCAGACTCTGCATTGTTCATCAGAGAATTTGAAACAATAGGCTTGCTCAATGGTGCAATTATGTTGAGTAACCAACTGGCCTACATTGTCATATGCTGCTGATAAACTGATCAAAGCAGCAGGAAAAAAACTATTTTTAATTTGATTAATGAGAAAGTAGCAGCTTTATGATTTCCTCTATAATTACTGAGGTTTTGCTGAGATCATGCTGTGATTGAAAAGGGCAAACGATCTAAAAGACCATAGGGCGGTCTTAATCTGATGCAAAAGGGGTCTTAGTGAACCTTTTCTAAAACCAATCACAAACGGTGTAATAGATGTTATTAAAGGGAAAGATACACCTCTTCTATAGGTTAACCTATTACTAAAGAGAAAAATAAAAAAAGGTTAATGCAGGGTAGTTTGATTTATTTGTGCATCTTGGCACACAATAGTTGATTAGAATTTAGGTAACTGAAGGAGGACAGTAAAAGAGCTGTTAGTTTGGGAAAGCTAATGGTACAGACTTTTGCTCATTTGTGTATAAATATGTGTAGATATTTACAGCACACTCAGTGCTAGTTGATATGTTGAGCTTGAAACATCCCCTACTCACACTTTCCTTCTTGGGTTGAAGTTGGAAATTACAGGTTTTTAAACATCTCTTTTAAAAATCTTTAATTACATTTACTGCTATGATAAAAAAAGATGACCTCTGGTGAGCTTTTAAAGTTCTAGAAACTCCAGATAATCTGTTCATGCATCTGAAATAGTAACACTTTCCATGAATCTGAAGCTGCATTATTTAACAGTTGCTCAGCTGAATGTAGATGGCTTTCTAATGAATGGATGCCAAGCTGTAGGCTAAATGGACCCCAGCTGTTTGTTAGGTTGCCCACTATGCTGGTTGCCCAGATTACAGTCCTCATGTCAAAGCGATCCCATTCATTTCCATGATAATGAGGGTGACATCATTAAATTGAGGCTCTAATCAATTCAAGACATGCGTTAAAACAGACTCAGCCCCTGTGGTGTTAAAGTGTTGGCTTGGCCACAGAGAAACTTCTTATTTATGTTGGAAAATCAAACTGAAGTCCTAAAGCAAGACTTTTTCTTTCTGCAAATGCATTTGTATTTTTATATGCATTTGTACTACCGAATGTCACACATGGTTGTAAACTATAGTTAACTCAGTGGGTGAAATATTCTTTAGATTTTAAACTTACCTGTAAAACTGTAGTAATAGATACTGGACACTAGACTTACTGATGGTTGTTTGCATGTTTTCCCTCTCTGCAGACTTTTGGTATCTTGAAAAGTAAAACCAACATACAAAATGTTTAACTGGTGACCACCAGAGGAAACTGGCACCGAGCAACTATAGCACAATAAGAAACTGAATGACCTGCTTCCACTGTAAGACCAATGATTCATTTTGACCAAATGTGATTCATCCACATAAAACTTCAAATTAAGCCTGTAATTTTGATTTTAATTAGCTTTATTTCTTTCAGAAAACTAAATCATAACCATTGTGAAGTCGAGCTGATTGATTTTCATTTCCTTCAACGTGACTTTGTTCCACTAAGGAAGCCGAGGACTATTGATGTCCACATAAATATTCCTGCTCTGTCGTTCTTTTATGACAAAATATTAAAACACACAAGTAACCATGAACACATACAGGGGTTGGACAATGAAACTGAAACACCTGTCATTTTAGTGTGGGAGGTTTCATGGCTAAATTGGACCAGCCTGGTAGCCAGTCTTCATCGATTGCACATTGCACCAGTAAGAGCAGAGTGTGAAGGTTCAATTAGCAGGGTAAGAGCACAGTTTTGCTCAAAATATTGAAATGCACACAACATTATGGGTGACATGCCAGAGTTCAAAAGAGGATAAATTGTTGGTGCACGTCTTGCTGGCGCATCTGTGACCAAGACAGCAAGTCTCTGTGATGTATCAAGAGCCACGGTATCCAGGGTAATGTCAGCATACCACCAAGAAGGACGAACCACATCCAACAGGATTAACTGTGGACACAAGAGGAAGCTGTCTGAAAGGGATGTTCGGGTGCCAACCCGGATTGTATCCAAGAAACATAAAACCACGGCTGCCCAAATCACGGCAGAATTAAATGTGCACCTCAACTCTCCTGTTTCCACCAGAACTGTCCGTCGGGAGCTCCACAGAGTCAATATACACGGCCGGGCTGCTATAGCCAAACCTTTGGTCACTCATGCCAATGCCAAACGTCGGTTTCAATGGTGCAAGGAGCGCAAATCTTGGGCTGTGGACAATGTGAAACACGTATTGTTCTCTGATGAGTCCACCTTTACTGCTTTCCCCACATCTGGGAAAGTTACGGTGTGGAGAAGCCCCAAAGAAGCGTACCACCCAGACTGTTGCATGCCCAGAGTGAAGCATGGGGGTCGGTCAGTGATGGTTTGGGCTGCCATATCATGGCATTCCCTTGGCCCAATACTTGTGCTAGATGGGCGCGTCACTGCCAAGGACTACCGAACCATTCTTGAGGACCATGTGCATCCAATGGTTCAAACATTGTATCCTGAAGGCGGTGCCGTGTATCAGGATGACAATGCACCAATACACACAGCAAGACTGGTGAAAGATTGGTTTGATGAACATGAAAGTGAAGTTGAACATCTCCCATGGCCTGCATAGTCACCAGATCTGAATATTATTGAGCCACTTTGGGGTGTTTTGGAGGAGCGAGTCAGGAAACGTTTTCCTCAACCAGTATCACGTAGTGACCTGGCCACTATCCTGCAAGAAGAATGGCTTAAAATCTTGTATATATCATTCCCAAGACGAATTGACGCTGTATTGGCCGCAAAAGGAGGCCCTACACCATACTAATAAATTATTGTGGTCTAAAACCAGGTGTTTCAGTTTCATCCTCCAACCCCTGTATATATTCTTCGATTATGCAAGATGATTGGAAGTTATTGTTGTTCATTGGTCATTTCATGCATCTAAACCAAATTAATTACTAGCTTTCACCTTGAAAGTGGTTCCCAGCAGTAGCTTCTAAATCCTTCTGCCATGTCTTGTTATTGCCACAGTGCAATGAATGAACTCTAAATGGGTGTGCAACAAAAGTCGTATGACATTGTTACTGTAAAGAGGTAACCAGAAAATAACTAAAACAACCAGCTGCCACAGATCATAGCCACAGAGGACCAATCTAAAAGATGCGCTAAAAGAAGATTTTGAAGGGAGGACGTGGAGGTTACACCTAAAGACAAGATGAGATCAGATACAGAAGATGAGGCATTTCTTTTTTTAAAGCTTACACTGTTAAATGACACTTGCACTATGTAGAGGGAAAACTTTAAAATATCTGCCAGGAAACAGTGATATTTTAAGAAATGATTGAATTTCCAAGGGATATGCAAATAAAACAGAACTACCTCAAATACACTAGAATGTCGCCCTGTTGTCTGTTTTTTCTAGTTTTACATTAGGAACATTTACAGTATATTGATGCCTTACCATCAAAGGAAGTGATTTCCAGTGCAGTTTCAACTTTTGGATGTATTTTCTCAAAGAAATGACCAAGTTTAATCCCACTTGTAACTGAAAACATTTAATATCAAGGATCTTGATATTGTTTTTATATAGCTTAAGTCAATATCTTTTTATAAAGCTAATGATTCAACAGAGTTTTAGTCTACAAAATGATAAATTGCAAAGCTATACGTACGTAAAAAAAAAAGCAACGTTTGTGTGCCTGTTTAATTCTGCACTCAAAAGCAGATCTGCTCCTAAAAAAAGGTTACCAAACAAATTTCTTGTGCAGTTTTCCAACATTTGAATTCAGTGTTTTGCATTAATTTTGACGAAAAATCAAACAATAGTTACATGTATTTATATAAATCACAGCCCAATCACTGGAGCTGTTTGTAATACTCTAGAAGGGGAAAGAGACACCTTTTCATCTCTTTAGCTGGTTTTGCACCTGTTGTGTTTGTAGCTGATGTAAAATTAGGTCACTACTGCTTGAATCAGTTGAACTTGATAGACATGTTTGTGAATTCATGAATTTAGTGAAAACTCTCATGAATCAAAGCAGAAATGAAGCAGACACCAAAGGGAAACATGTGTAAAACATGTGCAGACAATAGAGCAAATTGCATCACTTTTTAAAATTTACCAGAGATTATTTACGTGGAAAACAAAGTCATCTGTTTTTAAGAAGGTGACGTTTATGGAGCGCTGTTTATAGATCTAATACTTTACCCCTGAGGGAATAATTTTGTTAAAAAAACTGCATTGCGATGTCAGTCTTTTGCGGTTTGCATTTAGGTCTGATAAGTAAAAAAAAAAGAAAGATTATTGCTTTAACCACAACATAAAAAAGTAGTAAACACAATTTTTCCTGTTTCTAAAAGTTAATCTGTTGTTTGTATGAGTCTGTGCAGGGCCTCCAGACTGAGGCCGAACTTTTCCTTGACGTTTATCTGTAAACGCTGACTGGCTGAAGAATGTTGTCTTTCTCCTTCTCTCTGTCTGTGTCCTGTCCTGTGTCACAGCTGTGCCTCTGTGGTGATGTCATGCCTCTGGCAGCCACCATGTTTTTGACAGTGTTTACATATTTCCATAACAACAAGCATCTCATCTGCATTATTTCTTTTTCTCTGGAGGAGTCACTTCACTCACTGCTCTTGAGGTCGACTGAACTTTCCTGAATGTAACCTCTGAGTTCAGAGTTCTTGTCCTCATGTCTTTAATGATAATTTGAGGATCACCTTAGAGGTTATGCAAACAACAAAGGGCATTCAGTGACTATCAGTTTAAAAACTCTTTGGAAGCACAGAGACATAGTCCTAGGAGACCAAACCACGACTGAATCAAGTTTAACTTTATTTAAAAAAATCTACAACTTAACCTTGTAAAACATGATAAGCATATTAATAAGATCATTTGAAAAATGTCAAAATGTACAGTTGTCTTTTTGTAAATTCTGTTGTGTAATTTTGGATCTACTTAGATGGCCAGTGAAAACTACATTTCTGTTATTAATGCATAGTTTACAGCAAGAAAATGTGGTCATGTACAGCCAAGCCAAAAATTATTCATACCTCTGAAAGATTTATGTTTATTTCTTTTGTTTTACCATCATGTTTTTTTTTTCTCACTGGAAGTAATATTAATGTAATATTAATAATTATATAATAATAACTACAAATTAGGGTGATGGCAAGGAGGCCTTCCAACATCAAAGACTTGGAGCTTATCCCAAAGATAAATCATTAAAAACTATATGGAGGCTACAGTCCTTGACAATTAATAACTGGAGGTTGCTTGTGACTAGGTTTTATCAGGGATCCTAATCTGTTTCATAAGAGACAATAAAAGGTTCACAAAGTCATGTATAATTAAATTAAAATATTAGAGAGATTTGAGCATTTTTCCAGCAATGTATCTCCATGATTTATCAAAATATCCAATTACCAAGAGAAAACAAATTATGTGCAATGATTTACTGCCTTCGTACAAAATGGTTTGTGAATGACAACAGGTCTGGACAAAATGGGACTTGATAGGCACAAAATGAGATCCATCCATCCATCCATCCATCCATCCATCCATCCATCCATCCATCCATCCATCTTCTGGTGTTTATCTTGTCCAAACCTATTTGGAGTCATTGCAAACTCCTCAGTGAAGTCATCGGAGGATAGATTGATGGCCTGTTGAAAATAATAACAAAATGTGACAAACATATGTGACATGGTGTGCAAGGGGGAAAAATGTTCAAATAGAAACAACATGTGGAGCGAAGTAGTAAACTGTCCAGATTGTTTGTGGTAATCTAAAGCAGTGAGTGGCTTTCCTTTCATCTCGGTAACAGTTTTAAATTAAAATAATTTAGAAAGTAAGGATAAAAAGTGGTTTCTTTGTTCAGTTGCCTTCTCCGTTTCAGTCCCTCTCCTAAACACTTCTGACAAATACAAATGCAGTTATTAACTTTCCACTTTAATTTCCTTTGCAGTGGATTCATCACACATTTCTGAACAAACCATCCTAGAGAACAACTGAATGAGAGGTTGTAATGTATCTGATGCAGCATTTAAAGGTGATCCTTTGATCCTACTGTGAGAAAAACACAACACACCACCATGATGTTTGTATTGTTTCCTGCCTCTGCATAAAATAATCAGACTGTAAAAGAGATTGAGACTGGTCGATAGCTTCAGAAATGTCCTTCACCGCACTTGTTGTCTTTGGGAATCTGTGCGAAACCTGTTGGCAAAACTTTTGAAAACTGATAAACCCCCAAATATGTTCACCCGCTAAGGCAGGAAAGTGGGTGGAAAACTGTGAAGCCAAACTGCATAGGAAACTGCAAAACATAAATTTGGGTATATTACTGGTGACTGTTGAAGAGAGACAGAACTGATTTAGCGGAGATCATGATGCTCCAAAATTAACTCCTTGGGCCATTATATTTTGCAGGAAATCACAGGAGAAATGCAACTGGAATTCCCGATATTTTGATATGCATTGAGCAGCCACTTTTTTAGTTATTGCTACTATCTGATCAGACCCCCTTTTACCTTCAGAACTGCATTTGTGGCAGAGATCTCTAAGCTTTGCTACAAGTGCCAAGATAATATCTGCAAAACCAAATGTACCCACACCATCAGCCTGAACTATTGCAGACATGTTGGCTGCACATCCATAATGGAAATCTTACCTTTCACCACTTCACAACAAGTTTTACATAATTTGAGCTTTGTTACATGGTGCATAGGAAGTAGCCATCAGACGATGGGTAAAGCCACAATACTCAGATAGACTATGGCAATATTGATTTGGTAATATTGTGTAAAATATTCCACACATCATTATACCACCACCAGCCTGAAACATTGTTTGAATGCTTCAGTGGAAACTGAGACGCGTCAGAGCATTTAATGTATTTCCAATGTTATCGTTCATTTTTTCTAAGCCTTTGCAAATTGGAGCCTCAGTTTCCTGTTCGTAGCTGACAGGAGTGGTGCCTTGAGTGGTTTTCTCCAGCTGGCCATCTGTTTTGACGTTCAATATCTTGTTTGTTTAGAGTTGATATACGTACCTTGGCTGTAAAAATTATTGAGTATTTGAGCTACTCTCCCCTATCTTTCATCTCACACCAGTGTGCCCATTCTCCTCTGACCTCTGACACCTTTAAACATTTTTCATCCAAACAAATTAGGTTTATTTGATATTTTCTTTTTTTCTGACCTTACCTTTTTATGTAAAACTGAGAGCCAGTTGTGCTGGAAAATCCCAGTGGATCACTAGTTTCTGAAATAGCATGTTCAAAGTCACATTAATCCACTTTCTTCCAAAATATGATGCTAATTTTGAATTTTAGCAACTTGTCTTCACATCATGTTGGTGCCTAAATGCATGTTTTGACATGTAATTGGCTAATTTGGTATTTGTGTTAACAAGCAATTGAACACACGTACTTAGTAAAAGTGGTGGGTGGCTCCATAAGAAAGGGCAGAAAATTTACTTGTTGTTATTGCAATACTTTTACATGAAAATGTCAACCGTTTTTAGCCCTCTATACCAAAATTCCAGCTATAATCACTTAAAAGAATAATCAGAAAAAACATACATTATTTTAACGTTTGCCAATCTTAAATTAGATCATAAACCCTAAATTACTTACAGTCATCTTTCTCAAGTGACATAATTTACTACGATAAAGCAGCTTACATTATTTTATCTTATGTTTAACCACATAGAAAATAAACTGCATTTCTACTGGTCAAGCTATACACAATGATGACCTATTTGAATTTCAATTATAGCTAAACAAACCCAGGAAAGCCTAGAGATGTGTTACTGCTATGGCTATGGGAGCAATGCAATGATAACTGTTAAAGACAAAAAAGAGGACCACTATTTGGATTGTTTTGTTAGTGAACCTCAGCAGCAGACTGAGCTGCTTCTTCCAACAGATACTCTGTTGCTATGTTTAGGTTTATGTTTCCCGTTACAACCAGAGCAGCAGATGATTTGATGCCATTTCAGTTGCCAACATTATCACTAAAAAACGCCTTTTTGCACGCTTAATCTTAGAAAGCTCCTGTGAGAGAATGGAAATCCGGTTGGAGAAGAACTCAGGAAATGCAACATGTGTTTTTGAAAAAGAATGAGGTGCTAGTATCTGGCACAGGTGTTCTGACTGCTGATCGTATCCTCTTGGAAATAAAACCAGTCTGTTATTGGCTTACAAAAAAGCCAAACTAAGTTTGATAGATCGACAGGAGACTAAAAGAAGACCAGGGTGTCTCATTTCCGCAGCAGCTCTGCTCCGTGAAGACATTTAACAAATTCTGTCCAGAATCCAAATGTTGGTTTATTTTTATTATTTGCAGCTGCTTCTGTTTTCAGATTATTTCAGCTTCTCTCTTAATAGTTAAGTACACTAATGAGTCATCAGTAATAAAACAATTAAATTAGTACTCAGCATCTTTCAGAGCTCGGCTGTAATCTAACAATTTTGTGACATATTTATGAGAACGAAGTGACATTTAAATATAGGAATATTAAATGCAGAGAAAGAACCTGTTACAATACTCTGCAGTAATTAGATACAACTAAGAGATATGAATTAGGTTCAAATTAATAAACAAAACTAATATTTAACATGAGTGTGCTTTCATTATACCATTACTCTAATTTCTAAGGGAATCAACAATGTACTAATTTCTTTGATAGTTATTGCTGCAGTTACACAGGGTCAAAACAATTATGCATACATTTTCTGCTGTTACAAGATGATGATTCTGTTCATAACATGCAATCATCATCTTGTATTTCTTCCACAGAGAGCACAACAGGAGGAACAGCACAAAATTGAAAAGCACCTAAAGTCATCTAAAGACTAAGAGAAAGCTAAGCCCTTAGATTAATCTAAACAGTGAGTAATTCTCCCTCCAATGTAGGTTTCATTAACATGTTTAGTTAGTTGATGCTTGAACATGAGCCATGGACATGTTTTCTGCTCACATGTGTATTGAGCGTGAGGAAGAAGTGCTGTGTCTTGTCTATGGCTCAGTGGCACTAGATAGCTGCTGGTTGTGTTTGGTTATTACATCTACTGAAACTGGAATCTTACATAAAATATATTAAACCTTAAACAATTGACTGATGTACCGGAGGCTTTATTGTTAATTCAGATGGTATTTTGCAAAACTAAGTTTCCAAATCCATATCTTCTTTATATTTGGTTTGTTGCAGATTTCTCTACCAACTATCACTGATACCAGACTTCTCCAGCAGAGTCTCCAGCTCCAGCTTATCTGACTGCATTTAATCAATCATAAGGAAAATCAACACACTGCTAAAGGTATTTAAGATATATGTAAAGCTATACATCCGAAAACCATGTTACATGTTATTATTTGTTAAAAGCTATGAGTAAAAATTGTTTGAATAATTCATTGGATGTCAGAACACAGGCTTTCGGAATGAAAAACTATGCAAATATAACAAAGAAATAAGGGAGATGTTACTGAACAGGGTAATTACAAGACAACAGAAACAAGTAACACAAAAATCTTCAAGCTTGTTCGGTAACCTTGTAATCAAACGTTTTATAGGTTTTGCACGTTTTATGTGTGCTTTAAGGTCATTTTCAAAACTTAAATTGAATGTGTTTCTTTCTAAACTTAAGATCGTGAGTTTTTGTTTCTGACATGAAAACATGTAACTTTGCCCTTGAATCAGTAATTATACTTCCATAAAACCCTCCTGTAACCTACAGATTATTTTGCCCAGAGATTTGCCCTGGGGCTTTGACTCACCTCTCATGGAAACTGCAGATGGCCCAGTTTCTTTTCAAAAATTCCTTTGGTATATGTGAGATATATGTTGGTCTCGTCTGAACAGTGCACCTTCTTTGAAATGTTTTCGGTCTTCCCTACAAGGTTTGAGGCAAAGTATTAATGTGCTATCTTATATGTATTTCTTTTTGCAACAGCTTTTCTACTTACACACTCTTAAATAAAGACCAGATTTTTATAGAGTGTGCCACTGATAACTGTTTATCAACAGATTCTCTAACCTGAGCTGTGGATCTTCGTAGCTCCTTCAGAGTTACCATGGCCCTCTTAGCTGCTTCATATATGCTCTCATTGCATTCCCTGCCTGCTTAGGTGGATCATCATGTCTTTGTAGGTTTGAGGTTGTGCAATACTCTTTCCATTTTCAAATGATAGATTGAACTGTGCTTTTTGAGTAATTTATAGCAAAATATTTTCTAAATAGAGTCCAAACAGGGAGACTCAGTGGTGGTTCCCATATGAAAGGTGCGCTGGGTGAGCCCCTCCTTCTGCTGTCCCCCCAACAAATTAAAATGCAGCAAGTTTTCTAAGACTCTGGGGCAGGATAAAATGCAGGCTCACAAAAATTATGTCTCCTTGTTCTCAGCAGCTTGCAAGAGACACCTACTCAAAACATGCTGGTACTAACTCCTCAACAGAAAACTACGACAAATGGCAGAGAATTTCTATTCTTTTATTCTTTAATCGCTCTTTCATCTGCCGCCCGGGCCCAGATCAAAAATCTGCACTGTGCTGACTCTATTTACTGATTTGCTATTGATTGATTGATTTTATTTGAAGTTATCAGAGTAAAGGGGCTGGATACATAAGCACCATACTTGTTAGACTTAGACTTGTAAAAATGTTTAAAACCCCAGTAAAAAACTGCTGCTACTTTACATTTATGCACCATTTTATGTTGGTCTATCACATAATATTTTAATAAAATACACTAAATTTTGTTGTTGCAATGTGGCAAACTTTTAAGTGAATTAGCACTTAGCGAAATATTACTACCTTGAAATGCTATTCACATTGCAAACATGGGGACTGTTTGTTACTTACTGACAGCAAGTTCCTTAATATTTTTTTCAAGATTTTCTAAAAATCGGCAAACTTGCACTGCTAGATTATACAGAGGAACAACAAAATGTCAGCTTTGTTTTCTTCAGTAACTGTATTATATGAATCATTTTTATTAATAAAAGTTTTGACTAAGGGCTGAAAGCTACATTTTTGTGTCCAACATGTTTAACACCTTATTATTAATGTACAGTTGATCATGGTTGGATGTGAAACTAAACCTTGTTTTGTTAGGCTTAGGGTATACTTAAATATGCCCTAACCATAAATAAAAAAGAAATTAGGTGTATGGGGCCTGGATGAGGAATATCGGCTGAAGCATCTCACATTTAGGCGATTCAGTGTCACATAGAAATTATAGGAATAGGAATGGAAGCATTATTCATTTATAAAACCTTTAGATCATTAATATTGCTGTACCCAGACCTGAAGCAGTTTTTTAGGCTCTTTATCCATCCATTTGTAAATAGACAAACTGTATAATTTAAAAAAGGTTGGGTACTTACCTGGCTGGTAAAGGTGATGTTATAAGTTTCATATTGAACAAGAGGTTGAGTCCAAATCAAAGTGGCAGAAGAGTCTGTGATGTCCTGAACGGTCAGCTGTGACACACCTGTCATGGCTAAAGAGAAAACAACATCTGTGACCTGTTCAGAGCAGTGAATAACCTTTTTTTTTCCGTAGCTCGTAATTGAAATGAGGAAAACCAGGACTTGGCCAAATTCTGTACTCTCAGGCCTTGTTTTGTAATTTTCAGGGATAAGCAGAGTACATGTTTTAATGTTCATGTTGTAAGCAGTACAGCACCAAAGAGCCCCAGGTAAAATGGGGTCTTTTTCTCTCTATAAACCACATGACACAGTAGAACAAATTGACCTGTGGACATCAGTTTGTCCTTTCTGAAAATTTGCTTCAGTGCAACTGTGATACCTATCTAGTCAAACACATGCATCAGTAAATGCAAGGCATTGATCTCAAACTAAATCTAAACTAAATCCCAAACCATCTGCTCCTTGGCACCCCAAATAAAAAACAGAGTCTAATCTGATCTGGTTGAAAAGGATGCAGCTCGAATAATGGAGGGTGGTTTTGTCATTAACAGTCGTATCCAGGTTTGTGATTTATGACCCACAAGGGCCTGGTTTTGGATCATGTGGCTGACATTCAGTCTTTCTGTGAAAATAACTGGAAATACAGAGGTACTTTAACCAGGAGCTGGTTGAATCCAAACCAGGAATAGAGCAAAAGTAAAAATGGGATAATTAGCTGGACAATAAGCAGATCTCCAATCATAACTAATGGAAAAGGCTACACATGCCACCTTTACACTAGATTAACATCACATCATGGCATTAAATGTCTTCCAGAACATCGATGGACATTTCCAGGTCTTACAGATGTCTACTGAGGTGCATCAAGATTGTAATGTGAGAGTAAATTGAGTAAATTGAGAGTCCCCTGGCTGATTTAAGCATGCAAAAAACTTCTGTGGCAAGATTGTATAAGTTTATTAGCCTGATGGTTGCATATTTGTATTTTAAGTGCACAGTGGCGACGCCTGGTAGAAGTTGTGGACCACATGCACCAGCATGGATAAATAAGAACATTTAAAGCAGGACTAGCAAAGCTGGCCTCATGGCAGGGCTAAGACCTCTTGATGCCAACACCAGGCTGGCAGTGATCCAAGTAAATTATTGCTCATAGCAGTGAGGCTACTTTGCTGGCTCCAACAAAAGAATATCACCAAGAAGCAAAAATAAAAAATCTTTGATCTCCATGCCTATGAATATAGTGCAACATTTTGGCTTCTTTTAGGTGTGGAGTGCACACACCTCCAAATTGAACATGCAGAAGTATTGCTCAGAGCAAGGGATTATCAGGCGGCACATGAAATGCAAAATGCATTTGGCAAGCTGAGAAGCCATAGTATTATATTTCGAGATGAAGGCAGAGGAGGAGGTGGAGAAGGAGGAAAAAGTGCATGCAGTCATCTATAGGGTTTTTACAATAAATTTACAATTTACAATTTACAACTTTTTAAAATTTACAACAGTGCAAAAATAACATGTCTTCAGAGCCTGGGCAAGGAAAACAGGCAGAATTTAGGGTTAATGGGTTACCCCATATGTTGAGAAATATTGCAGATTATTAAAAAACATATTAGTGCAGATGTGGCACACATAGCAGTGGCATTGTTGCAGGAATCAGGTGGAAAAAGCTTTTTTGGCAAGTACCAAAAGTCTAGTAGCATCATGTTGGTTCTTTTCCTTCTGCAATATTCACTTGTCATGAGAAAACTACCTCATTATATATTTTTTTTAATATTTGTTGTAATGTACATGTCCAGACCTAAGGAGGAGAGAGTGAACATGTTCTTGGTAAAAATTAACTCCACATAAAGCCCCACCAGCTGTTTATAACTCTAATTTAGTCTCTTTTATAACATTCGCACATTCTCAAAGTTCAGGATCTCTCCTCCCCGCTGATGTACAACTGAACACAATGATGGCTTATTAGGATAATAATTCACAGACTTGTTTTACTGCAACAAGGCTCTCATAAAAGGAGAGCTGAAAAAGTCACCACTCACTGAGAGCATGACGTAATGTTCCCATAAGCAACTGGCCAAATCCAACATGCAAATCACACAAGTGCTGCACAGAAATCTTCTATGGCCAGACTACCTTCTCACTGAAACCAGTTCTTTATCATTCTCCAGAGTATTTGTTCCTTTAAACAAAACATTAATTTTATATCTGCCTGCTTTTTAACCAAGTTGCTGTAAGAGGAAGACTGGAAGAGGAAGCTGGAAAACAGAGACATCAGTCCACACAATTTCTAGTGCTACTCTTTCTCGTTCTGGGAATGAATGAATGAATGAATGAAATACAAATATAAGTGTTTTACCTAAACAGTCATTTGAGAGGTGTTAAGTGTGTGTCCCCTGCTTGCTACTCAGAATAAAGAAATTAATTTACATGCTTTGTGCGAGCCTGCACTGCATTAAATCCCATGCATAACCATTTTTCTCATTTTAGCTTGTTGGGTAGGAGGGTGTCAGAAAGAGATGCTCACCCATGGCCCAACCGAGAACAGCCACTGTGCAAGGTATTCTAAAACAGGCATGCTGTGCCATTGGAGGAAGTTCTTTATGTGACAGGTGTTGGGAATTTGTTTCATCTCTTGTTCCTGGTTCTTTTATTTGCATTTTGACACTCTATGGATTATGATGCATTAGGACAAAATGCAAATACTTGGAATTCCTTCCCTGTTCTTAAGACTTTGACCAGAAGTCTAAATCATGCCAGAATAAAGTGTGTATTTAGGAAATATGTTGTGATTTAACCACCCGGATACTAATTTAAACAAAATCTGTAGCTAATTTTTTAACATCTGTACTTATCCTCTATTGTGTATGAAGCCAAATGTTGTCCACTTGTCTTCAAAATGTTGTTTTGTAAATATGCTTATAAACTGTATATAAGTTAGGGTTACATTAGAACACTAAAATACTTAAAAATATAAGGTTTTTCCTCGTTACGAGCTACAGAAAAAATATACCTGTAAAGGTGTTATTATTATTATTATTACTGTTATTTATTAAACAAAAAGGCAACCAAGTGCTGTAATAGTGAAAAAATACAATAAAAATGATAGTAAGATCTAAAAAAATTATTTCTTTCTTCAGTCTTCTTTTCCATGTTTTTAATTGGGTATGGGTTGATTTTCTCCTCTCTGGGATTGAGTTCTTTTTGTTCAAACTCCAGATCCACAAACAAGCTGCATGGAAACAGTTTATGCTTTTCCACTACAGGACTTCAGATTGTGGGGCATCCCTCCATCAAGTTCGGTAAATGGTTACACACATTTGGGGAAGCACTTAACACTGATATGAAACACACTCATGCCTGTCTTGTGTCAGACTCGGGCATCGCAGAATCCCATTACACAGGAGTATGAAGCAGTTTTATGGGCAGTGGGTCTTGGTCCTGCTCCACTGTTAATGAAACGGTTCCGTCAGTGGAATGTTTGCAGCTTGAATTGACTCCAGACGGACGAGCTAATGTGCTAACACACCCTGGCAACATCATTTGAAAACAACAACAGCAAGAAAGCACAAC
Source organism: Crenichthys baileyi (assembly GCA_036173005.1). NCBI lineage: Eukaryota > Metazoa > Chordata > Actinopteri > Cyprinodontiformes > Goodeidae > Crenichthys > Crenichthys baileyi. The sequence goes on along the minus strand of JAHHUM010000371.1, from coordinate 235,174 downwards.
TGAAATGAACCAAAGTAACCTGGCTGATGCTACAAATAAATTTATGATGGAGCAGAAGGAAATAGGAATTCCAACATTTGCTCTAAGGAAATGTTGAAGGAAAATTAAGTTTGTGAAGTACATTAAGCAGAGGGGGTTATGTGTATTTGCTCTCCTGCCTATAAAGTTACTCATGTATGAAACAAAAAAATAAACAGTCAGATCTATCTTTTGGTTAGTTTCATTTCCACATGAAAAGACATAATTTTAACAAAGAAATTCAGCAAGACTACAGTAAATAAAAAAAATGATATGCCTGTCATAGTGATCACCTGGATTAGATTCCCTACAATGCAGCCAGATAGATGGGATTATGTGCCCATACAAACAGGTCAGTCATTCAATTACAGATACTCCTGAGACTAACTTTTCATGTGAAGAAAAACACTTGATGAAAGATTCAATGTCGATAGAACATCAGCAGGAATTGAATGGATTGTAAGACCATCAGTAAGATTCATGGTGAGAGGTCCAAATCTTTGGAAATCAGAATAACAATAAAACATCCATTAATTGCCCTTAGGCTGAAGCTGTATGTCTCAAATCAGGATGATCATGAGAAAGGTGAAGAATCCGCCTGCAGCTACATGGGCAGATAATTAACATACCATGCCAGAGAAAAATGCAGCCATACTGTGGCCTCTTCACTCTGTTCAACACACACACGCAATGTTGCAAGCTTTTTAGTGAGAGAATAGGATGTACATGGAAATCTTGCTACTCACGTTTTTTTTTTTTCTCTGAACCAACCTAAAGTCATTTGATACAGTTTTGTTTGGGAAACATCCATGTTGTCATTATAATGGAGCTACATTAAGTCTGAAGATATGACTGTATTGGAGTATGAAGCAGTATGTGTCAGATGTACCTTTAGAAGCATAGGGCTGTCCTGCAGAAAGTCTTATTGGGACAAAGAATATTTGTCACTGTCAATGAAAACTGATACTACTGCATCTGGAACAAGGATTAGTGAAGGAGTTATGAGTGCTGTGCTCTGAAGCTACTGAGTTTTCAAGCTTATCTACAGTATTTAAAAAAACAAAAACCATTGTCAAGGGACTTGGTGTCACCAAATGCCTAATCCAAATTGACTTGGCTCAGTATTGGGAACAAAAAGTTTAGATCGTAAAGTCCCTGTTTTTTACCTGTTGCTTTCTAACCACATTTATCTGTTATTTAGAAGAAAGGAAAATGTACCTTTTTCAATGTCGTTTCAATGAAAGTAAGTCTTAGGCAAAGGAACCTATCAGGTCCAGTTTTTATTGTAGTACTCTTTGTTTTCCTGCATTTAAAAGCTTCTCTTGAATATCTTCCTTAAAATCACCATCACTGTCATGATTTGCCTGTATTATAAGTTTTAGTTTCCTTATTATTCTCCTGTTTTAGGTTTTGAGTTTGAGTTCCTGGTCTGTTTTCTCCATTCTTCCCTGTTTTGTTGAATTTATTTCTGTTCATTTCTTGTAGTTTAGATAAATGATTTGTTCTTGTGTTTAGATGTTACCTGCCTGCACTCCCTGCTCATCTGTGTTAATTAGTCTCCCTCCTTCTGTTGCTCTGCGTTCTCCCTCTCACCAGGTGCTCCTGACTTCTCCTAATTAGCTCCCCTTATTCATTGGTCCATTCTCCTCCCTACCTCAGTATTTATACTCTATGGTTTTTCATTTCTCACCATTGGATCATACTGCTTGCAACCCTATTTCATGCCAGATGATTTCCTGTCAGGCATATAATATAGTATATATAGTATATATATATTATATATATATATTCTTAATTATATATATATATATATAATATAATATATATATTTTTAATATTATTACTGTGGCTCTGACTCACCAATATTACAGTTTGGTCCTGTCATTCCCTCTTTGCACTGGCTGCAGTCTGGTTCAGTAAATCCTCGCCGGCAAAGACACTTTCCGTTGATGCATCGTCCTTTGTTGCTGCAGTCATTGGGACAGACTCTGGCAGCACAGTCCGATCTAGTGAAGCCAACATCGCAAATGCACTTCCCGTTCACACATCTCCCATGGTTGTTGCAGTTGTTGGGACAAGCTTGTTCAGAGCAGTCTGCACCAGTGAATTCCTCATTACAAACACATTGTCCATTAATGCAGCGCCCCCTGTTGTTGCAGTTCTCAGGGCAGGCATATCCAGAACAGTCATCACCGCTAAAGTCGCTCTCACAGACACATTGGCCATTAACACATCTTCCATGATTGCTGCAGTTTTTTGGACAGGTTTTTTCAGAGCAATCTACACCAGTGAAACCATCATCACAAACACACTGTCCATTGATGCATTGCCCCCTGTTGTTGCAGTTTTCCGGACAGGTGATCTCTGAGCAGTCAGTACCAGTGAAGCGGTTCTCACAGACACAATTTCCATCTACACATCTCCCATGGTTGTTGCAGTCATTAGGGCATGCTTTTTCCAGACAATCCTTGCCAGTGAAACCATCATCACAAACACACTGTCCATTTACACAGCGCCCCCTGTTGTTGCAGTTCCCAGGACAGGTGATCTTAGAGCAGTCAGCACCAGTGAAGCCGGTGTCACAAACACATTTACCATTAACACATTTGCCACGGTTGTTGCAGTTATCAGGACAGGTCCTTTTAGAACAGTCTGGACCTGTGAATCCTGTATTACATGCACACTGGCCATTAACACAGCGCCCCCTTCTGTTGCAGTTTCTGGGACAAGATTCTTCTGAACAGCTCGGACCGGTGAATCCAGTGTTGCATACACACCTGCCGTTTATACACCTCCCATGATTGGTGCAGTTGTCTGGACAGGCTTTCTGGGAGCAGTCGGGACCAGAGAAACCAGGATTGCACACACACTCTTCGTTCACACACCTGCCACGATTGGTGCAGTTGTCTGGACAGGCTTTCTGGGAGCAGTCGGGACCAGAGAAACCAGGATTGCACACACATTCTCCGTTCACGCACCTGCCACGATTGGTGCAGTTGTCTGGACAGGTTTTCTGGGAGCAGTCAGGACCAGAAAAACCAGGACTGCACACACACTCTTCGTTCACACACCTCCCATGGTCGTTACAGTTCCCAGGACAGCCAGACTCACTGCAGTCTGGCCCGCTGTAGCCTGGGAAGCAAACGCACTTGCCATCCACACAACGACCCTGATCACTGCACTCATTGGGACATTCCTCGTTTTCTGGTTTTATAGAGCAGCCAGCACCTAAAGAAGAGGGAGAGATACAAACAAGGGTTTCTGTTAGCTTGGTTGAATGATGGGTCAAGTTGAACAAATGCAACGACATGCATTTAAATGTTATTTTATTTCTTGTGTATGTATGCAACTATACTGTAGACATCTTGCCGGAGGGAGGATAATGTGCTTCGGGAGATCCCCATCCTGTTGCAGTACCTTAAAAATGTAATCTACCTTAAATAACCATACAAGATCAGTTGATCTAATAGACGACATATCAAAAGTTCTTGGGAGAATGGTAAGGACTCAAGTCAACATGTAATTAGGCAAGCTACAGCTTGACTGTTGGTCTTAAACAGGAAATGAAAATCTAACGATCTACCAAGTTCAGGAAGGTCATAGTCAATATTGAACAAGTAGACATCAATTTGAGATGGACGGTTTTCAGTCCTTGTTACATTTCAGTAGGCTGAAATCACAACACACATTGTAGCAAGATAAGCATGGGTCCTCATCCAGTATTTTTTGTCATAGCTCCAGTTAAACGTCTTACTTTGGATCTAAATTGTGACAAAATTTATCAAGAAGCAATTTTCTTGTAGCCATTTAATGACTTATAAAAATTCCTTACTTGAATGGCATGTTTCATTGTCTTTCTCATCTTTAAGAGTGACTATGAGTTATTGGCCTCATGTCAATATCGCACCACAGAAAACAGAAGTCATGATTTACCAATTTAAACTTCCTAAAGACTCTGATCAACTCAACAAATAAAAGGTAAATATTAAAGCTTTCAGACCGCTTTTACATTAAGAGTTGCACTGGGGATTTTGTAAAAAAAATAGATATACTGTATATTTGTCAATGGGGGAATTTATTTTTTATCTCTGTATTAAAGCATGCATATTATTCATGAATTCATTCATTCATATTAATTTTTCCTTTTTAAAGACTTGTGGCAATAGCGACCTTTATTTATCAGTTGCTTCACAGGAAGAAGTGCAGAGTAGGGAAAGATATGCAGTAAATGGCCTGAACCCAGGACAGCTGCATTGAGGACCCTAGCCCCTATATACGGTGCACCTACTCTAACACTGATCCACAGGATGCCCTTAATTCAATGTTGTATAAGATTAAGACACTGCAAAAAGGATGGATATATTTTAAGGCTTTTTCTACTTTTTATCAGAAGTGCCAATAAATGTGCTGTAAGTAAACAATTATATTTCAGTTGTCAAACTGTAATGTTAATGATTAAAATACTTTCTTACATGTATGAAACATAAAGACCCATATTTATTTTCATTTTTATTTAAGTCTTCCCTCACCAACTGACCAAAGCAGTTAAAAAGTTAATATGTAGCTCAATGCAGCTCAATATGTAGGGTCACTTTGGTGTTTGGATGAAGATTAGGTAAATGAATAAATGTGTCATGAATGAGTAAAATGTAACAATTTGATCTCCTTCTTTAGGAGTTTTCTGGTGGGAGTGGAGGTCTAATCTTCTCCAATTAGGCTGTATGACCTCCCTTGTTTTGTGTGATGAGGGCCTTATGTGTGAGCATCTGCTGATGAAACCGAGGGTGGAGGGACTCCACTGGCGGGAGAAGAGACTGAGATCACAGTGGGCAAAGAACTGAGTAGTAACACACCCCCCCACACACACACACACACACTCAAACACACAGTCACATACCCGCTTGTGTTTCCATAACCTCACAGTACATTTACTTACATCCCTAAATTTAATAGCTGTATGAAAAAATAAAAACTATTTTAGCTGCTCAGGAGTATACACTAAGCCTTTTTTAATTTGTGTAACAGACTGCACAGTATTTTAATATAAACAATATTACGTTATACCACATTGTTCTAGTGTTGTTGGTGTCTTAGTAATTTAAAAAAAACACACTTTGTTACTAGATGTTACTAGAATGTTACTTATTATGTTTCTAATACATAGCACCAATTCACAGCACATGTCATGTCAAGGCACTTTAGAAAAAATAGGTCAGTTTAATCAAATCATACTGACAGATTCTATGTCAGTTACATACATTCCTAGTTATCCAACAATGCATTCAAGTTCAGTTTATTATTCAAATTGGTTAAAAAGGTTTTCTATCGAGTCCCTGACTTGCAGCATTCATTCCTCTTGGACGATCATGTAGAAACAGCATACTGTCGCTGACATTGTGTTGTTGACTTTAGTTTCCTTTATCAAGTGGCCCTTTTCTTGTCAGGTGCTTTTCTATTGAAGATAATTGAAGCATAAAAGAGCTCTATCTTTGAGATAATACTTAATCAGTGCTTTTCTTTTTCGTTACCTGTTAAATTTTGTCTTCAGTTAAAAAATAAGTCAAGAGAAAAAAGGTATTTCGTAACTTCCGACCATACAACTTTTCGAAAGAATTTTAAAAACAGTTGCCTGTCTAGTAAATCATCGAGTTTTCAGTCTTTATATATTATAATCTATTAACTTAAACCTTTTGATAGGTCAAGCTCACCATACTTGTTAGAAATTACTAACATATGTATAATAAATAATACATGGAAACCATGACACATCTACTTTAAAAGAAAAGTTAAAAGTTCACACACTAAGCTCCAGGTCTGAAAGTCAGGCAGATATGCTGTATCTGGTAAATGTTTCTGCCTTAGTTGAAATACTTAAAGTACATTCTTCCCAATAATATTCAGACTTATTGCAAACCCCTTGTTTCATGAATTTTATAAACAAGGCCACAACATGTTTCAGATGTTCCACCACAGTATTTCCAAAAATCTAAACTTGAAAAGTCAGGCAAAGTCAGTGGTGGTTCTTGCATTAACACCTCCTTCTATACCCCTGTCCCCACATATGAGCAAATACACCCTTTTTATCTAAAATATTAGAAACACATTCAACTAAAAACATTTTTTATGTCTTGTGCTTAGCAAAAGAAGTCTTATAGAGGACCCAACTATACCTAAAATTATCTGGAATTTCAAACCAAGCTCAATCAAATGTAGCTCAGATTATTTGAAAAGATATGCATAAAAAACTGTAAAATAGCCTTTTCATTTATAATTTATAACTTCTGATTAGACCCAAACTTCAGCATCATTAATTAGCTGTGGGGCACAGCCCTATTTTCTTACAGTGCTTGTAGAGGGGACCATGGGGTGCTGCTCCTGATTGACCGGACATGCAATTTAAAAATGTGTTTGGGGTTCAACTGTGCAACTGACGTAACTTGTTGGGAGCTAATGGTGTGCAACAGGCCAAAAATTTCAAAAAACTAAAGAAACAAAAATTATTGATGTAAGAGAACAGGCCATACTCTGAGTATCAGAGAAGAGCAACTGAAACCCTGCTGTATTTAATGAAAGGGATCATAAATCTACTGTGGCAACTCATTTAATATGTTCATGTAGCTGAGGTACTAATGTTAATATTATGTGTCAGAAGCTTTTTTATCAACATCCAAAAAACCCATATAGAATTAGGTTTTCAGCGGGTCATTATCCCTTCTAAATGGATAACTGGTAAATGGTAAATGGCTAGCACTTGTATAGCGCTTTATCAAGTCCCCAGAAACCCCAAAGTGCTTTACGCTACAATCAATCATCCACCCATTCATACGCACATTCACACACTGACATGAAGATTTACAGGTTTGCCTATGGGATTTTTAAATCTTATGAAAATTAAGTTTATGTTAAACTTTAAACACATTCTTTGTTATTTTAAACACAAAACAATGCCTTACCAAATACTTTTTTCTTTAATAGAAAGTTTGACTGAAAGTTGGAATTAAAGCTTCAATCTTGTCTTAAAAAACAACATTAACCCAACATTACCTTTGCTCTCAGAGGTGCAGCAGCTTCCTCCTGTTTCTCTGCACTTCCCTCGAAGGTCAGACACCTCCCGCTCCAGACTTTCCAACCGCTCCCGCAGGGCAGCAAAGTCTGCATCACATCCACAAGACCCAGATCCTGACCCTGATGGAACCAGTTTGATCTTATGTGTCAGCACCAGAGGAGAGCCAGGAGCCAGATCAATTTCTTTACCTAAGGAAAAAATGTAGGCACCATAAACATAACTGACACAAGGAAAAAACAACAAAAAAAAACTCATGATGATGTTGTGATGGAGATGAAATGAAAAAAAAATCTTCTTCCTCAAGTTATAACTGCACTGTTGTCATAGCGATAAAACAAAAAGTATATTCATCAATCAATATGTATACCTCCTTGGCTCACATCAGATGAATCCCCCTGAGAGGAACATCCCTCTGAGATCACTACCTGCAACAACAACAGGAACAGAGAAAGCAAGACATTACACTTTGCTTATGTCCCTCTTTGTCCCTCCAATAGCTGGACATATTTAATTTATGTTTATGGTAAGAATTTTTTGCATCATCAGTCACGGCAGGAAATAAAAATAAAATTCCAATTATAATTAAGACAGCATCCTTTTTGGATTCATGTTTTTGTTTGCATTTCTTGTCTTCAATTCATCTCTCTCTGATGTATTTAGATGCCCTTAAAGTTAATGTCCTAAATGTGGATTACATTTTCTCGTTTAAAGAAGCAAGCCTTAGCATTTTGGTCTAAAAGACAAAAGGTCATCTGTGCTTTGGAGGACAATTTCTTCCTCTGCCTGAGTTTATCTACACATCACGGGTAATTATGGCACACCACTGCTACCAAACCGCAGAACTGCAGCACTAATAAGTTTGTATTAAACCTGGTGCATACTGATGTACTACCCATGCTGTGCTTTGTGTTTTGTAATTGAAGGCGCAGCACTGAGGGACTTACACCACACCACAACATTAAAAGTCATCCTGAATATGGATTTTCTTTAAAGGGTTTTGGAGAGATCATCTGGTAAAAATTAAGTACAGTCCCTGTAATATATGATGCAATCACAAAACGGCTGCAGTGAGATCATGGTGGTCTCTTATCATAGTGACAGCATATTTAGGCCCTGTGAGTGGTGTGAATGAGTCTGGTAGCTTCAGTTATTAAAGTATAAAGTCAGTAATATACAAAACACTTGAGAGAAAGCTGGTGAAAATTGGTGGGTTGATCAGTGCATGAATGCCAATTTTTCATATTAGTTGGTCATAGAATTTGATCAGAGATATTACAGGAAATTTAATAGGTGGATTTATAATGGACTGCTAGATTAACGGGTAAGAATCCCTGCTAATTTCAATCCACTCTGTCAATGCATTTCACATTAAAGTCTAAAGTGAAGGGCTGCTGGTTTGGCCAGAAACTCAGTTCATAATTAAAAGTTAATTTAATTGAATCATTTGTGAGCTTTTCAATGATCATTGATATGTTGGCAAGAAGTAAGTTGAGTCACCTTGATGGAGTCCTGTTCAGTATTCTTTGGTGTCATTTGACCTCTGACCTGTAACTCCCCGGAGGTTGATGGGGTCAGGATGGCTGGTCCAGCCAGGAGAATAATGATGAAGGAGGAGAAGAGGGGAAGCATTACTGGGAACAGACCAGAATCCATTCCAAAGGTTGGTGGGAGGAAAAGGGAAAGGAAAAGCTGTTGCACAGTTCAGGAAAGCTGGACTCTTTGATTGATCTTGACCTTATTTCTCAAACACTTTCAGACTTTCATTGTCTGCAGGACAGGGATGTCTCGGCTTTTGTCACTGTGTTTTAGTCAGACTCTTCATAGGTGATGACGTCTTTTCCCTACTCCAAGAACTTTCCACCTGGAAGAGAACCACAATCCTACATTAAAGCTCACCTTAAATTTCACAATAGCTCAGCAGACTTTACTTGGATATAAGTAGCACAAATGGGGACCATTAGCTGTTTATGAGCCTGTCAGTGTTGCATGTCGGCCAATGAACCCCGAGGAAATAGTAAATTTGTCTGAAAGAGTATCTATTACCCTAAACCTGGTTTACACACACGTGTGGTATGGAGCAGACTGAAGCCTGGCATTTAGGCTGATTTAATGCACAGCTGTTGGTCATTTGGGTAAATTTACATTCTTTATTTACAGCATTTGATGACAAATGCCCCTACATTTAAAAGGACCAACACTATACTAAATTACATGTGTAAACCTTAAAAAGCTAAGCAAATATATTTACTATAATTTGAAAAAGTTTTAGTAAAATTACAAATCTTTGCATTGAAGTGAAGCTTTGCCCTCTCACAAAAATGTTTTAAAACAGCTGAAAAATGATAAGAATTGATTTCTTATTTTTTGTCTTTGTAAGAGCCTACATTTTCCACTATTAAGCAGATAATTGGGGGTTATCACGTTTTAAAGTTTAAAATGGTAAGAGTTGAGCTCACAGGTTTTCCTTTTATTATCCTGGTGAAACAAGTCTAGGTCTGACTCACCAATTAGGACTTTCAGTGGAAACAACATAAACAAACTCTTATGCGTAATCTTTGTCAGAAGTCAACAATTAAATATGACAAATTTGAACACAGAAGCAGCAGGTTTCTAAGGAGAGGTAGGATTTGTAAATCTGTTAGAAAATATAGGAATTACAAGATTGTCCCCTTTCATGCATCAGAAAATATCTTTCTAACGTCTGTCTGAGTTGCACCAATGAATTTACTGTTTGTTTATGCATTGACAGACTGAATGGAAATGTTCTAAAATGATTCCCCTTGCTGATAGAGTTGCTTTGTGGGATATAACGTCTCGGCTTTTTAGTGAGTTTTAGAGAATTTATATATTCTAAAAGCCACATTTTAACCATAACTGATCATTTAAGCAATTCAAATTGGTCATGTTAATGTGGAGAAATCCATCATTTAATTAAGTAAATAGCAATTTTATCAAAACGGGTTCTCCTTTTGACATCCTTGTTTAAAAAATCCATACATTGTCTATATGATGGATGGATGGATGGATGGATGGATGGATGGATGGATGGATGGATGGATGGATGGATGCCTATCCACAGGAGTCTTTGGGCAAAAGGCGAGGTACCCACTGCTAAAGAGTACTGTCTATCACAGGACAACAGAAGGACACATTGGACAGACAACCAGGCATGCAAACCACACATACCACAGGGCAACCCTGGACTTTCGTCCTGTAGGCCAACAAAGCTAGCAACGGTACAACTCTGTGACCCCTATCAGACCTAAAGGTGGATAAAAAGTTTCATTATATGGCTTTAAAACAGTTTTCTTTCAACATTTCTCTTTTAGGCAAGCTGTTTTCAACTTTAAACTCCTGAAAGATCTACTTTCATCGAAAAGCAAATAAATCGTACCACATAAATTTTCCCGTGACCGGGCCGACAACACAAAAACAGTAGCTGATCACATCCTAATATATGAGTCAGACCTTAAATTATTTAACTGCCTGGGTCTCCCCAGTGAGGTGAACCACCAAAGCTAGCTAATATTTGACACACCGACTGTTCAAAGCCACGTTCAGCAGCAGCTCTGAATGGAGAAAGCAGCTGCTGCGAGTTCACAGAAACGTAACGTCATTCTTTCTGCTGGTGAAGCAATAAATTCAAATTAGTGGACAACATACACATAGTCATTGATATCTTTTAACTATTCAGGCAGATTGTTCTGTGGAAAGTTACGCATATTTTATAATATAAGGTATGTGAAGGGAATTTTGCAAATTATTGTAAATTCAGAGGATTCACAATAAGGTTTTTAGCCAGAATTTCACTTTATAGCTGTTGGCTTTTGTTGTTTCTGCTGCGGTTAAATTTAATTCTTGAAGGATGACATTTAGCTTTAAAATACAGAGACAGGCTCTGGATAGGTTGTCCAATTCAGACAGTGACTGACTGGTATCAAGAGACTGAAAGTGTCCAAGAAAACAATGACGCACCAGTACAGAACCAGAGGCAAGCTGGACTGTTAACACAATCATCGAGGCAGGCTATGATTTTCTATCTTTAACTTTCAGATTTAGGTGAGCTGGTGCCCACCACCTTCTTCAATTTCTGTTCTTGACATTTCCAGCAGCTGTTATCACTCCCTGTCCTCAACAATGGAAGAGTCGTGAGTTAAATCTGCTTTTCCACTCAGTTTAGGCCTATATAAGAACTCATAAGAAACTCAGGAACAGGTCTTGCAGGGAAAACAGGAAGCAAACAGAACTAACACTTTAGAGAAAAATGAGTAAAACCAAAAAATTATCACAAGGTCTTTAAACGCTTGACACTTACTTGACACTATCTTTTTATGGTTTTTACTACTGTCTTTGATTTAATCATAGTTGATTTTTTTATTTGTCTGATGGTTAAGAACATATTTCATGTTTATAAAATTTGAATATGTAAGCTTTTACATTGCTAACACCTGCGTCCTCATTACAAAATGATGTTTCCTCAGGTCTACATTTTATCTTACATTCTGTTATAGTTATTAACAATTAATACTATTTAACTGACCCAGTTTAGCATTCTGTGGTGTGTGTACATTGTTGCCTGCATGCTTCGTCCTTCGTTTTCAACCTTTTCAAAGCATTTTTTGTTAAATGTTTTTTAAATAAAATCTGATTGACTGATCGTTTGAATTGTATTGTTGCAAAAACTAGGACATATCAAAGTCATCCTGGGTTCAAGACGGATTATTCTCAGAAAAAAAGGCCTGAAGGTTCGACGACTGAAATCAAAGGGCTGACAATTTTCTGCCAATTTCTCATGTATTATTCAATATAATATTCAAGGCCACAGTTAAATTAAACCTTGTTTCTCAGAGCTTCATCTGCTGAATACCAACTACGACATGTTGAAAATCTCAGTCTATTCAGAGTTTGCACAGTATGTCAGGTTATGGAAGTCTTCTCCATCATGCTGCTACATCTCTAAACCTCAGGAGGGCAACACAAACTCCCAGAAAGTACAATCAAAACCCTTGACTCCCTTCTTGTCTACTTGTTACTTTATTGTTCATACAGAACAATAAACACTTGATTATTTTCCCTCCCCTTCATTTTGCTTTCTGCAGCCAAAATAAACCTCCTCCTGACTCCTTCTGGAAGTGAGTCTAGAAAATTATTTAGATGTTTTCATTGGTTTTTCTTGTCAGTTAAACAATTAAATACCTTTCTAACTTGCATGATAAATGCTTATATGAACATGTTTTCTCATAAACACTTTGCTTATCCTAACTATTTTTGCCTCTTTGTCACATTTAAATTCTTAAGATTAAACAAATTAAAACTAATTTCAATATCAAAGAAAATACAGAAAACAGTGGTTTTTGTTTATCTAATTGTTCCACCCTCTGCAGAAACTACCGCCATCAAGCATTTGTGATAACTGTCTTTTACATCTCAGTGGAGACATTTTGGCCAATATCCTTTTGATTTTTATTTACCTTTTAACAAAGAAGGGTTTTTGAGCATGATTAGCCTGTCATTTCAGAGCATGTCAATTAGACGTTGAATAGGTCATTTCAAAATCAATTCAAAATTTTTTTTTAACCATTAAAAGGCGGACTTGCTGGTTTGCTATGGATTATAGTCCTGTTCACAAAAACCTTCAGGATTTCTGGTGGAGAGAAGAATGGTTCTATCAATAACAGGAACTTGTCCAGGTCCTTGGGAACTGAAACAGCAACAGACCATTACACAACGATCCCCATATTTTACTGATGGAAAGAAGTTCTGTTACTAAAATCCACTGGTAGTTTTACACCAGAAGTAACAGGGTAGACACCTTCCAAAAGTTGCACATTTGTCTTGTCTGTCAAAAGATTATTTTCTCAAAACTCTTGTGGATCATCAAGATGTTTTTTGTGCCCTTTATCTTATCTTTTGTCAGCCATGGTTGGTTCGGCTGTTTTTTGTGACCATCTGAATCTGTTGTTGGTGCCCTCTTGGAGTAAATGTGGTTGGCAGCCAATCCTGGGAAGGATCACCACTGTGTCATGCCTTTGCATTTGGACACATGGATAATGGCTCTCACTGGGGTTCTCTGGAGTTCCAAACCCTTAGAAATAGTTTAAGGGTCATTGACGTTTTTAATTTAACAAGGGAAGCAATTACCTTTTCTACTGGCCCAGGTTGGTTTTAATAGCATTTCTCTCATAATAAATAAAAGCATCATTTAAGAAAATGCTTTTGGTATTTACTCAGGTCATGTTTATCTGACAACAAATGTTCTGGATCTAAAATATTTTAGTGTAAAACTAGAAGAAATCTGAATTACTTTTTCATGGTATTGTAATTTGTAAACAACTACTTCAAGCCAAATATTCTTCCAGTGGCTCAAAGATGATAACATAATGCTGAAGACAAAGATTTCTTCTTCATCAAATTTCTTCATAAAAATAACACACAAAATATTTCCATTATTTGAAAACTCCAAAGTTTATAACAGCCAGAAAGACAAAAGAATAGTTTAACGAATCAAAGTTCAAAGCAAAATATTTGCGGTTTGTTTTCCAGTGATTTAGTTTCTTTCTCAAGTTAACGTTGATCATAAATACTAAGTAAACTGCTTCTCAGTGGTGAGATAAGAAAGGATTAGCGAGAAAAGCATATTGAATGCTCTATCAGTCCGTTCATCTATTCGTCCATCCCTCCAACCTGCTAAATCTCATTTAATGTTGCTCATTAATTTTTTTTGAAAAAGAAAAACACCCTTGTCAATACCCCACAGCTAATTTGGTCCAAATATGGATGATATAATGGTTTGATCCTCCTCTTTTAATTGTCAGAGGTTTGGTTAACACTGTTGCTGAAGTCTTGACATGCAGCTGCTGTGAAATCCATCACAGAGCAGAAGGAAAAACACCTCCACAGACCAAACTCATGAACACTACATAAAACCATGCAAACACTCACAAATCCCAACATGAAGTTGTATTTCTCAGCTCATCGACTCAGAATCAAAAGTCTTTATTCTCTGTTTGTTTAATAAGGTTTGCTATCAGGAGGTGAAAAAGCTCAGAACCAAATATTTATTTATATCCAGGTTATTGCACAATTTTTTCAGATTGCTGCAGCAGTTTTTATATTTTCAGTCATAAGCAGAAATAATGTTGAGATGATTATACGATTCAAGATTATGGAAAGTATTCTGATTATTTGTCAGTTATTTGATGAGTCACTAATTGTCCTATCGTTATACTGGATTTTTACAACCAGAATTTTTTTTTTTAAATATTTCAATTATAATCTATGATTTTCTTGTTGTAGCTGGTTTCTGATTTTTCTCATTCTGAACGCAGAAACCCATATTGAGTTTACTTCAAGTCTTTTTCATAAGTGATCAAATCAGGAACTGAGGAAGAATCAAGTAAACTTTGATTTAAATAATAATTTTGCAATTAACCAATAACTGTCTATAGGTTGATATCACATGCGTATTTGACATTGCCCTAGATTAACTATTTATGTAAATTACATGAAGTCCTTTCTTATAAGGAACTGCATTAGAGAGAACAGAAGGGTATCTTACCTGATCAGAGATGTGAGAAGTCCCACTCCCCCTGGTCCAGAAGCCTCTGCTTGTTCTTGTAAAGTTCTCTCCCTGACTGACTGGCAGGGGGAGGGGAAGGACAGAAGGAGAAAGGAAAGAAAAGAAAGAAAGAAAGAAAGAAAGAAAGAAGGAAGGAACAAGAGGAGGGAAGGAAGAGAGCAATAGTTTTCTCATACTTGAAGAATTTATCCTCCCTCTCCTCTCTTTCTTTCTCTTTCTGATGTCATTCTATGTGCTTCACAGGTCCCCGCTGGGCGGAGGATCTGTGATAGAAAACATCTGAATTTTTTGATGTTTTTAAAGGGGCTTGACATTCTTAATGTGCTTTAAAGGAGTCTCCATCCCCTGCTGCTGGACGCTCCCAGATAGAGACAGTCTGCACTGTTTTTCTCTGTTTGCTAATCGCTGTACGCTGTGGATGCAGCTCCAGCAGACCTGCTCCTCCACTCTCTCTGAGTGGAGCAGCTCCAGCATTTGACATCACAAACAGACCTTTGGCTGCATTCACTGTTGTTTTGGTCCGAAAGGAAGTAAAACTAAACTATGACATGTGATGGGCTGGGACTTTATTTTCATAAAATCAATGCGAGTTCGTTTGATGAGAAAATGTATAAGAATCAAGATAGAGATTTCTTCGGCTTTGTGATTTTAAAATCCACCAGGACCATCAGTTCACCTGCTGACCAGATAGCCTTTATATGGTGCAGGATTCATATTGGAATCAGTGATTGCAAGTTGCACGGTCCCTGAGGCAACAGAGGAACCGTTTTATAATCTGTTCATTAAGCTTTTTATGGTTCTTTGTACCCAATACCAATTGGTCTCCTGAAAACATGTTTAAAAACAAACTTTGCACTCTGAATCTGATCAAAATACATTTTGTCTTTCAAAGTCAACATGGGCACCGCTGTTTTTCAGCATGTTGCAGTATGAAAACAAGTTTTCTTAGCTCAATGAATTGCTAAAAGCCACCTAAAAGTTAAACCTAAAATACCAAAATGTTAAACCTAATTTTATGCTTATTATTAATGTGAATTAAACCTTACACTCTGGAAACCATTTCTGAATCATGCAGTTGTCAGAGAGACTGTTCACCGTTGTGAAGTCAGAATTCTCTGGACCTCCTCTGGATACTGACTTTATTTACATGAATGCGTTTGGATTAAGAGATGAACATTAATTAAGTGGATGGGGAATTTCAGAATTTAAATATACAAAAATGTATATTACAACAACTTTAAATTGCTATATTTCGTATGACACTGCATTGCGACAAAAAAGGCTTAATCTCTGGAACAGTCACAGTTTTTTTACACCAATTGATTTTCAGATGTTTTTAGATGTAAAAACTCATTAAAGTTAGATGTCTAAAATGATGTTGTTAAATTATATTGAGGGAAGCTCAAAAAACTCAAATGCTTACGATCAAGTTGTTCTGTACAGATAAAATTGTAAGTATGCTTTAAAGGCTCAAAGGTTCACCCCTTCATTTACACAAGCTGTGAAACGTTTCTACTCATAATAAATGATATATAAAGTTGGTTATTTGTTCAAATGTGGGTGGCAAAGGTACAGTGACAATTAAGCTCAAAGTTAAATCCCAGTTTGGTTTTTTTAGACACAAGAGATCAAAATAAATTTTTTTGTATATATAAGAAATAGAATTCTACATCACAGCAATTAATCTTAGTGTGAAATAAAGTAGTCGAAGCATTATGGTTTTGTTTTCTGTAACACTACAATGAAGTTTCAAATAAACCAGTAAATTAAAAAAATAATGTGAGAAAACTGGCCAACGTTCTTAAGTTTTCTCACATTACTGAACATTACTGTACAGTATGGTGCTTGTTTAATAGTCATTACCAAAACTTGCAGTCGTTGCTTAACAATACAGTTACACCAGAGACTGAATGCAAATTGTGGACGCATTAGATTTTTCGTGTCTTCCACCACCTGCTGTGGACAAAAAGACCTGGCGTTCATAATTTATTGACAACAGAATGTATCAACCAACAGTGTGTCTTCTTGTACAGATTTATAGATACAGAAAACATCCCAATGTTTACAAGTTCTTAGTCATTAGCAATAGTTCCATTAACCTTAAAAGACAAATGATTTAATAGATAAAAGACACAGTATGTAGAAACAGTCATCTACACACAGCCAATGAGAATTCACTTGTCATCTGATGCCAAGAATGAATCATTTTAACTGCCAACTTTTAATCGTAGACCCTAAAAGTCTTCAGCGTGCCCTTATGACTCCTGCTTGGGGCTTTGTGGTTTCTGCTCAGAAATAACCGAAACGGTTCAGAAACCAAGAACATGTGCACAATAAGGCCAAGGCTAATTGTACCACATGTTGGCCAGGCCAAGCTGAGTCAGTTGAAGCTGGACTAGGGCTGCAGAATAATGAGAATTTGGATCTTGTAAAGCTGGAAAATGCTAATTGAAGGTGACACCTCAATCTTGGTTGTTCTGTCACTGATTCTGACAGAGTGAGCGTGAGACCAGGAGACAGGCACTTCCACTTTGGGTCATTTACTTATTTTCCACTGAGATGTCTGGCAATATTTGACCCATATATGATGAAGAAAGTGCAGGAGCACAGTCCACTCTGCTTTCTGTCATACCTCTGGCAAAGGATAGATCTCTTTATCACGAGCTTTTTAAACTCTACTTGAATTTTGGAGTGATCATTCATTTAAAATTGTTTGATCACTGATTAATTAAGAATAACTACATTGTTGCCAGCAATACCACCGATTTAGTTTGCTTTCATCTACATAACTTGTAATGGTGCCAGTATATATGATTATATGTAGCTAAAAGTGATCTTTTGCGAGTATAGTAGAGTCCTTCAGAGCAATCATTCCAAAAGGTCGGTAGATGGGATCTCCTGTCAATGTTGACTCAGTATGGTTCTTGAATATCTCTAAAGGTCTTTTCTCTCTTTTAATTTATGTGAAAACATCTAGAGCCAAGGGTAAATCATTGTATGCAGCCATTGCAATAGAGTCATGAATATTTTAGAAGGGGGTTAGAGTAATTTTAATTATTTTCTGTGACGAAGGGTGGAAGTTGTTCCGTACTTAATGCACAGATGTTAAGATGTAATGATTGTTCCAATCACGTGTTTTCAATGGTGCTCCTTGAGCCAGTTTTTAAGTAGCCTTGCTGTATGAATCAGGTCAGTCCTATCAAGCTGAGAGACCACTGGCAAACAGTTGATTGCCTAAATTTGACAGGAAGTAACCCTGCAGCATAGGGCTATTAGATGACTGAGAATTACGTGGTGTAGCAACCCAAACAATCAGAAAAACATGTCAATGATTCATAGCTGGGGTTAGCAACAGATTCTAGACACTGAAACATTGTTTTCAATAAGGGTGAAGAGAACATGTTTCTACTGGAAATTCTTCCACTGGTAAATTGTCAGTTTTGTTTAAGCATGATGCCACTTTTTCAGATTTATCGGAATGATACATTTGAACCTGGCCCTTCTGCCCATTGCACCTTGTTCTTAACCATCTGGTTTGGTTAATACAAGGTTCTGAAAATGTTGGTTTTTGCACTTCATCCTACAATGGCTTTGAAATAAGAGCAGTCATTTTCCTCAAGCTGATTTACTTGAAGGAAGCTTTTCCATTTTACTCATTCCAATAGGATGTTAAACACTGTGCAATAACGCACCTTTTTTGTCCTGAGGTCTCTATAAATGTTAAAGGGCATGCAAAGTTCTCCTATTTAAAATTTAACTATATATGGTAAAAGTCCTGCTCAAGCAATGGATTTGGCAGGCCCACATTCATAACTCACATCTTCCTCTACATTTTCCTGCTCTGATGCTCATTGTAGATCATTTCTACAGTAAGGTAAATTTGCAGCTGATTAAATATTGGCAATGCCCGATTTCTGCCCTTTGTTTTGTTTCCCTGCTTTGTTACCAGGAACTAACAACTGAATACCAACAACATGCAGTGGATTAGTTTTAAGTGATAAGGTTTATTTCCTTTGCATTATTTCCAAACTCTTATATATGATCTATGCTGATATTATACGCCTGTCACAATGTTGTGTATTAGCTTTGCAATTGTGTGGAAAGCAAAGATTCCATAGTAATGGAAAGTAAAAACATACAGGATCTGTGCGTGTCTACTGTAAACTACATAATGTGATCACCAACCAGCCTAGGGTGCCGTTGGTTTTTTGTACATGTGGAAAAAACAATGCAGCATGAAAATTACATACTACAAATACTGTAGGCACCTCTGCTACAAAATATATATGTAAATCTTATCCAAAGGTTATAGCAATGTCCTGGTAATAATGGCAATTTATCTAATGCTACAACATGCACACGCTAAAGGCAGCGATAAAGACTCACTCACCTCGGCATGTTGATGTCATAAATAGTGAGGTAAAAGACCCAAATGGAAAAAGGAAACAGGAGGCAGGCAGATGAAAAACTAAAGATCATTAACTGAGAATGATTTAAACTGGAGAGGTGTTTTCATTAGTGAGCAGCAGGTGGTTCATTAGTAACAGGTTGCAGCTGTGAGGCAAGGCAAGTAACTAAAGCTGAATTGAGGAAATTGAAGAAAAAATGGCACACAAAATACACAGGGAACAAGGGAAGTAAAGACATAGAAACCAGCGGTGTAAAAAACAGAAAACAACCCAACATAAGAATTAATTAAGATTCAGATCAGAAGGTAACAAAGAGACACAGAAACAGGAGCAACAGGAACACATGAAGCAAAGAGAACACAGACTCAGAGGAAAGACAGATTTTCAAAATAAAACAGGAACTAATATATATAGGGAATAACCTTATCTAAGGACTGCAACTCAGAGCAGAAAATAAATGCATGTGAATTACTAATGTACAAAACAAAGGAAAAAAAACTAAGGACTGAACTGAATATGAAAAGTATCAAATCCCAAAATAAAGCAAAACACAAAACCAAGGCCCAAAGATTGTGGCACCCTCATGCTTAGAGTAGCTGAGATGACAACCTCATTTCTGATTTACCTTATTTTCAGTTTATTTCAGCTAATAATTATTTGAGCTCTTGGGGGCACTCAGAGTCTGTAGATGAAACACTGAACTTTGAGCCTAAGATGGTCGGGCCATCATAAAGTATGAAAAAATATGAGAAGGTAATGTCACAAAAAAATAACCGACTCTGTCCTTAAACTGTAATACACACACTTTAAACTTTACATTCTTTATCACACTGACATCTCAAATATGTACATCATAAACACATATCTTCATAAACAATTGTTCTTTTTATATCCTACAGTTGATTACATGTCTTGTTCTAAATCCTGAACCATTTCAATAGGTGAAAAAAACATCAAACGGACTCTTGTGGGTTGAAGAAAATCTGTTTCAGTTTGAACCAGATCTGAAGACCTTTCTGTTTATCCAGAGTGTGAGTGTGTGGAAAAATTAGAAATGAAGGTGATGACATATTGTAAGCACAAAAAATGGTGTCAAAGTGATGGTCGTTTGTGTTATGTATGGCACAGTACACACAGCCACTGCATAAACACTCATTTGTCTTATCACAGTGTGTGCAGCATGTGAGCCTATGTAACAACAGAGATGATAGAAGACTTCAAAACATATTATCTATGGAATGTTCTGCAAATTAATTTACTTTAAAAGAGATTTAAATCCTTTACATGTTCTTGGTTTGATTCCAGATATGTGTGGATGTGAAGTGCAGTGGCTGGGAGAAAAACATAACAGGTAGAAAACAAATTGTAACTGTATAAAGATGACCTATGGTCTGCTAGGTAAGTCTATAATAGGAAAAGCCTAAGAAGACCTTAACAGACATACTGTACCTTTCTCATCCTAGCACAAAAATAAGACATTTAAAAAACTTCAAAATCTGTTCATGCAGAAAGACTACAGACTGGCATTCAAACTTTGGACCTTCTTGTTGCATGGCAACAGGGCTATCAGCTGCTCCATTATGTAGCCAAAGAAAAGTTTTATCCCAATATAATTTATTGATAATATACACAATTTGTTTCCTGATTTAGTTATAATATTGTTTGGGTATTTTTTTTCCCAAAATTCAAATGAGAGGTTAAACAACAATAAAGGTTTGCCCAAAACCAATGTGTTTCATTGCAAAAACACTAAATACACACACTACAAACACATTCAGAAAAATAATTGCATACACTTTTTAAGTAATGTTTCTGTAAAACCATGAGTTTAAATGTTTTTCATGATGATGATGATGATTTTATAGACAATTTCATGAATAATTGACAACTCACTTAAAATTTCTCACTTTGTCTCCAATATTTTGGGTGCTTAATTCAATTCAATTCAATACAGTTTATTTATATAGCGCAAATTCACAACGCATGACGTCTCAAGGCACTTCACAAAACTCAGGTACATACATTCCAATTAATCCTAAACATTGAACAGAGCAGTCAGATTCAGTTATTTATTCAAATTGGATACAAAGTTCTCTATCTAAGGAAACCCAACAGATTGCATCGAGTCAGAGATTTGTAGCAGTCACTCCTCCCGGACGAGCATGTAGAGACAGTGGACAGTCACTGGCGTTGACTTTGCAGCAATCCCTCATACTGAGCATACTTTTAACAAGAAGAAACCTCCAGCAGAACCAGGCTCACTGTGAGCGGCCATCTGCCACGACCGACTGGGGGTTAGAGAGAACAGAGCAGAGACACAAAGAGAACAAAGAAGCACTGATCCAGGAGTACTTTCTATGGGAAGGAAAAGTAAATGTTAATGGATGTAGCTCCTTTAGTCGTTTCATCTAGAAAGAAAGAACATATAAACTCTGAGCCAGTTTTCAAGGTTAGAGTCTGAAAGAGAGCTCATATAATTAGTTACAGTAAAGCCCAGTCAATCGCCATGTCTAGGAGAGAGAAAGGGTTAAACACTGAAAGACAGGGCCATGTGGATCATCGGTAGAGGGTGAGCATTAAGTTGTTGCCAGCAGAAGCTTGGACGATGCCCCTCTCCAGAAAGGTGTCACAGGTAGACACAGAGTCAGAGCAGGTGTAGCTTCTAGGAAGAGAAAAGAGAGAGAACAAAGTTAAAAGCTGAAATAACAGCAAATAATGCAAAATTGTAGAGCAGTGTGAGAATGTAGCAAAGAGGGTGAGAGTGGTCATTATGTCCTCCAGCAGCCTAAGCCTATAGCAGCATAACTACAGAGATAGCTCAGGATAACTTAAGCCACTCTAACTATAAGCTTTATCAAAAAGGAAAGTTTTAAGCCTAGCCTTAAAAGTAGACAGTTTGTCCATCTAGAGCCCACTGATGGCCATTGTTATAGTAAAAACCACAATGATTGGGATACCTCTCTCTTTCAGATTGATTATAACTATTGGAAAAGAGAGGGGGTCATACAGGTAGCAGAACTGGAGGGTGTGTTTGCACCTCAACCATAACTGAGCCGGTTTAGGCTAAACCTGACTCCCCCTTATTCCATCCAACAGGGAGGGAAGAAGACGGAGGTAAAAAAATAAGGAAGATAGCTCAGGATAACCTAAGCCACTCTAACTATAAGCTTTCTCAAAAAGGAAGGTTTTAAGCCTAGCCTTAAAAGTAGACAGGGTGTCTGCCTCACGGACTAAAACTGGGAGCTGGTTCCACAGGAGAGGAGCCTGATAACTAAAGGATCTGCCTCCCATTCTACTTATAGAGACTCTAGGAACCACCAGTAAACCTGCAGTCTGAGAACGAAGTGCTCTGTTAGGAACGTATGGAACAATCAGATCTCTGATGTATGATGGAGCTAGATCATTAAGGGCTTTATATGTGAGGAGGAGAATTTTAAATTATATTCTGGATTTAACAGGGAGCCAATGAAGGGAAAGAGAAAAATAGGAGAAATATGATCTCTCTTTTTAATTTTCATCAGAACTCTTGCTGCAGCACTTTGAATCAGCTGAAGGCTTTTAACCGTATTTTGTGGACATCCTGATAGTAAAGAATTACAATAGTCCAGCCTTGAAGTAACAAATGCATGGACTAGTTTTTCAACATCACTCCTGGACAGGATATTTCTAATTTTGGCAATGTTCCGGAGATGAAAGAAGGAAATCCTAGAAACCTGTTTAATATGGGATTTAAATGACATGTCCTGGTCAAAATAACACCAAGGTTTTTTACTTTATTACCGGAGGTCAATTTAATTCCATCCAGGATAAGTGATTGAGTAAGCAGTTTCTTTTTTAAAGACTCCGGTCCAAAGACGACAACTTCTGTCTTGTCTGAATTTAGATTACAAATGTCTAATGGCTTTGCATGAAGATGGCCGATGTGGAATTTTTGGAGGCATGTGCAAGCGTAACTTTAGCTGCAGAATGTGTGTGTAGAGATGTTAAAGTGAATAGATGAAGCCCCACATTCAGCTCTTTATTGGTAAAAAAAGGAGACAACGTAAAACATTTTAGTTGCACATTAGAGTTTTTTTCAGTGCAACATTACAATAAGAAATAGAAATGAGATCTACTGCCTATTGTTGTCTAAATGTGGCCATAAAAATGTGCTTATGGACATCCAGGATACTATGAAAAATTTATCTTTTTGATACATCTATACAGTATTTTAATCTTTATTTTTAAAAAAATTTATTCTAGTTATCTTTTCAGAAACGAAAGCAGCAAATAAACTGAATATTTATTCTGCTTATTCACTGATCCAGACATTGATCATGCCAAAACATTTTTGTTTTCATTTTACGTCTTTCAAGTTGTGGTTCAAACAGCGTTCATAATGCAGCTGACTAGATGATGGATTGTCTGCACCCCTACATTGATTAAGGTGGCTGTGGAAATTAGGCTAATGCACCAATATCACCATGATTGAGATTAAAGCTTAATAAATCATTGAGCATTTCCGCCTTGTGTTTGTACAGCTCTTTATGTGGTTGGCTTCTTCTGAATGTGTTAAGATAAGAAGGATCAAACATCAGAAACATATGTTCCAAAGAGGAGAAAGTGATTAAAAACAGAGAATTGGTTTGGTAAGTTGTACATACGTTCATTCAATTAAATTTTCAATTAAATTCAGTTTATTTATATAGCGCCAATTCACAACACATGTTGTCTCAAGGCACTTCACAAAAGTCAGGTACATACATTCCGATTAATCCTAATCATTGAACAGTGCAGTCAGATTCAGTTATTTATTCAAATTGGATAAAAAGTTTTTCTGTCTAAGGAAACCCAGCAGATTGCATCGAGTCAGAGATTTGCAGCATTCCCTCCTCCTGGATGAGCATGTAGAGACAGTGGACAGTCACTGGCATTGACTTTGCAGCAATCCCTCATACTAAGCATGCATGTAGCGACAGTGGAGAGGAAAAACTCCCTTTTAACAAGAAGAAACCTCCAGCAGAACCAGGCTCAGTGTGAGCGGCCATCTGCCACAACCGACGTTCATCTGTGGTTTTTAATGTTTTTGTCTTTGGCTTTTCATTATGGGAAAAAAGAATGCTTTAAAGTTTCAACAAAAGTATGTTTAACACAAATGAAAATGCTTACTGCTCTCTATTTAACCTGCAGGCCTTCTCTTAGAATTTCAGCTTTGTGAATTTACCTTGTACTTAATATTTACTGAAGTCTCAATATGTCCAGGGTCACCAGTCCCAGCCTATATTCAGTTAGACTTAATGGCCCTCTGTTCAGTTAATGCATCCACTTTTAAAAAATAACATTAGTCAAAAATAATGGTTGTTTGTTCCACTCCAGCCATGCTAAACTACTACAGGCTAATCTACAGTAATTCAGTAATGCATATCCAATGTTCAGTTTTGTCACTTTCACTATGTAAATAAAATTGCTAAACTGCTATAAAGTCTTCCATGTCTCACGAGTATTGCATATTTCTTTTGAATTTCCAAGACATGGGCAATAGTGACTTAAAAGTTCATCGTGATATTTTGGTGGTATTTATTGGTATTTACTGCGATTACAATAAAGGTGACAATGAAAGTATTTAGAAATGTATCATAGTCTTCTTGGCCATAGATCTTTCATTACACACAGTCAGAGCCCCACAACCACAAATTGTACACTAAAAATAATGCTTACTCTTTATCACATACGCTTCTTCCATACACCATCTACATTAAGTAGTGCATCGCTACGTCTAAGTATCATGCAATAATTGTATTTATTCATAAAAACGAATAATTTGATATGTATAGATGCTCTACTTAACCAACTGAAATGCAACATGTTTTTGCTTCTCCTCATGGGTACTAAAACAAGTCATTAACACATGTAATTGCTTCTCATATATTTTCTGTTTGTGCATAAGGCCTTCTTTCTGCAGCGGCAGTAAAATATGATTTGGGCTGAGAATCTATTAGCGATGGGGGGATCCAGCTCGCTCCCTCTTCTCCACACCGCTCCAATCCAAAGTGACTTCAGCATTACATCAGTATGGATCAGATTTTCATAGCATGTACAACTGGCCCAGCAGGACCAGTCTGTCTGTCTGGCTGCATACCTGTCCTCTCTTCAGGACCATGTAGCATTTGAAGAAAAACACACAGAGGTATAACGAATAGAAAGAATAACATATAAGTCATCTGCTGTACCTGTCAGAGCTGTCTTTCCTAATGAAGGTTTGATGGAGATTCAGGTTTAAATGGCACCATGAGAATGCCTCAACCCGAATCAGTAGTAAACGACGAGCAGAGCAGGTTTTAGACTTGTCAAGCAGGGCAGTTCTACAATCAGGGCTTGTTGCATCACAGATACCTTATCATTTTAATTTAACTGCAGTGTTGGACAGAATCTCACCACCTACTGAACTGCCCAAGCACAACTTCAGTAGATTTGGGATGAACTATTTACAGCTGAAATCTCTAGAGAAAATGTTAACTGTTGGATTGGAAAGTCTAAAATGCACACAACTGTTTGTGAAAGAGCCGAAGCAAATTGATACATTGTGTAATTTATCTAATTATACATTTCATTGTGTTGAGTAAAAGCTATATGGAGTTACATAAAGGAAAAACATTGTGGTAAATGAAGTAATCAAGAAATATAAAATTGGAATCAGTTTAACTGGTTTGAAACATATGGAGTAGAGGTTTTATGTGGTAACTGTAAGATTCAGTGTGTTGTATTATTTTAACAGCAGTTGACATATATGTTGCATTTTGTAACAAACAAAATCTGTTAGATTATGTTAAACATTTCTGTTTTAGAATTTTTGTGTACATTTTTTGAAACTGTCTTATTTTCACTTCTATTTTTTCATACCGTGAGAATTTCAAACTGACCAAATTGCTGCATTCTTCACCTTTTGTGAGATGTACTGTCCATTAGGCATTTTTGAATGCTATTGCATACATTTTCAACATGGGCTTACTCTTGCTTCAGGCTCCTGTACTATAAATGTGATTAATTAATGACAAAGGTTAGGTAACATATGGAACTCTGCATTTTATTCAAAACTTCATATTTTTAAACTCTAAAAGAAAAATGGACATAACAAGCAAAAATGGGCCTAACAGGGCTGGCAGAACTGGACTTTTGGACTGCCTCATTTGTTTTTGACTTTATAGTTTGACTTTAACTTCAAAATCCAAACGTTTCCCATAATGGTTCATTATGTACTCAGTCCTTTAAAATATAATTAATAATAATTTTGTGGATGGATAATATTTAAAGCTAAAGTTTGGTCCCTAGTACCTACTTAGTAATAAAGTTTAGAAGTTATAGCAAAAAATGGTATAAAAGGAGTCAAATCTTAACTGACCGATTTAAACTGAAAGTACTGATGCTGATACAATTTGTGTTTTTTAAGAAACTTTCTCCTTAAACAAAAATACCCTTAAACATTGGCATAGATGTCGCATTCTCAGTTGGCTGGTCCACAGTTCCTGAACAAAACTCTTACTGTTTAAACTTTGTGTGCAGAACCTCTCAGCTTTTCTTAGTGTTTGCAGTGCAGAAAGGAATTCCTTACAATGTAACGGGTCATTGTTGCCCAAACATAAGACCCGTGTTTGACACCCAGTGTAAGAAGTTTTGTTTCGTTTTAATGGGACATGCTCTTTTACCATTTCCCCAAATAAATAAGTCACACATGTATGAAGCTGTTGAGTTTTACTCTACAGACACAAGCTGGAGTTTAGCAAGAGTCGAATGCTAAAAAAATATTCATAGAACGGGTACCTTTGACTGTTTTCAACCTGTTTATCTAAGCCAGCTGCTCTGAACTAAACACAATTATTTTTTGAATCCCTGTTCTACTTATATGGAGATTCTGCCTAAAGCATTTTAGGCTATAATCCCAGTGGAAGCTGTGATCAATAATATGTTCTAGTCCAGAGTTACGAGTTAACTTTGCACCAAGGTTTATGAACAAAAGTAAATTGTTTTGGGTGGCAAAATGCAAAAGGTCATGGGTTGTTCCCAACTGACCTTTTTGTGGTCAATTGGGAACAACTCTTTTTGTCAGAGTTAATAGTAAAAACTCAGCATCTCTAATCTTAAACTGATCTCAGCCTACTGTGTACATTTAAATATGAGCATGGATGCCCAACTCCAGTCTTCAAAAGCTACTATGCTGTGTATCAGATTAAAGTCAGATAAGGTAATAAGTGAAGCAGCATCTCTTCCAACACAACTAAATCAACTTTAATCAAACATAATCTGGAGCTTTTTTGGTTTGTGTATAAAACACAAATTACATTTATTTTCAGAAGCCTTCAAAGGAAACACAGACATCAAATACTACAAATGTTGTATGTAAGATTATGTAAACATATGAGAAGCACACTTTCTACAGGGCATGACGATAACACAAGTAAACATACATTGGGTAAAAGATGGGCACATGTGCCAGTTAGATCATTAGCTGCTTCCCCTGACTCACAGTTTCCATTGAAACATAACAACCAAGCTTCAGGAACAGGAGCACGGTCAACCTGAATGTTCTCCTCATCTGAAAACCAAAGAAAACACACATAAAAAGGACAGATGAAGACAAATACATCCATGTCAACTGTGGGTGGTGTGTATTAACCAAACCAGGGAAGATGTAGAGTTGTCCATTAAATCAGTAGGCAGAGAAATCTGCAATTTAATACAGAATCATGGTGGAGGAAAGAGAACTTCTCAAATATTTTGGCTTTTGCCTCTAATGGAGTAGTGTCTAATGGAGTAGTGTCAGATCAAGAGTTTTCATTTTGGGAGGGGGATCTTATAATGCAAAAGCTTCCTTTAACTGATACTCTGCTACAGCCATTGAAAAAGAAAGTACACCCTCTGTTTATTTCTGAATTTTCACACATTTTGTAAGTATATAACGTTTATGGGGTTCACAATTTTTTTTAAAACTCTTGATTTAAGATTTCATCTTAGTTTGAGTAAAAAATGGTGTGATGCCTTTTATTGAGTGGTGTTTTACCCTTGAGGTCATGGTGGTGGCCACAGTATTTATATATTATGAACCTGACAGTGGGTGATCTTTCTTTTTCCCAGGAGTGTACCTACACCAAAAAATGTCAACCTGCCATGTCACAAACACCCTCCTTATATATAGCTTTATCAGTTTGTTTTTTTGGGTTGTTGCCTACAGCAACAACCCAATTTTCGTGGTTTTGTGGATGCGTGAAACAGTTATAGTCTAGACACCGAGTGGAGAACATTTCCTCTCCAGCTTTGTTTTATTAACCCAAGCAGCAATTTTAATCATTTGCATTCGGAATAGGCCATATATCTAAAAGCCTTCACCAATGTTTTTCATTATAATAGTTATTCGGCTGGGAGCTTACACTACTAGGGGATGTAATGACCACCATTTCTCTTCATTTACTCTCCATGTTTGTTGGCACTACATAAATAAATTGAGATACTACAAAACTGGTTGCATATTTAACTGAAGTCTCACTTCAAAAATTATTGACATAGCTGAGGACATCTGATCCACAAGATCTGAAGAGACTGAGGATAGCAGGTCCCTCAGGAAACTGAAGCAGTGTTTTTTAGCTGTTTACCTTATGTGTAGGGCTTGTCAAACAGCTTTGCAAGCTGACTTTTATTATACCAATGTTGAATACAGATTTTTTATGATGAGATCTCAGTCCCACCATTTTCAATGGAGGACAAAAGGGAAGCTAGTGGCAATCCTGTGTGTCATATCTCAGCAGAGTAATGTAGTGATCTTACTTGATTTTTGTGGTCTTTAGATACAGATGAAGGCACCGCAATGTTCCAGAGGGCAGCGATTTACGACCGAATAGTGAGGAATGGTTCTGGGATTTACTATGGTCTTGGATGTTTGTGTTGGAGTACAAGCACACAGAGAGTTAAGTAGATGCCTGACCAGAAAGGAGGATCCATCAAATTTCTGTGGAATCAGGCAAGAGTATCCAGGTGAGTAAAAAACATCTCATCAGAAGAAATGGTGTTCACCACAACCATTGACAACAATTCTTTAAGCTACTGACTTTTAAAGAATAGGCCATTGGTGTGTGATGAGCCTAGCAACAAAGTACACCCATCATGCCAGGATGTGACAAAAAATTTGAACAATGCTGTCGTCATTCTTCTAAAAACGCTTTCCCGTGGTAAAGTGGATTTAGGAATTGTAATTCTGACTGTTACTGTTGATAAAAATGCATCTACTTCCAATTTGGCAATGCAAATAATTAATTCTATCAACTGCTTTACTTTCAGGCTTGTGGGGTTGTCTGTTTGTTTTGTATTTACACATTTGCAAAAGAGCCACCTTAAATCTCTGGTTTGTCCATCTTAGAGAGCCTGGAAGAACATCAAGAAACACCAAACGCATCACTCCGCAGAGAGGGACCAAAAAAAGCGATGTGGGGGCAGATTTTACAAGACAGACAAAAAAAATCTGCCCACCTTTACTTTTTTTTCCTTTACCTTTCCTCAGCTCGATCACCATCTGGGGACACTAACCTCTTGTCTCATAAAAGCTGGAGGACAGAAAGTTGGAACTGGGAGATGTGGAAAACACTACCTCTGAGAGAGAAGGAAAAATAAAGCACATTCTTCAAGAATACAATCTGCGTTCTTTCATGCATCAACATATGTGGATTTTATGGTTGAGTTGAAAGGTCACCAGAAGTTCAGTTTACGTTAATTTGTTACAATATTTCTTTAGTGATTGAAAACAAAATTGTCAAAAGAACGGGAGAATTGACCTCTCCTTTTTTGTCAAGTGTCTCTGTCTGTTGTAGAAATATTTCATTTGCATTGTTAAAAGTTAACAATGCAAATATATATATGCCGCTCAGCTGCAGATCTGGATGAACTCCAGCGGCGGGGCAGCCTTTGCTTCGGCTCAGTACGCTGCAAAATGAGTCCCAGTGGGCTGATACATAGATGCTTGTGAAGTTGCTCAGATATCACAGAAAGACAGCCTATTGTCAGCAGACAGAAGTATCAAGATGAGATCAATCCCCACTTGTACCTCAGCCAAGAACAAAATATACTCATCTGTTTTTTATATAGATACATAAATATTATGGAAGGTAAATTACAGAAAATACCAACTGAAAGCAGATTTAAGTACCCCCAGAGACTGACATGATTCGGTTCGAAGCTACTGTTTGGAGATAACAGTAACATGACCACCAAAGGAGGATAACTGACTCAAAACATAGACAAATACAGTTAAACGTTTGCAGCCTCTCTAACTATAAAAACATAGTCGCACAAGATAAAACAGAAAGATAGGAAAATATACTTCTAGGGACCAAATGAATTTAAAAAGATACTCAGAATGCCGGCTGCGCATTCATTATGCAAATATCCTGTTTCCCCAAAGTACACTGAACTCATTGTGATGTGCAAGAAACCTGTTTGAGATGATTTGATCTTTGTGACATGGTGCAATTTCCTGCTGGAAGTAGCCATCAGAACATGGGTACACTATGGTCATAAAGGAAGAAGCATATTCGGCATTAGTACTTAGGTAGATTGAAGTGTTAAACAATCCACAACTGATACCAAGGATCCCAAATAAAATAATACCCCACACCATTATACCACCACCACCACCAGCCTGACAGTATATACAAGGCAGGATAGATTTATGCTTTTATGTTCTTAATGCAAAATTCTAACCCTACCATGCAAATGTTTAAAGTGGTGCAAATTGTGGCCTCAGTTTCCTTCTTTTAGCTTACAGGAGTCACACTAACTGTGGTCTTCTGCAGCCCTTCTTCTTCAAAGTTTGATGTCTTGTGCAGTCAGATTTGGTATGGTTGCTTTGAGCTATCACCTTTCTATCATCTTGAAACCACTCTACCCATTCTCCTCTGACACCAACAAGAGATGTTTGTCCAAATAGGTGCCATTCATGGGATACGCTGTCTTTGCTGACCACTGTCTGTAAACCTGAGATATGTCTGTGCATGAAAATGTTAGTCAGACCAGCCTGTTTAGCACCAGGATAGAAATATGCTCATTGGGTGACCATTATCAAGCCTGTGAAAGTTGATGCAGTTTTGTTAAATGTGTTGGATAGTCTGAATCGATACCTCGGGCTTGTGACAAAAACCCAGTGTATCAATACACTTTTACCAGGAGTGCCTTGAATTCATACTGATAAAATTAGAAGCTAATATATCTAAATCTGTGAAAGGACGTTGTCACAATGTAATGAATGTAAAAGACAGTCTGTGTACCTGGGGAAGTGGGAAATGGTATGTGCTTGTGTTGTGTGGAGTCATCAGAAATTGGGGCTTGCACTGCTCAGCTCTAAATGCAAAATAACATTTTAGCTGAAAAGGTTTTGTGATCATTTCAGAAACAATAACAGGCCTTTGAGAAAAATGATGCATCAAAATGTATTTGGCATAGTAACCCTTGTTCAGGAAAAAAATTCCCAAGAAATTGAAAGGAGTCATTGTTCAAGCAGTAGTGAATCATTTGCTTTTCCTCTATAAAATTCTAACTATTCAGCCACAATGGGAAGCAGAATTCAATTTATGCTGAGAGCCACGAAGATCTGAGGAGTGGGAGATGTTAGGCAGATGTCAGAGAAATCTGAAAAGTCAACAGTGGAGACTGTATGACAAACTGACAGCAAACTATCTCTTCATGGGGTTTTATAACAGTGTTTTTGTAGAGTTTAGATTTCTTTGGTTTCTATCATATCCTTATAAATCTGGACCACTCTGTCTAGAATACCAGAAGTTATTAAAAGATAGGAGAATCTGTTAAAAAAACATGTACATTAAAGAGACATTTAGAAATGTTTAAGTGGGGTTCTGTGTGGATGCTATGGGCAGTCAGGATCTTACTTAAGTCACTTTTTCTTTGTCTGTGTTTTCTGTTCATATGTTGCCCTTGTGATGTTCTGTCCAGGTTGTACGTCCACCCAAACAGTGCTAACAGCTGGAAAAGCCTCCAGCCCCCTTCTCTAACAAATTTAACATTGATGTGTGTGAACATCCACCACCCAGTGCAATCGCAACCAATCTCCAAATGTGGCCTTTTGTCACTGAAGGCAATGCAGCACCCCTTTAGACTGACATTTGTATCTGCCTTGTGTTTCAATGATGTCAGAAGATATGCAGCGTGAATAATGTTCCACAAGTGTGACTTGTTTTCTAAATTATTCCTCCACAATAATTATTTGACAATTTGAGGGCACTCATAGGCTGTGTACAACACTTTAAACTTTATCAACAAATAGGAAAAAATAACCGTCCTTGGATGTATGCTAAGGTTTTTGAAACCTCTTATTTTGTTTGTCTGAATGTGAGAAAATGACGAACATTTGTCCTTAAAACTGTTGCACCCTGGTTCTGAAATGTTTCTCTAAACTGAAGCCAATTGGGTGAAATTCACAGTATTTGGATGCACCATGATTAGGTATGTTCATTTTTTTTGTGATGCTGGGATTTTGTTTTCTTTTTTTTATACAAAAGAATTATCTGACCATCAGGGACATTTTAATGCTCTGACTGCCCCCTGTTGGTCAAACGATTATGAGCGTAAATCAATTAGACACTTTCAGTTTCAACCATTACACATCCAGAGCTGAGTAAGTCGTCAGCATTGCATTGTGTGAGATTAAGTTATGTTACTATTGGTTCATTGCTGCAATATTTGACTCAGTCTCATTGATTCTGTTGCAGTGGTGCACATGTACAGTATACAGGTAAGAGCTGCAGAGCTTATGTGGTGGAATTTTCATGTCCAAAAGGCTTTGGCAGCCTGGCTTATTTAGTGATCAAATACCATTTCCTACAGGGTTTAATGTGTGAGAAGGTGTTGCAGGAGGAATAATGCTCCTATGCCATTTTGTCCTCCAAATCTATTAATATAAAAGACCTGATCATTATAGGTTGACAAGAGTTTCCCTTCTCTGTTCTGTTGCAGTAGAAGACTTTACACTTTATCATTGTTATCCTGATGCTTATGCACTATACAAAACAGGGGGCCATCATGAACAGAACTTATACTTGTAGACGTGATAGGTTTCGCAAAAAGTTTGCACTCACATACGTTACATTTTTTTAGATATGCCAGCATAAAGGGCAAGACAAGAAACAGTGTAATAACAGGTTTGTTAATGGATATTTGTCAAAATGCTCAGCTAATTTTTTTTCCAAAAACAGGATAAGCTCCATCAGGAGTATTTATCTCTTTCAGTCATCATTTGATTTCTAAATTTTTATCATAGCTAGGGTCACCAGTCATCATAGCTTCATCTTCTTCAGATATCAAAGGATTTGAAGGTGTTTTTAGGCTCATTATCCTGCTGCAGTATGAATACTTCTGCATAAAGATGCAACCAAGCGTGTGCTGCACCGTGATAATAAGTGTCCTTTTTCTTTCTGGCACCTGATTTAAGTGGCATGGTATGAGGCTATAACTAATTACTTCTAGATACAGTTTTCTACACTCGAGTCTTGTAACCTTTATTCTTTATTTTACTTTACAAAGTCTATAATTGCAAAGACTGATATCAATGTGCTTAGATTTGGTTTGCCTCCTCCTGCGTTGGACGCTCCCACTGCCACTTTAGAGTTCTTTTGTCTAGAACTTGACACTAAAATGAAAACAATCTGACACTTTCACTTACCTTTGATGTGTCTAACTATAATAACTCTGCTTTTAGTAACGGTCTGCTGACATCTTAAGATGAAGCCAGTTGAGCAACAGCTGCAGCCTCTTATAAATCGATCATATCCACCTATAAAAGCCAGCGTCATCTGAACCCTGATTTCAGTTAAATAAACCCAAAGAAACTTGAAATTTATGCAAAAAACATGAACATATCCAGTGTCAGTAATGAAAATCTGCTTAAGAAGATTTTCCAGACAATTTTATGCAAATTGTAGTTTTGATATAATAATGAAAGCTTCAAAGAAAAGAAACAGATATTAGTAAAAAATTGCTTCATAACAGTGTACAAAAAGTAAAAAACTTGGCTTATACACTTTTCTGACATAATATCACATTTTTCTTTTGGAAATGCTAATTTCAACCTGAAATTAAGAACTGAACTGACTCATTGGTAGCTTTTTTTAATGAAGGTGATGATTGCTCAGCAGACAGATTTTTACACATGCATCAACTTTACTGGAAAATAAAATCAAACAAAACGTGTTCCGGCAAATGATTTTGCTGAAACACATAATGCATGCACACAGTGGAACTTTAATTGAATATTCAAGATAAACATAAAGTGGGTAAGGACTGATGCATGACTTCCTTAGTGCCTCCATTCTGTAGCTCCAAAGTTGAGTTTTGCTCTGTCATCTGAGAAGCAATCTCTTTTAAAAAGCACAACGATGCTTCTGTGCACACAAGCGGCAGCTTCTGCAGTCACATCTGTAATGTAAGTTTGTTTTATCACTGGGGGATCTGGTAACCAAATATTTCAAGAAAAGCGCCACTGGAAAGATGTCTCTGAAAGAATGATGTCCTGCAGTTCCAGCAGGGATTTAAAAGCATCTCTATCATAATAACACCACCATCATCACCCTCGCCACTGGAGACTTGGATCTTCTGTGCGAAAATGTTCTAAAACCTGCAGCGAACAGTTCTTGTTTTTCCTAGGGCACTGGGAGGTCAAACCTCAGGAGCCAGATATATAAAACCACAGCACACAGTTTACATAAAGATCTTCCCCTGATTCTGTCTGATGAATCTAAGTCACTGTTGAGCTAACTGCTCCTTTCCACAGTTGCCTAAACAGATGTTGAAACCAGTGGTGGCTTTTGATATGGATGGTAAGGTTCACAGCCCAGGGTGGCATGGCTTGAGGGGGACCATGAGCACCTAGGGATAAATAAAAGATCCTCTGTCAATTCCAGCCACATCCAGTTCTCTATTGCCTTTTTAGAGGTTCAGTCATTTGGTAATATTTACCAGCCTCTGTCTGATTCCAAGCTTTTGATTCAGTGCTAAATTACTTCTGTGATATTAAAGGAGTCTTGACTGCATTTAACCATTTGAAATACTTAAAGCAGTCACACCAAAACTGAACTGTTGTACCAAATACAAATGGTTTGAAACAACCTGAGATTTATGAAACATATATGCTATTTATGAAAACACAGAAAAGATTATTCATTGATTTACTGGAATTGGGATCATCTTATATTGGGTGTGAAATGCTGAACACAATGACTTGGGAATTATCTCTCTATCTAGTTATTTACATTAATTTGGATAAGGGTTGTGGTCATTAAGATTAGGCTAGATTATATTTGCTGTTAGAGTTGTCATTTCCCTTTAGTACCAATTTAATGTCATACTCTTTTGCGTCATCTAACCCAGCCACAGTTTTTAACTGCAGAGCTTTACAGTGCTTTCACACGAAACTTTTGGAACGCTTTCTACCATGCCAGAGTCTGCTTTCTGTAGCAGATTACAGCGGTGTGAACCCATCCAGGACCCAGAAACCGTATCCTGGCATGGTTAATCCAGACCCTGGAGCAGTTCCCTTGCAGGGTGAATTCCTGCCGGGCCAGCGTACCAAAAGCAGTCAGTGCATCTGAGTAGAAGATGAAGTGGAAAAAAACAAAGTAAGAGCACAAATTCGAACACAAAAGAGTTTGAAAATGTTTCGTGGGGCTACGTGGAGTAGTGGAGAGATGCAGGCGCATTAAAAAAAAGACAAAGTAGCAACAGGAAACGAGATAGACGTTCTTCTTTGTGCCTTTTTTCTTCTCGATCAGCTCAATACTGCCCCATAAACTGTCCATAGGTACTGTATGATTTTGTTTGATCAAAAAAA
Organism: Crenichthys baileyi; assembly: GCA_036173005.1. Classification (NCBI taxonomy): domain Eukaryota; kingdom Metazoa; phylum Chordata; class Actinopteri; order Cyprinodontiformes; family Goodeidae; genus Crenichthys; species Crenichthys baileyi. Next base: position 199,247 of record JAHHUM010000371.1, on the reverse strand, counting down.
TCTCTTTGTGAAAGAAAACCGGGCCAAATGAAGGTATGAATTTTCTCACTTTTACCAATACCTGGACCAGACCAGCAGTGTGAATGCATCCTTAGAGAGACAGGCAACAATGAGTCTGCAATAATAAAACTCTCTATGTTTGGCTTGTTTAAAAACAGGTGTTCCACAAGAAAAACTTTTCATCCCTTTTGTTTTGTTTTGTTGTTTTTTTAGTGTATACAAATGAGGTAAACCATTACATCAAGACCTTTCCTGGGAAAATACGCAGATGACAGGGCCCTGTTTGCGTGTTTGCAGGATGTCAACAACCCCACCTACTGTCAGTATGTCAACCACATTGACAACAGCATTCTTAACCTTAATGTTAGTAAGCTGTGTTTAGAATGGAGGGTGGAAGATGTTGTGGACAAAAGACTTTCTAATTTCATGCAGATTTACAAAAGTGGAGCAAAGAACTCTTTCTTTGACAAAAATTGAGAAGCTTTGACATAAGTAAGCACATGCTGGCCATGATTTACTGCTCATATACATAGAATATCCTATCCTTTATCATATTACCTATTGGGTATCTGTCTAAGGTCATCAAGAAATGTAGCAGTGTAGAGTTGTGTGCCATCAGCAGATCTCCTGATAAAACTATTGAACTTCTTCTGAGTAGGCAATCAAAAATTGTAAACATCTGTATGACTAATATTACCTAAACTTGGGCTGTGCATTCTTGCAGCATATGCAAAAAAGCGTTTCTGTTCAATCCCTAGACAAAGATCTGTGGAAAGGGCTGAGTCCAACCTGTAAATCCAGCCCGAGCAGCCATTTGGATCATTGTTTGTGGATTTAAGACCAGATGCTGACCTGCGTGTTTGTTTTTTCACATTTCCTGATGTTTTTTGGGAGGATTTATTTACCAGACCTGCATCAAAGCAACAACTCTCCAGCTGCATCCCTGTCGGAAATCTGCTTCCCGTTTGCAGGCATGTCAAGCGAACGGCGACAGGTTCTCTGTTCTGTCTGTAGAATTTCAAAACATGGATTTATGATTTTATAAATTCCTCCAATTCTTCCAGGGAGAGGATCAATGATGATGTAAACACAGGCCTGTTTCCCAGTACTTTTTACTGACCATAACTAGCCAGAAGCCTCTGAGCATAAGATAACCGCTCTGTTTTTTATGTGTGCTCTAAATCACATTTATCATCCACTTGTTTTAACTGTGATAACCATAACAAAGCCACAATCCAAAATTCCTTTGTTAGAGTTAGAGTTACAGGTGCAACACTGTTTGTCATAACAGGTGTCATAAGTAAAAACATAACTCAAAACGTAACTGAATCTCTGTTGTAACGTCCAAATTTCTCCATCTTTTGGTTTTGGTTAAATCAGACCAATGGCAGTTATTCAAAAAATCCTTGTGCCAAAAAAGTACGTGGTTGAGAAAAATGTGGAAGGTTTCCACCTCAGAAAGAAGATGCATGTGTGGCTGCCAGGATGAATAACAGAAGAGACTTTCAAAATATGCCATTAACTCATGTCTCGTGGAAAAAAATCTCTCACATCACTTTAAAGCTGAAATCCAAAAGTATTCATTCATCTTGAACTTTTTCACATTACAACCACAGGCCTCAGGGTATTTTATTGGGATTTTATATGATAGACCAACACAAAGAAGCACATAATTGTGAAGTGGAAGTAAAAGTATTCATGGTTTTCGAAGATTTTACAAATAAAAATGTGTGCTGTGCATTTTCATTCTCAGTTTAATTGCAACTGAAAATAGAAAGATTGAACCGGAGAAGCATCCAGAAGACCATGGTATGTAACTCTGGAGAAATTGCAGAGATCCACTGCCTTTGAGTGAGAAAAGATTATTTTCTTTTTTTTAAAGATTTATTGACTTCCGGTGATAAAGTAAAAAACCTTGTTGTTACTTTTGACCAGGACATGTCATTTAAATCTGGGATTTCCTTCTTTCACCTCCGGAACATTGACAAAATTAGAAATATCCTGTCCAGGAGTGACGCTGAAAAACTAGTCCATGCATTTGTTACTTCAAGGCTGGACTATTGTAATTCTTTACTATCAGGATGTCCACAAAATGCAGTTAAAAGCCTTCAGCTGATTCAAAATGCTGCAGCAAGAGTTCTGATGAAAATTAAAGAGAGATCATATTTCCCCTATTTTAGGTTCCCTTCATTGGCTCCCTGTTAAATCCAGAATAGAATTTAAAATTCTCCTCCTCACATTTAAAACCCTAAATGATTTAGCTCCATCATACATCAGAGATCTGATTGTTCCATATATTCTTAACAGAGCACTTCGTTCTCAGACTGCAGGTTTACTGGTGGTTCCTAGAGTCTCTAGAACTAGAATGGGAGGCAGATCCTTTAGTTATCAGGCTCCTCTCCTGTGGAACCAGCTCCCGGTTTTGGTCCGTGAGGCGGACACCCTGTCTACTTTTAAGGCTAGGCTTAAAACTTTCCTTTTTCATAAAGCTTATAGTTAGAGTGGCTTAGTTTATCAGGCAGGGAGCCTTCCTCCCTCCCTGTTGGATGGAGTAAGGGGGAGTCAGGTTTAGCCTAAACCGGCTCAGTTATGGTTGAGGTGCAAACACACCCTCCATTTCTGCTACCTGTGTGACCCCTTCTCTTTTCCAATGGTTATAATCAGTCTGACAGAGAGAGGTATCCCAATCCTTGTGTTTTTTAGTATAACAATGACCATCAGTGGGACCCTTTGTGGGGTGCCTAGAAACGACATTGTTGAAAATAAGCGCTGTTAAACAAAATAATCTGAACTGAAACTTTCTGTGTAGTTATGCTGCTATAGGCTTAGGCTGCTGGAGGACATAATGACCACTTTCACCCTCTTCGCTACATTCTCACACTACTCTCCAATTTTGCATTATTTGCTGTTATTTCAGCTTTTAACTTTGTTCTCTCTCTTTTCTCTTCCTAGAAGCTACACCTGGCCTGACTCTGTGTCCACCTGTGACACCTTTCTGGAGAGGGGAATCGTCCGAGCTTCTGCTGGCAACAACTTAATGCTCACCCTCTACCGATGATCCACATGGCCCTGTCTTTCAGTGTTTAACCCTTTCTCTCTCCTAGACATGGCTACTGACTGAGCTTTTACTGTGACTAACTCTCTGTGCTCTCTTTCAGACTCTAACCTTGAAAACTGGCTCAGAGTTTATCTGTTCTTTCTTTCTAGGTGAAACGACTAAAGGAGCTACATCCATTAACATTTACTTTTCCTTCCCATAGAAAGGACTCCTGGATCAGTGCTTCTTTGTTCTCTTTGTGTCTCTGCTCTGTTCTCTCTAACCCCCAGTCGGTCGTGGCAGATGGCCGCTCACACTGAGCCTGGTTCTGCTGGAGGTTTCTTCCTGTTAAAAGGGAGTTTTTCCTCTCCACTGTCGCTACATGCATGCTCAGTATGAGGGATTGCTGCAAAGTCAACGCCAGTGACTGTCCACTGTCTCTACATGCTCATCCGGGAGGAGTGAATGCTGCAAGTCACTGACTCGATGCAATCTGCTGGGTTTCCTTAGACATAAAAACTTTGTATCCAATTTGAATAAATAACTAACTCTGACTGCACTGTTCAATGGTTAGGACTAATTGGAATGTATGTACCTGACTTTTGTGAAGTGCCTTGAGACAACATGTGTTGTCAATTGGCGCTATATAAATAAAACTGAATTGAATTGAATAGAAAATGAAGACAGGACAACTATCAGTCATGCACTCCATGAATATGACCTTTCTAGAAGAGTGGCAAGAAGAAAGAATTCCAAAAGGAAAGCCATAAGAAGGCCAGTTTGCAGTTTGTTGAGAGCTTAGCAGGAGATACAGCAAATTTTGTAGAAAGGTTCTCTGGTCAGATAAGACCTAAATGTAAAACCCTATATGTGATCTAAAACTGCACATCACACCAACCCTACAGTAAAACACGGTGGTGGCAGCATCATGCTGTGAGGACATTTTCTGCAGCATGGACAAAGGCAGCTGGTCAGAGTTTATGGGAAGATTAATGATGGTAAATACAGGGCGATCCTGGAAGAAAACATGTTAAATGCTGCAAAAGGCTTGAGACTGGGGCAGAGGTTTATCTTCCAAAGGACAACTACCCTAAATATACAGAAACGGCTACAGTGGGACGATATAGGTCAAAGCATATTCATGTGTCAGGATAGCCAGGTTATGAGAAAGACCTAAATCCAATGAGAATCTGTGGCAAGACTTGAAAAATACTGTTCACTGACACATTCCATCCAATCTGACAGAGGTTCAGCTATTTTGCAAAGAATAATAGAAGAAAGAAATTCTGACTAAACACAAATGCATATTTTAAGATTTTTTGTTTAATTTAGAAAAAATGCACATTTATGCACTTAAATATCAAATCCTCTGAAGTGTTCTCTTCTTATTATTCAAATGCATACATTTCAATGCCTTGATCTAAAAGATCAATAACATTCATGTTATGATTTGGGGTTGTTTGGTTTCTGTTTTTTTCTTGCATGTTTCTCACAATTTTTGAATCATGCTTCTGTTTATTATTTTTCTGGATCATGCTCATGTCTAGTTGTCTCGATCAGGCTCACGTCTTGTTTTTTGGATCACGCCAAGCCTGTCTTGCCTGCCCGTTTATTGTTTTGTTCCTGCCTCTTCGTATGAGTGAGTTTTTTGCTAATCAAAGAGTTTTTCAATTACTGTCATGCTGCCTGCTAGTCTGCATTCCGGGGTCCTCCATTTAGCAAGTCCTAACAATTCAGACCCGTTTCGGAAAAAGCCTTCCTCCAGGAGTCAAAAAATATATATTTACACACAACTTTGTGTCTGGTCTATCACATATCGCAACAAAATAAATCAACATTTGTGGCCCACAAAAAGCGAAAAAGTTGAAGGTGCATAAAAAATTTTTGGAAGCACTGTATATATTTTACTTGTCACTAGAAATCCAGATGTCAATAATGACGTTTTTGAATGTGTCATCAAAACGTGCAGCTGGGTTTTCTGGACGTTCAAGTGAAAAGCGGAAAAGATCTGACAGCCAATCAACACTGAATAGTAAGTGAGATCATAGGCTGGGAAAGAATGACAAACCTGGCAAACCCAAACACTGAGGGAGAGTGAAATCACAGCATCTGTCACAAGCTTTTATCTTTACCATCCACCTTAAAAAGTTTTTTTATTCATTTAAAAGTGTGGACTTTGTTAACTTTATGTTGACGGGGTTATATATAATTTGTATACTCTGAAACTGTGAGTAACAGTTTGATATTAACTCTGATGCCTGTTGGTTTCAGTGATTCTCGCTTTCTACTCTCATTATGTCAAGATATACAGCTCCAGATTTCAGTTTCTTTTGTCAAATCCTCATTTTTCTAGTTTAGTGTTTGCACCATGGACTTACCTTGTATTTCTTTACTAGGCAGCACCCTCTTACTTATGTTTTTTATAAGTTTATTTAAAACAAAGGAAACAAAGGTGTTAATTTCAGTAAAATAATTTGCATTACTTAAAAAGGTCAAAATTAATTTTCAAACTGTTTTGCAACTTTATAATGAAATCTAAAGACTGAGTTTAGCAGGTTCTCATGTCACATTAGTGATGCATACTTCAGTCACAGCTGTTAAAACTATCAGTGCAAACCTGTAACATCTGGCTGTGAGGGGGAGTTTATTTATTTGGGACACATGACTGCATCGCACAACCCCTAAAGACGCATACCCCTCCACACCCCACCCCAACTCCACCAGCAGAAACACAGCTGCCTTATTAATGATTCCCAGGTGGAAGTTTCCTCTGTTATTGTACCTCAGAGCAGCTCATATCAAAGCAAAATGTGTTCAAAGAAATGATTGATTAAAATATTGGGAGCCAATTAATGCATCATATGAATGTGTTTCATTAAAGACGGGTTGAAAGAGAAAGATCAGACACACTAAAAAAGACAAACATTGAGTGGTTCCTCCTTTTCCCCTTTTGTAACACAGAACCTCTGAGATACCCTGATATATGCCACAGCAAACCCTTTGGTTCCTGGTTTTTATGGGCTTGGACCTTAATAAAGTTCAATTATTACCATAGTTGTAGGACCCAGGATCTGGACTACCATCTAGTGTACCATCTTACCATACAATAAAACGCACAATGAAAATTTTCTAAAAATCTGTGTGATGTTGGCTCCCTTTCTGATCTTTAACAGCATTTATGTGGCTGAATTGTAAAGTAACTGTGCTCTTCTTAGTAGGACTGAGCAGTGTTGCAATAGTCAGTTTGAAAGCTTAGAGCTTTAGAGCAGGGTTTCCGACTCCAGCCCTCAAGATCTACTGTCCTAGAACTTTAGATGCATCCTTGCTCCAACCCACACAAATGAAATGGGTGAATTACCTTCTCAGCATGTCATCAATTTTTGCAGAGGCCCGGTAAGGACCTATTCATTTTATTCAGGTGTGTTGGAACAGACGTGTGGAAGACAGTGGCTAGTACTAAGTACTGGAGTTGGAGATCCACTGTTTAGTCTGTGCATTAGACTCTTAAACAATCAAAACCTGCAATGATCTTCAGATAATAAAATTTGTTTTTTATAAAAATGTTCAGATCTTGTGAAACTGTTTTGATTTGGATCAAAACTAATACCCAGGTTTCTTACTTGACCTAAAGCAGGGGTGTTCAACTTTGATCCTTAAGGATCAATGCCATGAGTGTTATGAAAGTGTTCCTGCTCCAACACAGCTATTTATTTGTTTCAGGTGTGCTGAACCGGGGAAACATCTAAAACATGCAGGTCACCAGCCCCTGAGGGCTGACTTTGGACACAACTGATCCGAAGGATTTACAGCCAGTGCTTAATGTTGTACTGGGTTTTTCCCTCTAAAGTTCCGTGCCTTTAGAAAGATTGATCTAAAGAAATGTTTCTGCCATCCATGCGTTAATTTTCAAAATACAATTAAAGCTAGCATCAATCTGTGTCTCTGAGGTCAACAGGAAATGCAGCAATGTAGAGCTGTGTGTCATCAGCAGACCTCCTGATGACGCCACAAACTGACTGGATTTCCAAATAACTGTCAAAACTGTCTAATGAATTGCAAATTTTTGATAAAGGGTTAAACCATATTGAGACATCTGTCTAATGCAGGGAAATAACTGTTGGTCTAATTACCTGAAAACAAAGTCAGTCATGGCATGACTGTGCAAAACTGAAAGCAAGACATTCTGCAAACTCATAGGGGAATATTTTTTTAAAGGCAATACATTGTATGATCATCACTGGGTTGTTTATTTCACCATTGATAGTAGAATCACCGGGCTTTTGTCCATTTTACACAACATCATGTATTTGTTTTTCAGACAAAGTTACTTTTTGGGAGACATTTATGCTGTTGGAGGGTCCTTAATTCTTACTATTAAAGTTTCAAATACTTTGAAACTTTGATCCACAATAGTAAAAAAAACTTTTGGCATGTGTCAGTTAGTTTAAAGATAATAAAGTAGGCTGTCACAGCATCCTGGGGCTGCAATGGAAAAATAGAATGATGTGGTTACAAGCGAGGAGGCTGCGGAGGAGCGACTTTCATCTGAGCAACTCTTGTGGGCAGAGCAGGATGGTCATCATACGACAGATGTCCTCCAATATTTGTTAATGATGCATGAGATGGGCAGAGCGGGTCTGGTGATTAGAGTGAATAATAAAAGCAGCTGAAAGGTAAGAATGGAGTTTTAAAGGATTAGTAATGGGAAGGCTTTAATTTAGCCATGAACTTCGTCATGAAATGGAGACGTTTGTTCCATCGAATCATGCAGTCTGACAGAAATTAAAGCCACCTGCTACTGCAGCGTAGCTTTTCTGCTAAAATTAGTTTATTCCCTTTTTTTTTAAAGAAGACTAATGTTTCGATGAGCATTTTTTACCTTAAAGTGAAAACATATATAGAAAATTCTCTTATTAGGAAATATTTTTTTTAAATGTTTTTTACACTGATCAGGCATAACATTATGATCACCTGCCTAAGCTTTCTGGCTTTCAAAACCCCCTTGACCAGTCGAGGCACTGGCTCCATTGGACCTCTAAATACCCAACATACATGTAAATGTATAGATGAATATACACAATAAATAAATGATCTGATTTTTACCAGGATCTAAAATTACCCAAATCTAACCTCAAGTGTACAAAAACACAATGGACTCCACTCTGTAATTTCTTTGTAAACAGTGGAGGAATCAACCAGATCATGTAAATCAACTACTCGTACTGGTACTCGTCGTCTTCCGCTTGTCCGGGACCGGGTCGCGGGGGCAGCAGACTCAGCAGAGACGCCCAGACGTTCCTCTCCCCAGACACCTCCTCCAGCTCCTCCGGGGGGAGCCCAAGGCGTTCCCAGGCCAGCTGAGAGACATAGTCCGTCCAGCCTGTCCCGGGCCGTCCCCTGGGCCTCCTCCCGGTGGGACGTGCCTGGAACACCTCCCGAGGAAGGCGTCCAGGAGGCATCCGGTATAGATGCCCAAGCCACCTCAACTGGCTCCTCTCGATGTGGAGGAGTAGCGGCTCTACTCCGAGTCCCTCCCGGATGGCCGAGCTCCTCACCCTATCTCTAAGGGAGTGCCCGGCCATCCTACGGAGGAAGCTCATTTCAGCCGCTTTTATACGGGATCTCGTTCTTTCGGTCATGACCCAAAAGTTCATGGCCATAGGTGAGGGTAGGAACGTAGGCCGACCGGTAAATCGAGAGCTTCGCTTTTCGGCTCAGCTCTCTCTTCACCACAACGGACCGGCACAGTCCCCCCATTACTGCGGCAGCCGCACCGATCGGTCTGTTGATCTCCCGCTCCATTCTTCCCTCACTCGTGAACAAGACCCCGAGATACTTGAACTCCTCCACTTGAGGCAGGAACTCCCCTCCAACCTGAAGAGGACCCTTTTCTGGTCGTGTACCATAACTTGGAGGAGCTGATCTTCATCCCAGCTGCTTCACACTCGGCTGCGAACCGCCCCAGTGCATGCTGTAGGTCTTGGCTAGAGGGGGCCAGCAGGACCACGTCATCTGCAAAAAGAAGAGACGGAATCCACTGGTCCCCAAACCAGACCCCCTGCGGCCCTTGGCTGCACCTAGAAATCCTGTCCATAAAAGTTATGAACAGGACCGGTGAGAAAGGGCAGCCCTGCCGGAGTCCAACATGCACCGGGAACAGGTCCGACTTAGTGCCGGCAATGCGGACCAAACTCCTGCTCCGCTTGTACAGGGACCGGATGGCCCCTAATAAAGGGCCCCTGATTCCATCCTCCTGGAGCACCCCCCACAGGGCACCACAAGGGACATAGTCGAATGCCTTCTCCAGGTCCACAAAACACATGTGGACCGGTTGGGCAAACTCCCATGAACCCTCGAGTACCCTGTAGAGGGTATAGAGCTGGTCAAGTGTTCCACGGCCGGGACGAAAACCACACTGCTCCTCCTGAAGCCGAGGTTCGACTATTGGCTGGACTCTCCTCTCCAATACCCTGGTGTAGGCCTTACCAGGGAGACTGAGGAGTGTGATCCCCCTGTAGTTGGAACACACCCTCCAGTCACTGTTCTTATGAAGGGGGACCACTACCCCAGTCCATAGGCACTGTCCCCAACTGCTATGCAATGTTGAAGAGGTGTGTCAACCATGACAACCCCACAACATCCAGAGATTTGAGGTACTCAGGGCGGATCTCATCCACCTCCGAAGCCCTGCCACCGCGGAGCTTTTTAACCAACTCGGTGACTTCAGCCTGAGTGATGAAAGAGGGTAAATTTTGGGTAAATCAACCGATAAAAACTAAATATATCAAATAATAAATTCTTCGACTCATATACCTGCTTCTGTGTGTAAAGACAAATGTCTTGTATGAAAATAATCTCAAGGGGCTTCAGCTCCCATAAAACAGATATGAAGTTGAGCCACAGTAACTCCTCCATTGGATTCAGTCATTGGTTCACCACTGTCCCTTCCTTGGGCCAGTTTGGCAGATACCGAGCACTGCAGACTGGGAACACCCCACAAGTTCTGCAGTTTGGGAGATGCTCTGACCCAGTAGTCTAGCCATTACAATTTGTCCCTTGACCAAACTCCATCAAATCCTTTCACTTGCCCATTTCATCTGCTTTTAACACATCAACATTGAGATTACAAGGTTCTCTTGCTGCTTAATATAACTCACCCACCAACTGTCAGATGAAGAGAAGTTAATCAGAGATATTTACTTAATCTCATAAGTCATAATGTTATTGTGTGACAACACCATGCTAAGAGTCAAAATATAGTTTAGGTTGAATGTCTAGCTTATGAATTGCGATAATTTTCAGTAATGATCATATAAAATATTATTTGTAATTAAATAAAAATAAATGATTTATACACTGCAAGGCATTCATTGCCTTATTTTCCTGTGAAAATCTGCCCTACTCTTTGTCTCTGTTCCTCTCTCCATAAAATACTTTATTTTCCAGCCAGGGCAGTGAAAATACACTTCAGCCAGAGAAAATGAACACTTTCTTTGTCATAAAGCAACAGATAGGAACACGCCTGGTGTCTGTGAAGACTGGGGGCTTCCACACACTAACCAGTCAGATTTATCGGTCAAAATCTGATTCTGTTTGCATAAAATGACAGCTTTTCAGCAGGATCTAGTTCCAGGATCTGAAAGCTGACAGTAAAATGAAAAAGTACCTAATGACAAATTTGACCTCTACCTGGTGGGTTTGGGTAAGGGTGGATGATGAAATATTTATTTAATTAAATTTTTAAGACATGAGAGGAAATTATTTATGTTTCTGTTTAACCGAATTGCAGCAGAGAGTTGAGGTTACAGCTGTCTATGTGAAAACAGCCAAGATGAAAATGAGTTTTGCAGTAACAGACATTCCCGACGCTTTATCACCATACTTCTACACTAAATATGCCTATAAATTAACCATGTAGCCTTCTAATTACAGAGGAATACATTTTATTCTTAAAATAAATCCATAATGTTTAGCTGAAGAAGAGTGCATGAATAAACAGTGAAAATCATGCAAGATCCTTTTCTGTCCTGTCAGTCTACTATAAGTCAAGAAACATGGATCACAGAAGGACTGCTGCAGCTAGAGTTTTCATAAGAGCCCTTTACCCCTGACCTTACATCAGTGGCCCACATTGTTTCAGTCCGTTAGTGAAAGCGGATCCATCTGAACATGTGAACCCTGATAAGCCATTAAGAGAGAGAACAGGTTATATATACCTACATATGGAAGCTGTTGTTTCCATATGTTTATATATTTTAGGTTTATAAGCAGCTCGGCCTAGAAAAATCAGTGGGTCTCTACATGCAAAACCATTATGTTTTTGACTACCTGACTTTCGCTTTATTACAAGCAGCTGGTAAAAACCTCTCACTTACAAGGCATCTCAGAAATATAGAATAAAAACACAGATCTCTATTAAAAGAGTTGAAAATATTTATGGCTAATGACATATGCATGCCTTTTAATTCTTGTAAAACCATCAGAAGACATTTGCGGAAATAATATATTCTGTGAGTTTAATATTTAAGAAAATTTTACTTTTTGAGGTTTTGTTACATGTAGAGTTCATATACATATAATGTTAACAGTAAAAAAAGTTTATTTGTAGACTTAAAATGCATTGGCTCCTCTTACTCCTTTTTGAACTGAACATGAGGGTTTTATTTAATGCTTGACTATTATTCTTATTTTTGTTATCTTCTTCTATTATTATTTGTTGTTAATATGTTCGAAAGACTTTATTCTTCCATAAATGTAATGCTATGTTATTAGAAAAAATGTAACCTTTGATTTTAGCACATTTATTCAGTGGGAGCTACACTGCCAGTCGTACCCTGTAGGGAGTAAGATGCTGTGCATTTGCTGTGCACATGCATGACAATTCTATTGTAGCTCTGGCTGTATGTTTAGGATGGTTGTTCCCGCAGGAAAGATGAACCTACACCCTGTCTCCAGTCTTTTGTAGCCTCTAACAGGCTCCAGGACTGTCCTATTGTTTAGCTCCATTAATCTTCCCATCAACTTTGACCAGCTTTCTTGTCTCTGCTGAAAAAAAGTGTCCCCACAGCATGATGCTGCCACCGACTTGTTAGACAGTGATAGTGTGTTTAGTATTAGTTGTCTGCCAGACAATGTGTTTTGCATATAAGACAGAAAGTTCAGTTGTGGTCTCCTCAGGATAGATAACCTTCCTCCACAAGTTTGCTGTGTCTCCTACATGGTTTTACATAAACTGCAAAGTGACCAAGTGTTAGAACTTTTCAAAGCATTGTAAGATCTCTCCTCTTGTATTCTTGCTTGTCTATGTCTGTTTACTTACTCCTCTCACCTTAACTGTAACAAGCGAATAGTTGTTGGTTACAGAAGAGCCATTTTATTACTTCTTTGACTTTAAATCCTAAATCGTAGCTCTTGTTGTGTCCCAATACACCAAGCCAACTGTGTTTAAAATGACTTCATTTAGGAAAAGACTAAATGTTCTTAGTGTGTCATAACATCCAGTGTAAAGCTGTAAAAGTGTCATTATTAGCTACAGGCAAATGTGGATTTTCTGCATCAAACAAATGACCTCACAGCCCCAATGTAAGAGTCAAAATTACTGGTCCAAAGTTACAAGTCAAAGAAAAACTTAGTGTTTACATTTATTTTATAGATATCTCACAGCCAGTGTTGTTTAAAAGGTGAGTAGAGTGAAAACGTTACATTTACTTCTGCTACATGTTTAATGTTTTCATTTCCAGCCTCATTGGAGCTTGAAAGTACACAGTATGGGTCAAATTTACAGCTTCAGCAGTGACATGAGGACATTACGTTATACAGACCTGTTTGCTCCTGATGAATGGGAACAAAAGTTGGGTAAAAGTCTAAACCGGAAGACATTTTTACAGGCAGAAATTAGACTCTATGGAAATTACTAAATCATAATTATTACACACAGAACACTTCTGCGCCATTAGTACGCCTGCCAGCTCAGAGCCCATAAAGTCTCCTTAAGTCTCCTTAAATTGCACCTTGTTGTTTATTATTTTAACAAGCAGGTAATTATAGGGACATTATGGGTGTACAAACAGCCACTTAGCGAATGTCTTTATGTATCAACGGCAGCAAGGTTCCTGGTTACCTCATAAGAAACAGATGTTCCTTCCCTAAAATAGACCATAAACATACTTTTTGCCCGTCTTGATGAATTTTCTAATGTAAACACATCTCAGTGAACACAGCCACATAAAACAAGACAAATTAACATCCAGCCGACAGTCAGTCACTTACCCCAAAATTAACACCAAACATTCAGCTATTATCGTTAAATGGACCTATTACATGGTGGAAATAAACTTGTTTTTGTCACATCTGAAAAGTGTCATGACTGCGACGCATGCTGGCCTCATGAGTTTGCCGTTAATGAACTTGAAGGTCGTCTTAAGTAGAAGGAACGCAGACAAGACAGCAAAATGTTGTGGCTCTAAACCGTCTGTAATCAGCTGCAGATTTAAAAGTCTCACAGGGAGAAAATTATCATTAAAACTGAGCAGCAAAACCAGACAGTGAAGTAAACACCATCAATGACATCATCCACAGACACAGCAGAAGAGCAGATACAAGTTTTATGTTTTTATTTTTAATATGTGAGCATAAATGTCTGTGAACAAACTCAGCTTTAGGCTGCATGGTGGCCCAGTTGGTAGCACTGTTGCCTTGCAGCAAGAAGGTCCTGGGTTCAATTCCCAGCCGAGGGTCTTTCTGCATGGAGTTTGCATGTTCTCCCCGTGCATGCATGGGTTCTCACAGGGTACTCCGGCTTCCTCCCACAGTCCAAAGACATGCCTGTTAGGTTAATTGGTCACTCTAAATTGCCCTTAGGTGTATGAATGAGTGTGTGCGTGGTTGTTTGTGTGTTGCCCTGTGATGGGCTTGCGACCTGTCCAGGGTGTACCCCGCCTCTCGCCCATAGACTGCTGGAGATAGGCACCAGCTTCCCCGCGACCCACTATGGAATAAGCGGTAGAAAATGACTGACTGACAAACTCAGCTTTAAGGGTAACATGAGGATGTGGTCAATGTGTGATCACCAGCAGGATGCCTCTGATTCCTCATGTGCTTCTGCAGAGCCTGCATTGAATTTAAACATTGTGATACAAGTTTCGTTCCCCCTAAAATGTTTTGGTTAGTCCAGTTTAATACTATGAGCTTTACTTTACAATACAACCTCAGCCACTGGCTGTGAATCATGAAGTCAGCTCAGCCGAGGCTCATTTTCCTCCTGGTGTAATTCAAATCATGTTTGGTGTCATAGTGATCACCTGTAATTAATGCTTCCTGAGTCAGTCACTTTGTTTCTGCTCCACATCTGTAGAACAGCAGCTCATTGATGTTTTCATCCAATCTGCAGCGTCTAATCGCCCCCAGGTGGTTGAATTATGTATTACTCCCTCCTATTATTCTACCAACATTAAGCAGGTATTAAACATATTTTCCATTAACCCCACATTTCTGTACTAAAAATGTTTTTTTTAATTGGTATGATGTAATATTCTAATATTAAATGTTGGGTTCTCATCAGTTTTCAACAGCTGTGGGCAGAAAATAATCATAATTAACAAAGCTAAAGGCTTGAAAAAATCAGTCTGCAATTAATCTATATAGTTTTGTATCTATTTTCACTTAGTGATTTGAGTTACTGAAATAAATGTTTTAAACGTTGTAATATTCCAATTAATTGAGATCAACCTGTAAACTGAGGCAGAAATACGATATCCCAGAGGGGACACTCAACTATAACACATTAAAATGTACTGAAAACTCATAATTTATCATTATTTGCTGCACTGACTGATCGAATATGAACACTGTATGCTCCATGCTAAGCCTAAAGATACGTGCACACTATTAAAGCTGAAAATTAAAAACTTGGAGTACAGATGTTTTTAACAAATAGTAAAGTCTGACAATAGTCAGAGTCCACAGAAAATAAAGGGAAAAAAAATTTAAATAAGGAAATGTTTCCATTTAAATTCTAGGAAAAATCGACCCAAATCCAAACTATTAAACAAACCCAACATAAATTTTATTTTATTAATTTAATTACTAAACAAAATTATAAAGAGCATACTTTGGATGTTCAGATTTTATGAAATAGTTCATAAACATAAAACATAAATAGTTCTAAACATAAAAACAGGTCAAAGGGGCAAAATTCTGTCAACACAAATGTAAAAAAGCTTTTTAACCAAATTTTGACCAAATTCAAAATTGCTTCCCATTGCTTTCCAAGCATTAGAAAAACAGCTTCAATGCTCCCTTAAACAACGTCAATGATTTAAATCAAGCTATTTAGGATTAATGAAGAGTATACATATTAAAAAGTCAAATTTTAACATGTGAAAACTTAATATTTCTCTGTTTTCTGCCATCTCAAATGATTAAATACTTCTAGTCCTTTACAGTTTTTAACATTTAAAAACATGGTCCAAAATTATTAGGAGTAAATGAGACTCTTTCTCTTCTCATGAGAATGATCAGGTATGTTGAAAATAATCAGAAGACAGTAACTGAACAACAAACGATTTTTATTGACATACTTTTTGCAAAAACTTCATAGAAACCTTTACAAAACCATACTTTATCCCTTCCCACCTTCAATATCCACCACCCCATTAGAAATAAAAAAGGCCTTCCCTACTTCATATCAGCTCATTTTCCTCTTGCCAAACCTCAATACAAAATGTGAGGTTACTCAGTATTTATATAAAAAAAAACAGATTCATACATTTTCCTACCAAACATTTTGACCATATGTAAGGTCTGAACTTTTCACGATTGTGTTTACCAATAACCCAGCAGCAAACTAAAGGCTTCAGAAACAGTTAAAAATAAAAAAGTAATGTGACTGTGTCAACAATAATGCAGGATCATTATATAACTTTACCTGAATTGTTTCAGTTTCCACATGCTGTATGAAATATAACAAAAAAATAAAAATACAAATAGAAAATTCAATTTTCAGTAAATGAACCCCTTTCCTCTCAAATTTTTATTTTGTCTGAAAAGAAAAAAGAACTGAATTCCAATAATATGTTCCTGGGAAGATTTATTTCAAAACTTCTCTTGCAGCTTCTAAATCCCATTTCCCGTATATAATGACAAAAATATTTACATCAAAGCTGCACAAACTGAGATACCCTTTAAATCAAGTATTCACGGTTTCCAACAGTTTCCATTGTGCAGAGTAGGCAGATTTAATAGATGAAGATTATGAAGTAATGCTAAAGTCTAATATTATTCATTTTGCCCTCAGCTACAATGGAAAACATAATGATCTTAACTCTTCAGGTGTAAAATGAAATAATGAGTAATAGTTCTCCCAGGTTGAAAATGCTCAATATTGTGTTTCTTTCAGGCACTAATCATCTCAGTCATTTTTCCTTTAAAATAGCAAGAGCTCAATTTTTTTATTTCTATGTACATTCATAAAGAATAAGTGTGTAATATTACCAGTAAAGTTCCAACTTAACAGAGATAGAGAGGCTGGTTGGTCCACTGGACAGAACATGTACATATAAAATATGAAATTTTCATGACAAAAGAAAAAAAACTTCACAGGTTTTCTCAGCTTTTTACTTTTTGTTGTGAAAGAAGAAATATAAAAAATTGAAAATGTGACCAAAATACAAACAAAATATCTACACTCATATTTACAGATATTAAATAACTTAAAAAAAACAACACATGGATAAAAGTGACAGCTAATGCACGAAGAGGGACTCTTCTTTTTTTTTTTTCCCAATAACGATTACAAATAAATATTCTGACAAAAAGAAATTGGCAAAAATAGAGTGTTGAACAAATCTGCAGCCTCTTCAAAGCAAAAAGTTGCTGTGCCATAATTCTTACATTTACTAGACCAAGTGTCTCTGCTAAAAAACACTATTTCTACAGCATTGGTCAACTTGAACTTGAGCCAGCATTCATATAATGTCTGTTTGCTGGAAAAACAAGAATGAATAATTATAAAAGTTTATGTTTTTACATTAAAAACAAACAAAACACGGCCTTGCTCACTGTTTTAACCCAATAGAATCCTCCGTCATGCAGCAGCAGGTGTTGCTGTCAAATAATCCATAATGTTTTATGGAAAAACACTGTATTTACAACAAAATGTTAAGGCCTTTGTAGTCACTTGTATTGTAGATAAATAAAAACTAGATTTGTGGTTTTATTAATCACCAAGTATTTAAAAATGTCTTCTTTTACTCTGAATAGATACATTTATATGCCTAAAACTCCCAAGCAAAAATGTTTAAACCCTGACTGCTCCAAAACTGGACAAAAATAATAATATAAAATAAAAATAATTCTCCACATGTCCTGAAATATAACCTCCATTCGTAGAGATGCCCTTCTGTTTTTCTTTAATGACTGCAGAGCGAAAGTGATGACTGGTTTAAACAAAAAGTTCACAGGAACTTTAAAAGTGTGGCTCTATTAAACTGTTCATGCTGATAACACTCTAATAAAGAGTCGAATCAAAGATTTGAGTTAAAGATTAAGGAGTTGTCTCTGAAACAAACTAGATCAGGTCAGGTTTGACTCATTTTTAAGTACGGGTGCTGCTGTTTTAGGAATATATTTTTATTTATTATATTAGTATTTTATTTAGTTTCCTATAAGTCCTGTCAGTACCAGTTACTGTTGAAATACTAGATAAACTTACAGGATTTTACAGCAGTTTTGTTGGATTTTTTAACTGTCTCCGAAACCTTTTCTGATTAGTGAAGAGATTTAAAAAGATTCTCAAACTAACAAGATTTTCAAAGAGGTTTCCTTCGATTCTTCATCTGAGTCACCAACCTCCAACCATCAGACCCATCTGCTTCTACCGCCATCGTCACGTCGATGTCTCTTCAGACACCTTCTGATTGGCTGATCAAGTATTCGGGTGTTTGTGTTCGGGCGGGTAGAGGCTGCCTTGGAGAGGAGGAAGAGGAGGAGGACGGGTGGTGCTGCTGGCGCCCTCTTAGGGAGGTGGTGTTGCTATGGTGATGGTGGACACTGTGCTGGGAGGAAGGAGGAGGAGGGGTAGGGTCGCGGAGAGATGGAGGGACGGCGGAGGACTTGATGGGGATGATTCGGGTGTCCATGACCTCGCAGTCGACCTGCATCATCATCTCGTAGCCCTGAGACGAGTTGTAGAGACTCTCTGAGGAGGACGAGACCAAAAAGGTCAAAAAGAGTGGAATGAAGCCAGTAAAGGAAGCATTTATGGTTCTTCAGATGTTTGAAAATAATTTCCAGACGCACTCACCGTTTACAGACATGGCTGGCATCACCAGAGACATTTTAGGCCGGCTGGTTTTGTTGTGGCTGATGGCAGGAAGTAACAAGTGGTCCTACAGAAATTAACATATTTCGATTGGTTAGTATTTTGGTATTTCAGATCTAAAACCACAAATTGGTGCTGAAATGTTTGTATTATCTTACCCTCCTAAAAGACACGACGTAGAAGGTGTCTTCTCTGCGGTCAATGGCATCCAGGAAGTCGCTGTAGGTGACCTCAGGACCAGGAAGCACCCTTAGCTGACTGCAGAGAAACCAAACAAGAACCAGAATAAGAAATAAAAAGTCAAACTGAAGCATAAAAAAAAAAAAAAACTGCTCCCCGATTAGATTTCAAGTCAAATGTATGACATACAGTCTGACATGCTGATACAAATTTTACAAAGACAAAAAATGTTCTGTTGGTCAAAATTAAATTCAAGTACCACATAGAATAAAACATTTTTATTTATGCATATTTAAAGATGCTTTCTTCTTATTGTTAGAATAAGTAGAACATTTTCAGACCGTTGCTGAAACAAAACAGAAAACAGAACATCTGATTATACTGACTCGAACTCTGAAATTGTGATGTGAAGGTAACAGACTTAATAATAATAGTAAAAAATAATTCAACATGTTAAAGCTCCAATCATAATAGCAATACTTGTCCTTTCAATGAGGACTCGATCACACAAAAAAATTTGACATAAAAAGTTTAACCCTAAATTAAATAGATTGAATGTAATTAGTTTTTTTGGGATATTTTCTCAGATGATTCTGGTATTAAGCATTTTATTTTCAGTTTTTACACCTACAGTACGTTAATTGAGAAACACATGCCTGGTTTTTTCCCATAACTACCTGCTTAATAACTGTTGCTTACATTGTGAAGTGTGCATTTATTGTACCTTTCTATGGAGCGATGAGCCTGGATTGGCAGATATCTGGAAATATTTGCCTTCCTCAGCTGAGCTTTCTGTTTCGAGAGAAAGAAACAAAAAAATTAGGACAAACATAAAAGATCCCCAAATAAAAAAAAGGTTATACCACACTGTACATTATTATAATGAAAAAAATAAATAATTAAATGCTGTCTTGATACACCAATATCAGATCTTACTTTTAAAAGTGTATAGATAATGTTGCAATATTACAGTGTCTCATTGTTAGGATAAAAATAAAGTATAAGTCAGAACCTCCTGCTGTAAAAACTTAGAAGCATCTACATTTGTTTGCAGGTACTTTTCCAAAATTTTAATATCCATTACTCCTTTAGACCATTAAGCTGTATTTAATCGTGCTGCATTATCTTTCATGTTTTAATGGTTGGATTGTCTTGTTTCATGTTAAATGTTTTACAGCTGAAACTGTCTTGTGCTGCTGCCAGTCTTGGCCAAGACGACCTTAAAAAATAGATCTTTGATTTCAATGAGTCCTTTCCTGGTTAAATAGTTTGTTTTTAAAAACACATGAAATTAAAAATAGAAATATTTTCTCACCTGGGTGATCTTAGCTTTTTTGGCTGTCTTTGGTTTTCCTCCAGACTTCTTCCGGTCGATCTGATGTCGATGAACCCAACCTCTCAGCTCGTCTGCGAGCCTGGCGTCACAGAGATCTCTTAGTTTAATTCACTAAATAATAATCTTAAGTTTTTATCTAATTTGTTAAAATTAGGGTTAGTGTGCCTATACAAAGAGAGTTCAGAAGACAGAATGACAAATGTCATCAACAAAATGTGCAGCAGCTGTTTATTAATATGGGCTAAGCTGAGTTAAAACCAGTGAAATTAACAGACAGTAGGAGGAAGTTTAACTGCGATCCAACAGATCAAATCTCAGCCCAGTAATGAGCTGAGGGCTGTGAAACAACCAGATTATTAACCCAACATTTAAGCTGTACCAATGAAATAATATCGAAACCAATGCAGCACAGAGTAATTCCAGATACTACATAGAACTGTGATCTTGCTTGCACAGTTTGAAGGGTTTACATGACATTCCTGAAGAGGTGAAGAAGAATGAGATGAAGGGTGTTAAAACAAGAGCAGGACTGACCTGAGAGACTCAGAGCGGTTGAACTGTCGGCAGTCTGAAGAAGTGAAGTAACGTTCTATGTCCGGAAGGACCAGGTCCTTCATGTCACTGAACATGTCACTCAGGTTTCTGCCCATCAACCACACGATACAAGAGGATGGTCAGATATTAGGCAAGCCGCTACAAGTAATAAGATAAATAACCGAACGCTTTTTTTTCATATGCATGTTGTTGTTTTGTAAATGCAGCCTGTTAAACTCCTGCAGAGAAACTCTTTGTTCCACATGCAAGAGGTGAGGGATGTGTTGTAGAACCAGCTATGCTGGATGTCTAAAAAATATGCTGGTTACCATTCTGGATAGCAATGATCTATAACAAGATTAAACTGTCAAGAACACACTAAAAGCAGTCACACCAACATAAAAATTACCGGTCAGCAACATTTATCTGCTGCTTGATTAAAAAATTTAAAACAAGAGAGCTCAAGTAAACAACTTTAGTGTTATTATGTTGTTTAAAAAAAGTTTCTATTAATTATTCAAATGACTTATTTAGCCGTATGACTACAGGTCTTATTCAACATATGGAAACATTTTGATTACAGTACTTCAATGACTTTAATATACAATATTCCATCATAATTTATATGTTAAATGTGAATAAATTATTTTAAGGACACAAAAAAAACATTTTAAATGAATTGATCCAAAACAAAAATAACCGGACTTCAGTCATTCTAGTTGAAGATGTTTCACTCTTCATCCAAAGAGTTCGGATGAAGAGCGAAGAAGTCCAGTTGTTTTGTTTTTAACCTTTTTTGAATTGACCATGTCCTGGATGACTGAGAATTATCACCAGTTTAAAGTGGCTGCTAATTTAAACATCTTATTCTGTGAATTGTTTGCTAGTTTTTATGAAATGTTCCATTCATTTTACTGATTCTGTTTTATGTTTCTCTTCAGAATGAATCTCCATACATCAGCAGATTTACCTGCTTTAATGTGGGAAAATAAACTCCAAACCAACGTTTGTTAAGGGTCATATTTAGTATTTAGTCACAACCATGTCAAGGAATGACAGTTAACAGTTCCAGATTACGGTTAACTGTTGCAATATTATCAATGTGGGCAATAATCATATATTGTGCAGACCTTAAAAAGAAGTCCATATATTGGTAAAAACTACATCAGTCATTGTTTCTTAGCATGAGCTGATATTTAGGTGCTGATAAAGCTACCCAAAACAAACAAGTGATGACAGCAACCTTTAGAGTAATAGCCTGTTTTTCCAAACCTAGTATGATCTTATTCAGGTTCAGGTGATTAGAATCAAACATCTGAAGTTGCAGTCTGTCATTTGTAGTAATGCTAAAAGCAGTTTATGCCCAGACATTCAGCTGCATGTAAAGTTAATGTGTTCACAGTTCTAAGAACATATTTGCCTCACCGGAACTGAAAAGACTCTGGAGCATATCCTTCCGCTTCACCTCTCTTCCACTGCTCATCTCCTCTGGCCTCCTTTTTCTCCGCCTTGTCCTCAACTTTCCTGAGAGGCTGAGCGAAAGCTTGGTGTTGCTGCTGCTGTTCCATCTCCAGCAGCCGGCGGCCCGTATACGACACCAGATCTTCCTGCAGACCGGCCGAAAGCTTCCTGTCTGTGATGCTGCAGAGACGAACACCAAAACTGTTCAGATTAATAAACTCAATAGTTCAATAATACAACTGTTGTGGTTTTGCATGCTAAACATTTCATACAGGACAATTTACTTTCTAGAACCTTTTATAAAAAACAACAGCTGAGATGATAAAAAAAAAAGCCTCTGTAAGGACAAACTTGAATTTAAAGCAGCATTTCACTGAGGAGAGCCATTAACGGATACCTGACAGGGCCAAAGCTGAAGGTCATAAACAGCAGAACCGCCATGACACACACAGCTCTCTTGTTGCTTGCAGAGTCGCTGCTCTGAAACAGAACAAACAAAATTTCACAACCCAGCAAGAAACCCATTTCTAGCTGGTGTTCTTATAAACAGGCTGAGCAGGTTTAACAGATTTCTCTATTCGGTTATGCATTTTCCATAAGTCTTCAAGTCTTGTCATTCAGGTTTCTTCTTTAAATGAATACTTCTTCCTCTACTTCAGGTGTGCTGGTGCAGATCACCCAGAGTGAATGGAAAAACGGCTTTCCATAAGTAGATAAAGGCATAAACTTTAAAACTTAAAACCAGATGCTGTTTTTTTAGTTCTGAAGCAATATTCTGTTGAGTGCTAATTTATTCTTATTTATTTCTTATTTATTTATTATTTAGTCATTTTAACACCGGTCCTCACAACCCAATGCAATCTTCTACCTGTACAACAGCTCAGAATTAGCTCTGCATATCTTTGATACTTGACCTAAAAACAAACATCTTTTTACTGATTTTAACTAAATTGTTTTCTTTGCGTGTCTCTTTATCTTGTTCTTCATTCAGCAGTTTCCACCGTTGCCCTTGTGGTTGAATAGTCCTCTCGCCACCACTCACCTCTTTCACAGCCAGTCGCTCCCTCAGCGCCTGGTTTTCCCTGCGAAGTCGTTCGTTCTCCTGCTGGGCTTCCCTCAGCTGAGCCTCCAGGTTCTGCAGATATTCCTTCTTTTTCTTTCTCGACTGGCAGGCAGACTCTCTGTTCTTTATCATCCTCTGCTGACGCTTTAGCACTTTCATCTGCGCAAGGAGAAAGATGCAAGGGGAAGAAAGTATTGAGAAATGATTTAGAGGTCAATTTGGAAAGAATTTGGAAAGAATTTGCAGAATCTGCGAGAACATGTCAGTTCAGCAGCAGGAGCAGATGAAGAAGAGGATGGAAAACTTTGATCATGTGGATTGTAACTGAACAACTGAATATCTGTATCTAGTTTCAAGCAAAAAGTAGAGTCAATAAAATGTAAAGATGCTTATAAACCCCTGAGTAATGAATTATGGGTATTGAAGTTATTAGTTTCAGCACACTGACTAACAGAATACAACCAAAACACTAAAGCCAGCCTTAAACACGGCAAGTTTTCGTTTCAGTAAACAGTGTGAGTCACTGCATCCACCTACTTACATCAATGTCGTTGGGGTTGTTGCTGGGTAACGGCGTGGTCGCCGGCACGATGGGTTTGCTGGTTGAGGAGGCAGTTGGGCTGGAGCAGTGCTGGGGGATGCTGGGAGACACGGGCTCCATTTTTACAATGGCTGGAGCCGAACTTAGGCAGACAGACGGAGAGAGGACAACTGGAGGAAAAAAGTTAGAGATCAACCTAAATACTTCACCTGAAACTAAAGGACAAAAACTGGGACATTTACTGTACAATACATACATTTATCCAGTACTTACATTTGAATTCATATGTAAAATGAGTTGAAAACCGTCTCACAATTTAGTCGTTTTTATTGACGTTTGTACAAAGTTCTATATTCTTTAACAAAATAAGTAAATAAATAAATACAACCAATAGGACAAAATTTTCCTACCAGGTCTTGTCTGATCCATCGAGGGGAGACCCTGCAGTATGAGGGTCTTTGGTGGTGGGGGGTTCTGGGAGACAGGAAGTGTAGCAACACACACGGGTCGGGGTTGGATGGGAGGTTTAGTGCTCAGGATGGTGCTGGCTTTTAATGTCGCAGTGCTTGGCAGGACTGCAACAAAAACACAGCAAGTAATAGATTATTTTCCACTTTTCATGCCACTTCCTTCCAGTTGTGTCCTTCTGTCCTGAATGATTCCAAGATTTTCCTCCTTACACACATCATATTAAAATAACCATCTCCAACATGTTATCAAGCTCAGATGAAGCCTTTCAAATCGGTCCTTCCTTTAAGTCAAGTGTAAAGAAACAGGGAAATCTCTCAAAAATGAAGAAAAGCTGGTGCTAAGAACTGGAAATGAAAAAAATAAATGTTCAAAACAATGTATTCAGCATTTTTACAATTTAATCTTCTAAAATTTCCACCAAAGCAACAATAGGCTCAGTAGTGTGTAACCACAACAGCCAGGCTCCTCCTCCTCCTCCACCAGCTAGGTCACACACTGCTGTGGGATGGTATCATATTCTTCATTCAGTATTTGTCTGTCTGGAATGAACAGCACACCCAAAATGATATATATATTCAGATAGGTTGATTTTAGGCCTGCAGGCAGGACATTCAGTCCCTTCTTGTTAAATCCACTCTGTGTGGGCTAGCACGGAGTTCGATCCCAAAGAGTGAAGATATGGGATAAGAAACACCTCGAAAGTCTTATTTTGATAATTCTCTGCAATGATAACAAGCTTTGTTTTTCCACACCATCACACTGTCACCACCAATACCTGCTTGGCAATAACAGAGATTATTTGATTTTTATAGGTGGAACCCACATGCTAGTCTCTGCTGATCAACCCATAAATGCCATTTCTTTACAATTACAGCACCAATTAGGGTGAAATAATTCTGCTTTTCAACAACAAAACATTTATTCCCAAGACAACTTGTTACAACCAAATAATAAAAAAATAAATAAGTCAACCAAACACAAAGTTTCAAAAGACATGCAAACTAGGTGAAGCAGGACATTAAATGCAGATATTTCAAATAAACAAAGCAGTGTTTCCTCCAAAAACATATTTGCATGCTTAAAACTAAACAGTGATGAGAAAAGGGTTCCAGCATCAAAGTGTGCTAACGAAACAGCAGCGTTCGATTTGTAACTTCTCTCTGCTTCTCAGCACCAGTCTCGTTTTAACAAAACTTGGTTATTTCAAGATAAATTCTGTGATCGTTGTGCCAACGAGGAAACATGTTTTCTGAGATTTATTTGGTGGGAATAAAATCCATACAAGTCACGCAATTCATCAATATAAGCATGATAAATTAACGCAACTTTCATAAACAAGTAGGCTGGACGGGTGGTTACAGCAAAGCAAATACATCCAGGGGTTACCTAAATACTAATAACTCAGGATATTTGATAATTAAATGCGGTCGGTTCGGCATTGCATAAATAAATAATGATTCTAAGCAACATGAAAAAAGGAAAGCTGTGGTGTCCAAATAAACAACCTCAAACTGTCCTAAATGCCCGATATGTTACATTCCGAGTATATCTTGTTAATTTAGATGCATTTATGTGTAATTAAATGTGTTTATTCTGAAAAAACAACAGTGTACAGTTTCAAAGATTGTACAGGCTGAGGTGCTATGTCAATTTGCGAAGGCCCTTTAGTAAGGAGACTAGAAAAGTTCCATTTAACTGTAGTCCATTTATCCACAACTCTGTATTAGGTAACAACCCACGAAGGACCCTTCTTCTTCAGAGAAGTTCCCACACCTATACAGTACTTCCACCATTGTGTAGGGGCTGCCCCAGGGTCTGTGTACAGAATACCTCCACAGGTGAGGAGTGGAATACAGGATGATAGGTAAGCTGAGCTCTCCATTCAGGCTTTAGCGCTGACAGCTCACAACAGTTATGCACAAAGGAAAAAAAACTGCTGCAGACCGAGTGCAAAAGTGTCAACACTAAGAGAGGAAAATCCTGTTTTTAGAGTTGCATGCACAAAAGGTGTGCAATGCTAATGTAATGGTGGCTAGTGCTTTCCAGATGTTTCAATGTCACCTTTCTTTATGTCACATGTGACAGTATATGCTTTATAAGACATTGCATACCTGCAGCTTGTGTCTGTATTCCAGTGATGACTGCTGGGACAGATGTTAATGGTGTCTGCAGCTGTGTCTGTGTCACTGTGGGAATCTGGGACTGGGGAGGGGGTACAGTGGTCGTTGCCACAGTTACCTCCATCGTTCCCAGTGGAGGAGACAGCACGTCTCCATACATGTACGGAGGAGTCGGAGGGTTTTCAGCTTTGATTGTAACCTGAAAAAGGAGATGGGATGGTGAGACAGCACTATGATGGTCTGTTGTTTCTCTACTCAGCTGCTTTAAACTATCCTTTTGAAATATATATGCTATATTAGTTATTAGTTTGCTTTATTATAAAATGATAAGCATTCAAATAATGACACAAACAGTTTTAAATGTCTATTTGTTGAATAAAACAACCTTCTAAATAAAAACTTAAAAAAGGCTACCTGTGGATCAGGGGATGAGATCGAAAAGTCGGACTCCAGCGAGGAATCAGGAGAGGGAGGCTCAGCCTTGACCTGGAACACTGGATAGAAACAACAGAATCACTAAGAACCTGCTAAAAAGCACACATAGTGCATAAATTAGTTTAGAAAAACTCTGCTTACACATCTCCACAGGCAAAGGCTCAGTTAATGTCATCTCATTTTTCATCACTGAAGTGTTCCCTAAACGGACAAAAACAGACACATAAACAGAGAAACAATGATGAAGATGACTGTTATGAAATATAACATTACGACTGGATAAATAATAAATATACAATGCTTCTGAATTCAATAATATACTTGCACCAAACTTCAAATGCACTCTAAATTGAATGATTCAGCAAAAAAAAAAAAAAAACGCAGTGCTAAAAGGAAAACAGAACAGAGCCCCAAGCATAAGGGACATTTCTACACAGATACTAATAAATTTGTTCAGTTTTGCCAGCTTGATTCAAGCACAAATTACATTTAATTAATATGTTGACATAATTAAAAGCTGAAGTAGGTTCTGTCTCCTACTGTTATGCCTAAATAAAAAATGGCTTTCATTTAAAAGGTAGACCATGCATAAATCTCTCAGGTAAAATGATCTTTTACTACAAAGAGCTAGTTCAAGGAAATAAAGAAAAAAGGGGGAATATAAAACTGATAAAGCACTGGAGTGGTTCCTGCAAAGTCAATGACCTCATGTAATCAACTGGGCTCCCTGAATCAACCTTTGACCAATTATATGATTTGCTGACTTTGAATCTTGTTGCATTGGCCACCATATAACAAGCATCATCATAGCTGAATATTGCAATGATGATACTCATCGCAGGTAAGACACAATGTTACCACCGCTCCATGAGATTTGGCGTCTCAGTCACTAACATCCAACGGCCCACGTATATAATTTGCACGCAGAGCACGAATACATTGCATTTAAAATATTGTTTATCAAACACTGTCTTCAAGCAGTCTTTTGGGATTGCAGTTGACTGCTAAACAGTAGCCATACTGGAGGAGTAGTGGGAGAATATTCACTTAAATCCCTGAGGGATTTTACATTTGTATTCATGAAATGCTCAGACAGAGAGAAGCAGAACAATTGTAAATACAGGATTCAGTAATTTGAGCTATGTTGGCTCTTTCAGGAAAAAAAGAAAGAAAAAAAGAAACTTTACATCGCATAGAGTTGAATAATAAATAAAAAAGGCCAATAATCCTTTTATTTGGATAATTTTGGGACTTTAAGGACCATACAACCATATCAACAACACAAACAAGCTTAAACTGGAGCATCCCAGTTTCCTTATCCCAGAGTAAGGAGCCAATCAATAACATAAGACAGGTGGTGTTAAGTGTCAGAATTCCCACATTCGTCTTTTTTAATTTTACTGTTAACTCTCACCAAACAGGCACATAAGAAAAGCGCACAGGATGTCAACTGGAACGCCTGCTCATGTAAACAGAGTGACTCTGCATCTGATAGCTGGAAGTTTCCACAGGCTCGACAAGCGAGGACGAAGCGTCTCATGTTACAAAGACGTTTGAAGCGTGAAACCAAAATGCTAAGCGATGCGAAATAAGGGCTCTGAGCTGAGAGCCACATTCGGTCGGATGGTGTGTACCTGTGAGAAGGTTGTCGTCAAGGTATCGCCATGGCGAAGTGCGGTTGTCAGGATCGAGGGTGAGCACGAGGTCATTGTCAAACTGTGAGGAGTTGGCAAAAAAGTTGGAGATAGGAGAGAGAAGTAAAAAGAAAAAGAAGTCAGGAGTAAAACAAGGCCAAAGAACTGCAGGGTTAGTTTGTGTGAGTGTGTCTGAGTGTGTGTGTGTGTGTGTGTGTAAGCTTGCTTTACTCAGCCAAGCATCACACCCCATAAGCCTGCATTGTGTCCTGAGCATTCATTCATGTCTGCTGCTGCTTCAACCTGGTCCCTGCTTCTGTTAACAAATGTGAACAACCTTAACTCCTTTCAGAAGAAAACAAATATGAAAACACGAGTTTCCAATTTAAATGAGGAACTCACGGCAAAGAATGAGTTCTATTTTTGTTTTATTCATTTTCTTTGGCTGTTTACCAACTCTTTGAGCTTTGTTCGACTCCATTTACAACCACATCCCACCAAACAAAATACAAGCTGTTAACTCTGCAGGCTCAACCAGGAAGCGGCTCAGCCAGTCCAGGAACAAGGCTTCACAACTCTCTGCTATTCCACCACCTTCAACTATATTTGAAGCCTGAGTGAAAGGTTCAAACGTACAAGCAGTTGGGCTTTTTCCTTCAGGATTTCACTCAAGCTTAGAAATATTACTGCTAAAATGACAAAACAACTTCTTAAATCCAACATCAACGTGCAAACGTTAACGTGACAGCTACTCTGTTGCGTTAAATGAGTAATTTCACAAGCTTTGGTTGTTGTCAAGTCACTAATAGAAAAATTCTACCTGTAGTTAGCAAGTAATTAGACCCAAACCAAACTTCTTATCCCTGGCAATAATCCTCCTCTCATCGTTTTATTTAGTCTGTTGAACTTCATGAGGAAAATCGCTTATGGTTGTAAACATATTGCGAAAATAAGAAAAATGGCAAGTGCTAAATAATACTGCAGAAAAAGCCAGTATTATTAATCTAAAGTGGTAAAAATTTGGTGTAATTCAGCTCCTATTTCTCTGTGGGAGAATAACTATAAGACACCAATTTATCAATGTTTCTGTATCAACTTTCCATATAAAATTCCAGTTGTAGTCAAATCTGTGTGCTAGGGTTAAATTAAAAAGCTGTATTGTTTTACTGACTACTTTCCATTAAAACTTTCTACAAAGATAACCTTCTAAACCTCCTGCTTCACTTCTTTTATTAACTTTTAAGAAAAAACCACAAGCACAAGAGGTTAATCTGCACCTTGGGTGTGTTCATCTGCTTTTGTAGCTAAAGCAATATGCTTACCACTACGCTGTCATTGATCTAACCCATGGGTCTGCAACTTTTTCAGTCCAAAGAGCCTTTCCTGCCTTCAGTCCAGCGAAATAAAACATATTTAGAGCCACAAATGTTAAGGAAAATTTTTGGTCATCTGAAATAAAATAAAAAACATAAAACTTTAGCAAAACGAGGATGGATATATTTTCCTCTGTGGAATGTTGTTGAAAATTATGCAAAACAGCACAGTTTCCAACCTAGTGACAAGAACAAAACCTATTACTGGTACTTTTAACATCATTCTGTTATGGAAATTAAATGCAATTATTCCATAACAAAAATGAAAAACTGCTAAAAACCTGCATTTGTTATTATATCCATATTTATAAACATTTGTTGGTTTTTTTAATCATTTTTAGCCAAAGACATTAAGAGCCATTGTGAAAGGTCCAAAGAGCCACAGGTTGCAGACCCCTCATTTAATACAAAAAAGATACAAAAGCACCAAACACAGATCTGATACCATTCAGTTTAATGCGATACGATACAATAAAGTGGGAAAATTCAAAGAACCTAGGATTAGCAACTTTCTGAGAACTACTAAATTATTAAAACAATAAACCATCTTTCCTTAAAAACCTTGTATTATATTCCCAGTAGAATGAGCCTCAGAGAAATATGAAGAATCTGTCATGCAACTGCTAAAATAATGGAAAGATTACTTTCACTAGAGTAAAAGCTAGTCTACTTGTTAATTAATAAAACTAGACATAAAACATAAAGAAATGAGAGAACACCTTGTGGTTAATCAGAATACTGCACATAAAATAACTCAGCAGCTGGGTTTTTTTATCCATGTGCTACACACCAAGTTGTTTCTTAAGGAATTACAGTTGATCCTGCTGATCAGGGTGAATTAAACGAAGCTGGACTGATGAGGTCTTAAAAACATTTTGATTGTTAATTTATGTCTCAGTTGCTAGAGATCCCTTTTCAAACAGTAGGAGTTCCTCCTGATGAAATTATTATGCTGCACCACACGAACGCCAGCGAAGGAAGAGCTCTGCAAGAGTTCTTTCACAGATGTAACTATCATCTTTCAGAATGGATCAGATTCTACCGATGCATAACTATAAGAACCGATGCATCGAGATTACATCCCAAAACTAAATCTATTGCTGCTCTGCTCATGCACTCATGTCGTGCATCTCTGTGAATCAGTTCCAACTGGTAAATCTTAGCATCACTAAATGAAACCTGCTTTTTCCATTGGTCCAACAGTCTGAACTCTTCATTTCATTTGGAGAAAGATTTTTTTGCAGCACTAGTGGCTTTCATTTTGTCATTTTTTTAAGTAGGCAGACAGGAAATGGGGTGAAGAGAGGGGGAAGAGATGCAGCACAGGTCGCCGTGGCCGGGACTTGAACCAGGGGACAGCCGCGTCGAGGGCTGATGCCTCTCTATACATGGGTCACATGCTCTACTGCTGCACCAGCGCCACGCCCGCAAGATAGATTCTCATCCCTGCACCTAAATTATAATTATGACTATTTATTCTCATCAACCCTGAAAAAAATTTTAAACTAATATTGTTAGTATCAGTTTGATTAGCAGTGCTGGTCAACTCCTCTAAGTACAGAGATTACTGAGTGAATTATCTTATAGAAGGTGATGAATGCTGGGTGCCAGTATGAGTGGGATGCTGCTGTGATGCATAAATGCATTTTTGTGACCATACCGAGGGTGCGTATTTCAACCCTTGACTGAAGTCTCCGTCCTCTCCCTCCTCCATGCTCTCGCACGTGAACAGGCAGGCATCTGCAGAGGACACAAGATTTTCAAAACATCAGCAAGAAGCAGGGAAAAAAATCTGATGGGCAGATCAGGTAACGAAAATAGCTGATCCCAGACCAGTGCATGATCAGAGCAACCACATTATTTGCATTTCTGAGCATGTAAAAACACTACTGGGGGACACCAAAATGTTTCAATAACACAAGAAGGATCCATTTTTCATCCCACAGCTACTAAAACCACAAAAGCTGAGACACAAACAGATGCAGTCATGCTAGACTGAATGCCTGCAAATGCTCTTTCACAAGTTACATCTCAAACACGTTTTTAAGGCTGCAAATACAAATGTTATTGTTAACCTCAAAGCTTTGAATTACATTTTCGGTTTTCACACATAAACAAGTTAAAAAGGAACCAGGAGCATTTTTGTTCCTTCCTGTCTTTGCAAAACTTTGAACAAATTGAAATAGTGTGACAACGGCCAGTTGAAACATGACTTTAGTTCTTCAGTTCATAACTGCATCAGACAATTTAAGGACAGATACTTTGATTCATAAATAGGGGTAATCTAGAAATTCCGCCTTTTATTTTGTTGGATTTAAAACTACGAACTTATCAGGAATACGAAAAGCCCCCTGTAGTTGTAATTCTCAGAGCAGCATTCAGATTAATACGCCAAATAGCTGCAATTCATGTAAACTGCTGTAAAGTTTGAGATTCAGACTATTTAGTAACAATTCTAAACATTTGTATCTCATTAAACAACACAGCCGTTATAGCCGTTATAATTTAATCTGTTTTCAGTGGTGCCGCCTATGTATTCCCTGCATCTAACGATTACTGGCAAACAGTGATGTTAACCATGTGATATTCTCAATGTTTATTTCTTTGGTCTATGTTTGTAAAACTTTTTTTCTATCCCTAAGCTCCTAGGAATATAATTTTCTAAATGAATTGATGAGTTGTTTACATGAACTGTGACAGATGATCAGAGGCACAACTTTCAGCACTTAAGAATCATTTGCTAAAGGAACTTGAGAAGAATCAGAGAAATGCTTATTAACCAGATTCCTGCAGCATGGAAAAGGAGGAATCTGTGAGGTGGCACCAATATTTTACAAGTTTATAACATTTTCCAACACCAGCCAAACAGGATCTCAGACAAAAGTATAACTATGTACGTTATTGTAATGTCTGCATCAAACTCAGTGGCCAGATAAATAAATAAAAAAAATACACAAATATATTATAGATGCATGTAACGACTGCAAACCTTCATGAGTTCACATCGGCAGATAAGAAAACAAGTTTCTTTTGAATGTGACACACTGGCACTGTTGTTGATAAAAAACAATTTTACGTCTCATTTACAGGAAACCATTAAAGTGGTGTGAAATGTTACTTCTCCCATCATGCTGTGCGTTTTCTGTTAAGCCACACTCTGAACTTTGAAACTGAAATAAACAGGGAACACATGAGCTTTTACTGTGCCCAGATCCCGTTTGAAAGAAGCGTCGGATTTTTATCCTGTAAAGACATCATTTTTGTTATTATTATTATACCTGATAAAGTGGGTCACAATTAATGAGTCAAATTATTGATTAAAGAAATTTATCAGATAAATTTCACTGGACTATAATCAAACCGTCTTTTAGAGTAAACTTGCTAAAAAGTTTGGACCACAGCTTTAATGTTCACTGTAGCAAGAATTTGAGATGTTAGAAAACTGTGAACGTGTCTTCTGAAGCAGGTCATACGGCTGCACTCACCCTGCTTTCTGTCAGTCATCAGTAATGGTTCACCTACCCTTAACCTAATTCTAATCGTGTTTACTGCTCGACTGGAAGGGACAAGCAATAGCTGTTGTCCTTCAGTCTACAATCAGTCCTTAACCCCACACTTTGCCTGTCAAATTTGCCTAAAGGCTTAAAATATCTGAGGCGGTGAGGCAATGTAACTGGTCTAAATGTTGAGCTGCAGGAATAAATGATGCCTTGAAAACAAAAATATTAAACACGTCTGCTGGCTGACATGGGGGATCGAACAGTCAAAACTCACAAGTGAAAATAAAGAAAATGACTGATTTTAGTTGGCAGACTGTTTGAGACACGTTGGAGCTGACTGCTACAGTCTACATTCACATTTGGTGAAGAACACACATTTTCACCACAGCAGGCTGAAGTATGAGATATGAGTCTTTACCAGATTCTCACAGTAAAAATAACCTTGAGTAAAAATATCTCAGGATCACAGTATTTAAGCTTGAATTTAAAGAAAAACCGTAAAGCATCATTTAAAATAGAAAGCAACAAAAAGACTAGTGCAGCTAAAATAACACACTGATTATTACAGCTATAATAATGCGACCTATAGCATTAATTTATTTGATGTCAATACAGAGACCTAAGAAAAACATAATAAAGTTAATCATAGCTTTGAAATGCTTGTTATCCATTTAATTATTTTACTTTTTGTCATACTGCTTTTTAAAGAATAACAACACAAGTATTACAAGCTGGTGTTAGCTGATTACTTCGTTGAGCAATCAGTTACAACTGAATTTGTCATTCTTGTCAACAAGGGAAATGTGTGGGAGCCTTCTTTCAGTCAGCTGACGAGCAACAAACAGCAATGGAGTGGGGGGTGGACTACAGCACTAAGCTAAGCTATGTGCAGCAGGACATAAACTCACTTACTCTAGTCATTTATCTGGCATCTCAATAAACGAATTTTAAACCCAAGTATTGGTTTCACAGAGTATGGAGACTGCAATCATTTTGGTTACTGGGGGCTGATTCAGCTGATACCCATTTTTTTCTCTCCCTACTTTAAACTATTTTATATATAATTAAAGCGAATCTCACAGATCGATAATCCTGATTAAGAATACCATGGCATTTACAAACTCTACAATAAAAAATGTATAACATGATCCAACTGCTTTAATTTATTTGTATAAACAGATATTCTGCAGGATACTTTGCTGGTTGCTTAACCTATATCCCACTCATAGCTTGCCAACTGTAGTTTTAAAACTGTGATACCATAATAACTGCGATGCATGGCACTCCTGTAGTTTCCACACCATGACCATTTGTGTTTTTAGCTAAAGGAAACATCTCAACAGCCAAATGCATCTTTTTTGTAAGCAAGGGAAAGAGTAGTAGTCTTTATGCAGCCAGCTGAAGGGAAGGTGCAGCAGCACATTGATTTGAATGGGGCCAGAGATCGTGCCAAACATTTTACTTAAATTGGTGATTAGATTTTTGAACCAGTAAGAGTACTAAATATTTGCAATTTCACAACTATTGAAGACTGCTTTGGTGTGATATTCAGTGGGCTGTAAAGTTTCATGCATTAATGCTCTGCCAGTTAAATTTGTATTTGAACAGTTGGATGGTCTCCCAAACACCTTTCACAGATCGCAATACTTTACATAATGGTGGATACGTTTTAATGATGCAAAGAAAAATGTGGATTTAACCTTCAAAGAATATTTGCATTACAATATTCAACAATAATATGTTGACTGCATGTTTTCCTTCTAGCTGCAGTAAAAATGTTGACTTTTAAAACCTTTCAACGAGCAAAGTTTTATACTTTCAAATCAGTTTACCAGTGTGCAAATTACAGCTTCAAACTGGACTACAAATGTGTTTTATGGCCGTTAGCATTGAGAGTCTGCAGTCTTCATTGCTGTTGTTCCGATAAAAACCGGTTCATTAAAAACAGTGGTGGGCTGTAGGAAATAGAGGGGACCCCATCGGTCTAAACGTAGGTTTAGATTTAAACAATATTAATAAAAGCCAATAAAGCGACTATTTTAAGGGGGGGGGGGAGTTAGAGCAGGTTATATAAAACGTGCAATCACGCTTACAGCCACAGTGAGGATGATAAACAGGTATATCCGGGTTAGATGATTGAGGAAGCAGGTTCATAGTAAGGCTGCAACCGCATGCAACACGTACCACACTGACAGCCAGTTAAAATATCAATTAAACTGTTTTATAACACACAAAAAACCTTAAAAACGAATTAACGTGAGCTGAGAAGCCTGGAACGCCCTGTTGGCCTCGCCTCGGCACTGCCATTAGCGCATCCAGTTAGCTTCTAATGTCTAATTTAGCTGTTAATCTTCGTTTATAGACGAATTTTATTGTGACCTTACCCCAATCTTCGCTCGTCAATAGATTATCGGCGAAGAATCGGCTATCCAAATCAGATAGTAAATCCGCAGTCATCGCCACAAAGGCGCTGTGTGTTTGGACAGCAGGAGTCTGCAGTCAGACGTGATAACAGCAGCTAAACAAACATATACTAGATTAAACCTTTAGCTTTATCCTCAAGCCAACGTGCTAATACTAGATTTGGCAACCATTTGCGATAAAAACTAATATAAATTCTTAATTGACGAGAAAACAGATTTTTTTCATCCCCTCCAGTCAAGTTATCGACCCTTCCTTTCGATTTGCATATGACAGAGGAGGAAACGCAATTTCCAGAAGGTTTCCGCCTACTCTTGGCGGATTAGCCAATAATAGCAAAGATAGCTATGATCGACGGAGATGAGAACCAATAATATAATTGAACGAGTTTGATTGGGCAGTTGGTGGCCCTATTATTAAACAGGAGTTTGTGGAACACCTCTTTAAAGATGATTTTGTCCAATCAGTTTGTGGAATTTTGATTGACAGAAATTTTCAACCAAACAACGCGATAATTTTCAGAGCAAACGAAATAGTTCGGAGAAGTATCACGTGGATTTAAGGATTGCAACAGTAAAGCTGGTCTGTATCAGACTGCACACTATTTAAAACAACGCTGTTTCCAGGCTAAACAGCTATTGTTTTTTAATAGTAGGAAATATCAATCACTGAATATTTTCCTACTATTAGGACAATTTTTTGAAATACTTTCAGTGTGTGTGAGTTGTTGCATAACCGGAAAAGGAAGAGTTGGTTACACTAAAGCTTTTGCCAGCTGGGGTCGCTTTTTCAGTGTCAAAAGTGCATTCTATCTATCTATCTATCTATCTATCTATCTATCTATCTATCTATACACACATTTTATGTTGTTTTGCCTTTTTATGTGACAGTTGCAACAAAACGTTATTTTCTGTATAATGTGGAATTTCATGTCTTTGTTGCCTTGAATGTGGTGTGTGCACTACATTTCTTACACTGGGTATTTTATATTAGGACTGTTATGTTCTTTGATTGAAACTTTACTGCTTGTTTTTTTCTAGAATATTCAATTCAGTTTATTTAATTCAGTTTATTTATATAGCGCCAATTCACAACACATGTCGTCTCAAGGCACTTCACAAAAGTCAGGTACATGCATTACAATTAATCCGAATCATTGAACAGTGCAGTCAGATTCTGTTATTTATTCAAATTGGATAAAAAGTTTGTCTATCTAAGGAAACCCAGCAGATTGCATCCAGTCAGTGACTTGCAGCATTCACTCCTCCCAGATGAGCATGTAGAGACAGTGGACAGTCACTGGCGTTGACTTTGCAGCAATCCCTCATACTGAGCATCCATGTAGCGACAGTGGAGAGGAAAAACTCCCTTTTAACAGGAAGAAACCTCCAGCAGAACCAGGCTCAGTGTGAGCAGCCATCTGCCACGACTGACTGGGGGTTAGAGAGAACAGAGCAGAGACACAAAGAGAACAAAGAAGCACTGATCCAGGAGTACTTTCTATGGGAAGGAAAGGTAAATGTTAATGGATGTAGCTCCTTTAGTCGTTTCACCTAGAAAGAAAGAACAGATAAACTCTGAGCCAGTTTTCAATGTTAGAGTCTGAAGAGAGCACATAGAGTTAGTTACAGTAAAAGCTCCGTCAGTAGCTATGTCTAGGAGAGAGAAAGGGTTAAACACTGAAAGACAGGGCCATGTGGATCATCGGTAGAGGGTGAGCATTAAGTTGTTCCCAGCAGAAGCTCGGACCATACCCCTCTCCAGAAAGTTGTCACAGGTAGACACAGAGTCAGGCCAGGTGTAGCTTCTAGGAAGAGAAAAGAGAGAGAACAAAGTTAAAAGCTGAAATAACAGAAAATAATACAAAATTGAAGAGTAGTGTGAGAATATGTAGGCTAAGAATGAAAATAAATGTTCATCAATACAAACATTCCTTCTTCAGCAAATAAATAAAATGAAAAATATATATTTTAAAAAATTACAAACATGATTTGGGTCCACAAGTGTGAATTTATGGTGGATTCTCTAAAAATAAGGCCAGAATTGTTCAAACAGGCTTGAGAACAATAACCGGCCACTTTATTAGGTACACCTTGCTGTTCCCCAGTTGGACCCCATTCTGTCACCAGTTAAGCTGTGCCATCTGAGCTATGGCTGCAAATAACTTCATGCTCGCTCTCTATAAATAAAACTGGCCTCTCTACCAAATAAAGCAATTCAAAGTGTTATCCCTGCCACTAACTATATGCGCTCCTTTTCATTGCATAGATTTTACTACGGACTCAAAGGTTATCTGTTTTCCTGTTTCTCTCCTGGACAAAGGCTTAAAGTAAATAAAGCTGCCATTAACTCTTTACTATTTCTTTGATGTAGAAAGTACTCCTGGACCAATGCTTCTGCTTGTGTTGTGTCTGCTCTGTCTTCCTAAACCTCCAGCGGCAGATGGCCGTTCACACTGAGCCAGGGTTTGCTAGAGATTTTTACCTGCTAAAAGGAGTTTTTCTTTCCACTTTCTCAGTCACCACATGGTGGCCTAGTATAAGGGGGTTGCTGCAAAGTTAACAACATCATACAATCAACACCCATTTATCCATCACCTCTCCTGATACCTGAACTGTTCGGTAGTCCTTTGTCTGATCTTCTGTTTAGATCATGTGCAGTTACTTTTTATTTACGATTTCCAGTATCTTGTATTTAAAAATGTATGTCTTACATTAAAATCTCCAGTATGCCTGCATTTACGTTCTTTGACCACAACTCCTGATAACATTTAAATAACACAGCTGCAAAATATAAAATTAATAAAATGCATAATTTTATGCCATATTGGGCTTTGAAGGTAAAAGGCCAACTAATTATTGTTTTTGTTGGATAAATGTATATGGTCAGCCTATTTTTTCATGTCTTTCCTGCAGCTGGTGTGTCTATAATGACGTTAAAACTCTCATATTGTAGTTTGGTGATATTGTTTGTGATGGGTTACCTCATACACACATACTTGTAGACCTGAATAGACTTAAACTGATTTCTTAAAGCTTTAAAATATGGCTATAAAGCCATGGCTAGAGTGAATTCGGATTCCCATTTTCCCAGACTCTGAATCTCAGATATAAACAGTCTCAGCTTGAGGAAGAGGAAGGAGAGCAAAAGGAATATGTGGAAAAAACAGACTGTGACAGACTCAAGGGTTATTTTCCAGGAACACAAGCGGCAGGACCTCTGCACCGCAGTCATATTTTTTTTGTTATTTTGTTGTGAAGATGCTCAATTTTATGATCTTCTACTATGTTTGGTCCCTGACCCCTGATG
Source organism: Crenichthys baileyi (assembly GCA_036173005.1). Classification (NCBI taxonomy): domain Eukaryota; kingdom Metazoa; phylum Chordata; class Actinopteri; order Cyprinodontiformes; family Goodeidae; genus Crenichthys; species Crenichthys baileyi. The sequence goes on along the minus strand of JAHHUM010000371.1, from coordinate 160,513 downwards.
TGATCGACGGTGTAGAAAACTCCTCAGGTACAGACAGATCTCTTATTCTTTAACTACTAATTATCATTTCTAGATATTGATAATCCAGCAATATTTGCACATTTATTATGAATCACTCTTTTTCTGTCATTTAAAACTTATTGACATTCAGCTACATTGTATTACCTGTTCCATGGGGATTTAATCTTACTAAATTCATCAAATCTTCCAAAAAGAATGCAAATGTCTCTGTGTTTACTGAATGATATTTAATCATTATAATCTCATTATAATCTTTTTTTAACAATCGTGGCTTTTATTTGACAGAAACGGCACAAAAAAAACGTAAAGGTCAACAATTAGAAATTCTTTATTTAAATATATGTTTCTAGTTAAAATTGCTGTAATATGTTTTAACAGAGTTCTTTTTTTGCGCATAAACATTTGTTTTTAAGCTCTGTCGCAATTTTCCCGAGCACTTATTATTTTAGTCTGAGTAGATGACAGTGAGCATGCTTCCATAAGATTAAACAGGAAGTGCAGATAAAGCAGGAAACAAGGCTAAAAGCTGACTTCCATGTAGTGTGACTGTCACAGTTAATATTGGTGCCATCTAAATATAGAACAAATGTGTAATTATATCTGACTTCAGGGGAAGTATATTTAAAAAATACATTTTCCTTGTGGTGTGGCTGAAATATTAGGTCAAAATACATTTAAACACTATACTCACAAGAGCTTCAGCCCCGAGCTTGCTTATCTAAAAAATTCTTCCTATTATTATTTTTATTCCTAGTATTATTTTAAACTTGTCTGTATACAGGAGCAGGAAATGTGAAGAAAAATTGAATTTAAGTTACTATGCGTATTAATTTATTATAAATTTCAAACACCATACTGAAATAAAGGATTAAAAAATAATTACAAGAATGACAAACTAATTATGAAAATAAAACATAAATGGATACATTTTCTAACTCAGGTCTTCAGGCTGCAAACTTCAGTTATTTGGCCAGTCTCTCTCCATCAGCATTGATCAGGTTCTCAGTCCTGGAAGATCACCATGTTTGCCTGCTGTGTGGGGGCTCTGCCCGCTCCAATGTCATCTGGACTTATCGGAACAGGAAGGTCCTAGTGACTCGGCAGGGCAGCCAACAGACCAATCAGGACCGTCAGCATTATGTTTTGTTGGGTAATGGTGGTCTCTGTGTGCTGAAGCTCGAAGACTCAGACAGTGGAGAATATCAGTGTAACCAGCAGCTGGTGGCCGAGCTGCAGGTGCTTACAGGTATGATGGGAGTGGAGCAACATCTACTGCGTCATGGTAGTATTAAATATCACGGGACTTATACATACCACTGTATATGAGAAGTTATCTGTTCATATACCTTACAATACAAACTTTAAAGTGGTAAAAACCAATTGTTCCTCTACTTCTTATCCTTAGGACATGACTTCATTGTCTCTGCAGGCCGGACGCTTCTGCTGCCCTGCAGAGGCTCCTCTAAGCCTAAACACAAGTGGATTAGACAAAGAGAGGGACGGAAGGAGGAAGTTATCTTCACACGTTTTAGAAATGGTACAGAGAAAGCAGAAATAGATGGGAGCCGCCTCAGCTACATTCATGATGCACTGCAGATCACAGACCTGCAGCCAGAGGACGCTGGAGAGTATCTCTGCAACAGAGTAGTGCAGGCAAAACTCACCGTCCTGAAAGGTAGCTCATTTAAATATCCCACACAATTTATACAACTTCTGATTAGCATTATTTGCTGTTATTTTAGTTTTTCACTTCTTGTTCTCTCTCTTTTCTCTTCTAAGAAGCTACACCTGGCCTGACTCTGTGTCTACCTGTGACACCTTCTGGAAGGGGGCATCGTCCGAGCTTCTGCTGGCAACAACTTAATGCTCACCTTCTACAGATGATCCACTTGGCCCTGTCTTTCAGTGTTTAACCCTTTCTCTCTCCTAGATATAGCAATTGACTGAGTTGTTACTGTAACTAATTATATGTGCTCTCTTTCAGACTCTATCCTTGAAAACTGGCTCAAAGTTTATCTTTTCTTTCTTTCTAGATGAAACGACTAAAGGAGCTACATCCACTAACATTTACTTTTCCTTCCCATAGAAAGTACTCCTGGATCAGTGCTTCTGTGTTCTTTTTGTGTCTCTGCTCTGTTCTCTCTAACCCCCAGTCGGTCGTGGCAGATGGCCGCTCACACTGAGCCTGGTTCTGCTGGAGGTTTCTTACTGTTAAAAGGAGGTTTTTCCTCTCCACTGTCGCTACATGCATGCTCAGTATGAGGGATTGCTGCAATTTCGATGCAATCTGTTGGGTTTCCTTAGATAGAAAAAAATTTTTATCCAATTTGAACAAATAACTGAATCTAACTGCACTGTTTAATGGGCAGGATTAATTGGAATGTATGTACCTGACTTTTGTGAAGTGCCTTGAGACAACATGCGTTGTGAATTGGCGCTATATAAATAAAACGGAATTTAATTGAATTGATAACTTTGTCTAAAGAATATTGTGTTAAGAAAAAGATTAAAAACAACAATCACTGATTATGAAAACCTGTCAAAAATGCAGACTTTTGATTAATTTGAACAAATTTTCTTTTTTCTTTTTCTTAATATACTTCATTTTATATTTCTAGACCCATTTATCTTTGTTTTTAGTTGCAATTTTCTATTTTTTTTTAAGTAACTGATTAGAAATATAAATGTCTTAAGTTTTTAAAATAAAAGTTATTCTATAGATATGTGGATTTTTTTATTCTGGATCAGCTTAAGGCAAAAATACATTAGGGTCGGTGTTTAAGCACTAAAACCTACAGAATAAAAAAATTAATAAATTCAGTGGATTTGAACAGCAAATATGATTTTAAAAAGAACTTTATACTGTTCTGTGTAACTACACAAGTTCTCTAAGTGGTTCCCAAAGTGGGGATCTGGACCTTATTGGGTTTAACAAGTGTAAGGTCTTATGATCCTCTTCAAAAATCTAACTTAGTAATAAAAAAGCTGATGTGAAAGCCTAACTATGCTATAAATATTACAACAGATAGAAATATACCTTCAATAAGATAATACAATATTTGTTGTCATGGTAGACCTATTTAATTGGCTTACTAATAATGCTTGTTAATTGATTGATTCTGAAATTTGAAAACTGATCTACGTTTCAGAGCATTCACAACCAACCGGTGTCCAATCATGTACCAGTATAACAACAATATCAGCTGCGTCAAAGACAGGTATCTTCTCCTTTCAAAATAATAAATGTTGTCTATCTATTATTTAGACACAAAATATGATTTTGCATTGTGCAGATTTTTAAATGTTTTTTCAGATGTGTTTGAAACAAAGAACACGCCAAAGAAGAAACCTGAGAATGGTCAGCCACACACTTCACCACAACCTCTGGAAATCATCTCAGTATTACTCTGCTGAATGTTTGCATATTTGTGTACTTAGTGAATACTTTTTGTGCTTGTTTTCAGCTCTGCTGCTAGTCGCTGTCATTGGTTTGGGGTTAACGATCGTCCTGATAGCTCTTGTCAGTATTTTCCTCGCCAGCATGAAGTGCAGAAAGAAGAGGAGACACAGATATCCAGGTGTTTATTTACGTATTGGTATTTATTTATTTAATTTATCTTCACAAATTTAATTCAGTTCCAGCTTTGACAGTGAATTGTAATATTGAAATAAGATAGCTATATGTAATTATAATTAGAAGTCTGCATGGTGGCACAATATTTAGCAGTGTCCAGCTCCTCCCCACAGTCCAAAAACATGCATGTTAAGTTAATATTATTTTCTAAGTTTGCATGCATTAAGTTTAATACATATTTATAGAATTATGACTAAAGTTTGTTTTTTAGTCAAAAAAAAAAACTAGAAACTGGGTGCAGCTGTGAGGTAAGACAAGTGATGTTGAACTAACGAAATGGGAGACATGTCTGATAGAATACACAGGGGAACAAGTGCAGGAGGAAGCTGCAATCAAACCCACAACCTTCAGATTGCAAAACAACCACTCTTCCCACTGATAATTGATAGGTTAATTGTAGATAAGTAACAAGATCAACGAAAACCACTCAACTTCAGCTGAAGATTCTGAGCATAAATGTATTTTGCTATTTATTAATCTCATTCATTGCTATGAAAAATGCAATTTAGGCTAACTGAAAAAGATAATTAATCTTTGAGATTTAATTTTAATAGATGAATTGCTACAGGTGATGATCCAACATTTTACAAGGATTATGCATTCTCTCCAATATTACATAGAGCCTTAATTCAGACCTGTTTCCCTCTGGTAGCAAAAAGACGAGAAGACACAGAGCTGCAGCTGTGGATGACATATAACGCCCAGACTGGTAAAATAGTTTGTAACTCTCAGTTAGATCTGCTAAAGAGAAATATGGTTGTCATCAACTGTGTAAAAAATTATTACTTTTATTTGGCTGCAGAGTATGAAGTCTTTGAGCGTCCGTCCCTGCCGGATGAGACCACCCACTACGCCTCTCTGGGTCGACAGAGCTGGAGTGAAAGACCCAGCTGGTCTCCACCAGAACAGAGCAGCAGTAATGTTGTTTATTCCTCGGTCATCACCAGACCTGCAGCCAAACACACGTTCTACTGAGTCCAGTTTATTTCTGCCATTCTTTGTCTAACAACATTTAGCTGTCTTTGTCCGATGTGGAGCCTTTTTTGTCTCAATTACAATCAGTTCTAACTCTGAGCATTTTAATTAAAGCTTAAAGCTGTTTCAACATCAAACACATGCATTCTTCTCCTTATGTCTTTAGAAAATTAATTTCAAACTGTTTATTTGCTTTTTGGACACTTCAAAATATGTACTACAATCAACATTACATTTATTATTGTGAGAAAGTCACACAACAACAGGATGCTGAACATCAGCAGTTTTGCATAAAAGCAGCTTTTTTACTGTTGAGACATTTTATGAATGTTATTTTAATATCATAAACATTTTTACATTTGAGATTTGAATAAAACCGAATACATATAGCTTAGACTTAAGTCAAATTGTTACAAAAGAAAAAGGTATGCTGAGCAGGTAACATTTTTGTACAAGAAGACATTTACATTCTTCATATAAACAGCTGTATGGTTCTATAGATTTAAAGCAAGAAACAAAATGAAAAAACTATTTTACAGCAGTTACATTAAATTTCAACAATAAAACAAAGATCAATGAACTAGCTTAAAATAACATTTATCTCATATTCATCTGGAGGATAGTGTGTTTTCTTTTCTTTTGTGTTGTTACTTGGGTATGCCGGAGATTTGTTGTTTCTTGTTATTTTTGTCTTTGCAACTGTCTGAAACTCCTTAAAGACCCAATATTTACCTTTATTTAACATTAAAACAACTTAAACATCAGGTACTGAAATTGTTGCTATACTGTACATGCATGTGTGTTCTATTAGGAGTCCAGATGAAGCTCGCATTGAATCACATAAAATCAGTTATATTTAATGTTTTTACAACTGTATTTAGCTAAATCATATTATTTCAAATTTTAAACCTAACAATTTATTGTCAGGTTAATCCTAAACTAAAATCTTAAACTAAAGTAAAAACATTAAAAATTTAAACTAAGACATTTTAATTTACAACCAAGTACTTTCAAGAGGCATTATTAAATTTCCATTATTTTTATATCAAATTGCATTGCGGTCCGCAAATTATTGTAGGTATGTCACGTGATTTATTACTACTTAATAATTAAATCACTTATCATCCACTTGTGCTCTAGATTTACTGGAAATAATGTCCCTTTGATATAAAATAAAATCACTCTAACAAACTTAGAGTAGAATCTCCTTTGTCGATATAAAACAATATATAATAAGGATTGTAGTTTTTGTTTTTAAGCCAGACTAAGGATCTTAATCATTAATAAAAAATATTTAGAAAACATAAAAGAAAACAAAGAACATTTTTCCAGAAGTGGATTCTAAAAGTCAATTGAACGTACTCTAATAAGGTAATCCAACGTTAAAAAGAGTCACTCAGCAGAAACAAAATTATCTATGGTCATGTAACCCTTTTAAGTTTTTTCGTGTGTTCACTGTAGAATACGTGACAAGGTCTTCCACCAATCTGGGTCCAGTTCTGGCAGATGGGCGGGGCTTATCTGGATGCCTCAGACTGGAGTAATGCAAAGAATCTTCCTGCAGAGACAGATCCCAGACATTACACTGAAAATTCACCTTCTTTGGCACTCTGATGCATTTATTCCGGAAAATAACATGTCTGTTTACTATTTAAAAAATAATGAATCTAATACTTTACATATTTTAAAATAGTGAATTTAGAATGAATGGATGGAAGCCAACAACATCTAGCAGCCTGCATAATTAAAAAAACAGGTTTCCATACAAATCAATACACTTTAGGGAAGTCAACATAGACTTCTTACACAAACAACACATCAAGTTTTTGTGACTTTGTGTTTTATATAAATACTTCAGCTTTTCGTCGCATGAAATCATCAGGATGTGGCATATATCTACTGACCTCCGTCACGCTCAAAGTAGAATGCTGCCTCCCTGGATTACAGCAGCAATGACACTGTTTACCTGAAGATGAAGCAGAATATCAGTGAGATATAGAATGAAAAGAGGTGAATTCATGGCTGTGACTGAATTCGAATGAGTTACAGTATTAGTCGTAGTAAGTAAGCAGGTTTTAAAAGATGTCTGCATGTACAATTTATATCTATCTCAGTTTGCAGTGTTAGCAGCAATCAGAAGGAACCAAAATAACTTCACAGACACTTCAGCCCTAACATGATGTGTCCTAAAGGGAACATATCATGCAAAATACACTTTTTTAGCTCTGAATAAATTTTGTTGTGTACTTGGAGTCTGTAGTAATTCAAAAAAGTTTAATTTAGTCACACCAGGTGCTGCGTAGATATCTTTATTTTCTGTTGAGGTCATCTTTTTCAATCCGTTCAGTTTTCTCTACTATCTGTTACCTTTTCTTGAACTGTCACGTCACAGTATTTGCAAGTATGCCGAAGCTGCAAGTAGAAAGTCTAAATGTTCAGTTGTTGGTTGTATCGACCCACACGATTCATTACACCGCCCCCCAGCATTCGAACCAGGACACGTACTGCGTGTTTTGAATAGCGTTATTACATAAACAGTTTTGCATTGTTTTTGCAGTTTTTGTCTTGTTTCTGCGTTGCCAAATAATTGCATCTCTGCTATGAAACTACAAAAATGGCCGAACGGGTAAAAGATGAGCGCTCTTTGACCTGGAGTGGTGCAGGGTGTGAAGTGCCAATAGCATTTAAAGAGACTACACCAAAACGAGGAATTCAGACCAGCGACTATTGCGTTTCCATTCAAAAAGTATTGCGTGGGAACGCAAAAGAAAAGAAAAATTCCCCCATGTCCCCTCACGATCTCCGGACCCCACCGTAGAACAGGATGTGATTTACAGGAAGCTAATTAATGCAAGTGCAAGTAAAAAAGCAAAAGTGAAACTAAAAAGCAGCGCTCTGTTGAATCAGATGGGACGAGAAATGCCAACGTTTTCTTAGAAAATTACCACATTTATTTAAACTAAAGAACAAAGAAACGACAATTGTTCCATCCATCGAAAGAAGGTGGCTATCTATCTTCCTGAAATCTTTTACGACGTCGGAGCAAGATGTCAGTCAACCTTTACTTGGAGGCCCTGTCAGCGCTTTCCGGCTGTAACGTCGAGGCAACAACCGGAGCCTCGCAGCTCTCCGCGCAGGATTTTGTCAACATTGTAGCCCTCAGGGAGTTTTACAAGCTGAAAGGATTTAAAGAACTGGAGTATGAGAGCTTGGGGACTTTATCCCTGCAGGACATGGAAGATCAGGATATATACAGCTCCCCACCAGCACTGACCGAAGGACCCGTGGTGAGCCTTAAACCGACAGTTAAGGTCAATCCCCAAAACTTCTTTCATCCAGAGTATGACTACGATTTCACCAACATAAAGGTAAGGAGAAACCATGAAGCCTTGTTGTATTGCTTTGGAAGCATGTCATGTGACACCGGCCTTAGCTAACAGAGCAGGTCAAAAACATTTTTCACACAACCTGAAACTGAGATGCAGAATAAAAACTGGAATAAGAAAGCAGACGCCACATTTTGCAGTATAATTGGGTTAAATGTTTCTGGAGCAGACTGGCCTTAAATCAAGAGAGGAATGAGGATGTATAAAAGTTGAAAGAGCAACAGTGTGAACAAATTCACATCTCACTGGGTCTATGTGTCCTGTAATAAACAACGTGTGTTGTGATGGAATCAGTGCTAATCTGTAACCATGCGAGTGAAATATCAAATCAAAAAGATACGAAAAGTTTGACTCAAAATTCAGCATATCCCACATTTATTGAAAAAAACAATCATTTTATTTTAATACATGTATAGGGGAATAAAAAAAACTTCATTAACAAATTACTATTTTAAATTAATAAAACATTTGTATATATTCTTTATTATTAAGCGCAAAGTATACCGGAGTCAAATTCCTTGTTTGTCTGTACAAACTTGCCAATAAAGCTGATTCTGGTTCCAAAAAATAATACAATGTAATCACAGGTTAATTAGCACCTCCTCTAAAATAAATGGAACTCTGACATTTTAAATGTATAATTTTGAAGTTAATCAAAAATCCTGAAACCTTTAATACATATTCAGTGACTTCCCATTTCTCTAGAGCATGATTATGCCATGAAATAGAGCCCCATTTCTCTTAAGCACTCTTCAAAATGGGAATATTTTGAACATGCCAATCAAGTGCAGGAGATGTGTGGTAAAGTTAGAAAATTGTGACAACAAATAGCTACCTATCTAATCCTGTACCTCTCTACAGTTGTTTGCAAACGTATTCACACTCCTTGTACCTTTACAGATTTTTACAAATCTTTAACAAGGATGCCAATAAATGCAAAAACTGCTGCAAAAAGTGACAACACAGTTTGCTCACAATATGATAAATTTTTCTCTGATCTACAGGATGGTGATAAGACATTTATGCGTGGAAATGAGAAGTACATCCGCCCATGTGGATGGAAACGGGCTGCCCTGCATGTCCTAGATCAATATGAAGATGGGAATGGTTGGCTTGGAACAGGGAGGGATGCCTGGCCAGTCTCCTACCATGGCCACAACATGGACGGCTCCCTCGGCATTATCCTTACCCATGATGGGCAAGTAGACGACGAGCCAAGCTTTCTGAATGCTTCTGCCGCCTCACTGCTAAACCCTGACACCAGAGGCAGGGGGGTGTACTCCACGCCAGACATCAAGATGGCAGAGAAGTACTGCAAGACGTTCATGTCCAGTGTGGATGGGAAGAGATACAAAGTGGTTCTTCAGAACCGCATCAACCCCAGAGAAAGGAAGAACTGCCAGAGAGAAGACATTTGGTTGGTGTACATTCCTGAGGGCTGCACCAACGTGCAGACGAAAGCCATTGTCCAAGAATCCCTCCGTCCTTATGGGCTTCTCCTAAAGCAGGTGTGAGCAGAAGTTCTTGGATGCTTGGAAAAACTGTGTCTCAAGGAATATTGTCAACAGCAAAGGCTTGAGGAATTTTCTAGACAGGAAGTCTATAAACGCTGTATCTAACACGGGCATGTGGAAATAATATAGTGATAGCAATATAGTATAATGATAGTTTCTTCACTTGTGCTATTTTTGCATTAGCAATGTGGTCACACTTAAAAATCCGGATACAAAAAGTAAGGACCAGGCTGTGCATTATGGACATTTTCTTCTTACCTACATTATCTATACCTCCCTTCCTTGAATTTGTCGTGACATATTTTTATTAATCAGAAATTAATGAATGCATCTACTAAAGATAGAGATTTTAAAGTGTAACTGTAAAAAGATAAGGCAAATAAGATGTAGAGGAGTCTGTAGCCCTCTGAGGTGATTAAAACTACCATATAGCGAAACTTAGTAAAGATGGTTTCTATTTTGACTGTAGCCTATTTAAACTTTCTGTTAGATGTTTGAAAAATGTTAAGATTGGAATGCTTATTGGTTAAAACTGAGCTAACTTCACAAGAAGGGGTAAAGGCTCAATTATCAGTCTCAATCATCAAATGAGTGATATACTTGTCAAGTTGTACCGAATTTTCACTGTAGGCCACAGACGTTAATTTTTCTTTTACAAATCAAAACATCTTCTGCTCTGACGTGTGCATTACATTTCTGAGATTGTTTTTTTACATCTTTTTTGTATACTTCCCTGCTCTGCTCATACTTATTATCTTGTCTAACTGGAAAACCTTTTGTCCGAACTGATGGTTTGCTGTAAATATCTGTTAATTCTCACCTTTTCCCTTGTAAGCTAAATGTCTGTAACCAAGAATGTAATAAATGGATGTGATAAAATGAACAGCACAAACTATTTAGTTTAACTTTTTTTTTTATGATTCTGTCTTTTATTCTAGTATTTTACTTTGATGAACTGTATCATCTTTTTTGTGTTTACAGAAAATCGCCAATTACTGACAATACACAAACTTTGAAACATTTAGGAGCTTCTTCTCACTTTTTCACCACAGCCAAATAATATATTTTTGTTTGTAGTTCAAGCAAAACCTACAAAAACACCTTGACATCATTACTGAACATTTTCCAAATACAATAAACCAGAATATAACTTAAGCAATTATGCTATGAGGCTAACGACTTGGAGATCCAGAAGTTTTATCATTCACCCTGAACTTTCTTTTATGTTTGTCAATTTTTTACTTATGTAATTATGGAAAGCCAGGTCAGAAACTCTGTTTTAAAAACACATGATTGTATCTCAAAGTTTCACGTTCAAACCACTACGGTGAATGTCCTTTACACCACTAGGAGCCTTGAATAAATCTTTCTATTATTCATAATCTTCTTCTTCTTATTATTATTATCATTGTAGACTTTTTTTATATGAACTCCACTGCGCAAGTTTCCAGTACAGACTTTTTTTTTTGTGCTTCAGGAAAGTAAAATAACTTTGAGCCTTTGTGTTACCTTAAAAAATAACTATCCGTCGGTGTAAAATATTTTGCTCGAAACAAATTTTACAGTGACGAATAAAACCCCACGCCGGCACGGTAAAATAAAGGATATGTTTTCACACCTGCGCTTCTTTCAAGTTTTAAAACACACCTAGAACACAGGACCTGCACAATCCGACCTGCGTGTGCTCTTACTCCTGTCCTTGTACACTCACACAGAGGGCAAAGATCAGCTTACATTACAAACCACAATCCACACATCAAAAACAACCATAAGTTCCACGTTTATTAGTTGTCTACACTATAATTTCTATTCTAAATTACTCAAAAATAAATTTAAACATAGGAAATGATGCACTGAATATTGTAGTTATGGTTATGCCTAAATTAGTATTGCAGTTCCAGCAGGTGAGCAACAGAGGGCGGTAGAAGCCTTCAGTATGCGTTTCACATTACAAACGTTTAAAATTCTCTTTTACAAGAAATTTTGCGAACTCTAAACTAAGCCAAGACATCTTTTAGAAATCTTTTTCATAACCTCTTTGAACTATAAACTCAAAAATAACTATAAATCCTAGAAACATCATATAGCGACGAGCAGCTGTTATAAAATAGAGAAAATGATATAGAAGTTGAAGAAGTGTATGCCAGTGGAGAATGTTAGTGGATACACACCTAAGCACAGGTAGAATCCAATCACCAGAAAAGACAACAACGCGAGGCCAGGGGGGGTGTTTTTTAAGAAATGCGGGGGGGGGTGTTTAAACCTGGAAGGAGACGAAGTGCTGCCCCAAGACTCCAAACAGTGTGCTGCTGTTGCAACGTTTTCTCCAAGCGAGTTTTCCCCATCAACATCCTGGCGACATGGCATAATAATAAGGAAAATAAAAGATTACAACAATATTATTCTATAATTTACAATATCCCCTGTGGCAGCCTTTAAACCAGCTGTAATCACTAGTATTTTCATACACTTTACATTCCCTTGAGCGTTGAGTTCTTAACTGTTTCAGTTTTCATTTTCATTTTCTAGTAAATCTGCATAGAAATAAAATCCTCATCAAGTTATAACTTGCACAACGGGTTGTGAGACACTGTCTTACCGATACCCTGCATATCAATTTGAAGTCCATTTTCATGAATACAAAATCATTCGTGGCTCGTGATAGAGGCAACGCAAAAACCCAAACCTTTCAGTTCATCAATTTTTCCTTCCTTGACAAATATCTTAGGACCAATGTCTGTTTCCGAGCTCTATCGGCAACTGTCCTGGAGGCTCATACGTATGAGCCCCACCTGGACGTTTTGGGAGCAATTAAGTCACGACTGCCAAATCAACAAATTGTTAGTCCCTCCCTGGGTTACTTAGACAGAGCTGTTTGTTTACACATTTTCAACGAAAAAACAAAAACAGATAAACACAACACTGTTGCCCAGCATCCGATTAAACTCTGTTTGTATTTTCGTCCATCGACTCAAGATGAACTGAGCACCTGCACAGACATGTTGATAACCATATTTCAATTCTAAAAATGAAAAGTTCATATAATCCATGATATACCAGAGGGTATGGACACTGAAAACTGCCAACACCTCGTCATCTTTCGTGTGGGAGTCTTTCATGCTAAACTTACGGACAGCCTGTAGCCAGTATCCTCATTAATTGCACCTTGCACCAGTAAGAGCAGTACAGTGATGAAAGCGGTTGGCAATTAGCGCATGGTAAGAGCAGCCGATTTTTGCTTAAAATATTGAACATCACGACACACATCTAATGGGTGACATACCCAGAGTTCACAAGAGGACAAATTGGGGTTGATGCAGATCTTGCTGTGCCGCATCTGTACTAAGACATGGAAGTCCTTTGTGATGTATCACGAGCCACGGGATCCAGGGTAAATGTCAGCATCAACCAATGAATGCGACGAACCACATCCAACAGGGACTTACCACGTGACGGGCAATCGGAGCTGTCTTGAATGGGATGTTCGGCACAACGTGCTAACGCCTGATTGTATCCACAAAACACTAAAACTCACGCCTGCCAAATCATGGCGAATACTAAATGTAGCAACTCACCTCCTGTTTCCACACAGAACATGTCCGTCGGGAGCTCCACAGTCAATAACCACGCGGGCTGTCGTATAGCCAAAGAACCTTCTGTCCACTCATGCCAATGCCAAACCGTCGGTTTTCACATGGTCAAACAGCGGAAGCGAACATCTTGGGCTGATGACAATGTGAAGACAATGTATTAGTTCCTGATGAGTCCACCATTTACTTGCTTTTCCCGTCCTCCCCACCATTCTGGGACAAGTTACCGGCGTGTGGAGAAGCCCCACAAAGAAGCGTACCACCCAGAGCTGCGTCTGCATCGCCCAGAGTAGACACCATGGGGGTTGCGAATCAGTGTGATGGCTTTGGGCGCTGCCATAATCATGGCATTCCCTCTGTTGTGCCCCAATAGTTTATGCAGATGGCGCACCAAAACGAACCACCGTCAATGCCCAAGGAACTAACGAACCATCCCCTTGCCGCGACACCCTGTGCATGACCAATGGTTTTCAAAACATATGTATCCTGAAGGCGGTTGCAACGTGTATCAGATGACACAAATGTACCAATTACCACACAGCAACATACTGGTTGTAAAGGCATTGGTATTTTGTGATGAACACTAGAAAGTGAAGTTGAACATCTCCCATGAGCGTAACCCGTCCCATATCTAAATATTATGTGAGACACTTTGGGGTGTTTTGGCGAAGACAGGACGACGTCAGGAAAACGTTTATCACATTCCTTCAACCAGTATCACAGTAGGACCTGGCCCACTATCTCGCAGAAGAATGGCTTAAAATCCGGCGGTGCTGACCACTTGTGCAGACTTGCCATCTTTTCATTCCCAAAGACGAATTGATGCTGTATTGGCATCAAAAGGAGGGCCCCTCACCTCACCATGACTATAAAATTATTGTAGGTCTAACGGTGTTTCTTCAGCTTTACATGTCCACCCCTGTAAGGTGAACAATAATGACATCAGTGTGTATACCCCCCCCCCCCTGATAACAAACAAAGGAATACACTTGGGTCATATCTTTTCATATATTCCTACATTCTTCAGACGACATGCTACAACACATAAATAATTCTCGCAGGCTTTTGTAAATAATGAGATACTCTTTGAATATGAATAATCTTTTTGACATAATTTAAGAACGATAGTGACAAATTGGGACACAACAAACAAAAAACAAAAAAAACAAGTTTACCAATTCTGGCATTGGAAGTCCACATACAAAATATGCAGTAACATTCTGTAGACCACTGAGGTGCTCTACATACGCAACAGGAAGTCCTTCCTCCCTGTGGCTATCGGCATCTTCAACTCCTCCTCTTTTTCAATTGATCTTGCGTTACGATAAACATTTGAAGATTCTGCCTGCAACTTACCTGTTCTACACATTATCTTTAGTATATTTTACTCTGTTATTTCATTTTATTATGGTATTTTATTTGTTGTAAGATTCCTTGTGTATGTTCCTTTGTGTTGAAACCCTGGCACAACACCATTTTCACATGGTACTTCCAATTCAATGTTCTTGTATATATTTCCAGACCGTATCCTTTTCATATTACTCTTGTTTTACTATAGTGTTTGGGTCGTAACATACAAGTGGTGGTAAATAAGGCACTAATTGGCTTTGGTTAATGTTGTCTAATCGTAATCGCCAAAACGTGTTTGGGTAGCTTGTGATTCTTGTGTTTAGACGGCCTTAAACAAAAGCACACTAGATGATTTGCAACCCACAGCTGGGTGCTGATCCCACCATAACCACTGCTCTACATAGTGCTCACTGGAAAAGTAAACACTCTAGCTTCCCAGTCTCTAAGCAAAACATAAAACTTAGGAACACCAATAACTTGTTGGGGCTTGAAAAAGGGATAGGTTCCTTTTTAACATAAATGCCTTCATATCCCACTGGATTACTATCTGTAGACTGCAGAGGCTTGAGAAACATCTCATACTCTTCATCTTGGAAAGCACATACTTTAGGAGAACATATTGTCACTTGAGATCATTAATTGTCGAAAATCTCAAAGCTGGAGGTCTAAGTCCATGTAACCTTCTGGAGGCTAGACTTTCACAGTAAAACACTGATGTGTAGTAGGATGAGCAGTGTTAATTACATTACCTGTTAGTAGTGAAAATGTTGGGGCTGAGAGATTTTTCTAAGAAAGTATTAATATTGTCCAGAAGATTAAAAAAAAAGATCTTAAAAAAAAATATGTTTTTTATGTTTATGTTTTTTATGTCATTTTATTTGTTTCGACAATAATTTTACGTTTAAATAAGACAATTCCAAATTTTACATTGTGTGTCAAATTGCTAGCATTTTCTACATTTTTAATGTTTGCTTTTGTTGCTTATCTGTCTTGTCTACTATGATATGTGCTGGTGCCTTTCTTGGCCAGGTCACCCTTTGTGAAAGCGGTCTTTATCTCAATGAGTCTTTTATCTGGTTAAGTAAAGGTTTAATAAAAAAATAATAATATAAGAAAAAAAGATCTTACCATTAAATTTCAGGTAAATTCCTCTGCTTACACACACCTTAGCTTCACAATCCCCAGAACAGAAATACAGCCCAGTATCTTCCTCCTCCACCTCCTGGATCTCCACCCTAACCACCCCACTCTTTAGGTTTCCTGTCCATGTTATGCGACTGGTGTTTACGTTGTTATCAATTATTTCTTTTTTCCCTTTGAGCTGACTCTGTGAGACCTTGAGCAGTGGTAGCAGTTGGTCTGAATGCAGCAGGTACCAGGTGATTACAGAGCTGGACGTAATGTTGCAGGTCAAAGAGACATTCTGCCCCCTGTGGACCACCAGTGCGGAGTGGGGAATGTGGGAGGGGGATGACTGGTGACATCCTGCAATACCTGAGGAGAATGGACAAGTTAGAATCATGCTGACCTGATCCTTAAATCCTTAATTTCCTGTAGGATTTGAAACTAGCATCTCTTATCAATAAAACTGCTGCACATTTTTTGTTTTTTACTGGAAAACAGTCAAATTCAAAAAGTGAGACCTCAAATAAAGCTGGAAATTGGTATCGGCCAGGGAAAATCTGATCGTTAAATCTCTAATAAAAAGATGCTTATCATAGCCCCTGTAACTAATGACTGATACAAAAAAATAAACAAGGTAGGCCTATCATAAAGCTGTGCTCCTCGGGAATAAAAATATATTGGAAAAACGTCAACTTTTCTCCCCTTTGCATGAGAAAAATCATGAAACCATTCAATCCAAAACTCTTCCTCAACTCGCCCTATTTTATATTTCTGTCTACATTTAAATCAGCAAAGAATAAAAACGAGTAACTTACAAAGAAAAATGACAATCCAAAGGAGACCTGCCATAATCTAAAAGAATATAAAAAACGAACAAAACGAACTGGCTGCAGGGCGATCACTGAGTGAACTTTACAGAGTACAGGCACACTTTTTACATACTGTCGGAGGAAGTAAACGGGGACTTTGCTTTTGCAACAAATTTCGGGGGAGACCACCAACACGTTTCTGCTGCCGTAGAAAACGGTTTTTCCATGTAACCCTTGTCCTGCCCAACCCAACTCAGATTTAAAAAAAATAACTTTCATTTCTGCAGGGAAGGCTAAGTTTCTGCAAGACTTGCAGAAACGAAATGTCAAAATAAAGCCCCAGTCATTAAATTTGCTCGCTCTCTCTCTTTTGCTTAGTTTTTCATTTTTACAGATAGTTTTTACAGAATTGTTAATTCATATATTTTATTTCTTCTAAATAAAAATAAATAAATCCGGCCCAGTCAAATCAAATTTTGTGTATTTTTGATGAAAAAATTGGAATTAACAATAGATAAAATTTCACATAAATTACAGAGAAATAAACATAAATATAGACTATAAATGCGTACACGAGCATTTTTAGGTAAAAAAAAAAACAAAAACAAAACAAAAAACATCTGTTAAACAGCAAAACATGGTATATTTAACTAAATAACTTCACAATTGGAAGCGAGTATTTTTGGTGCTTTTATTTTGGCGAACAGGAAATCGAAACTTAGATCAGCGCTGACTTTTAAAGTGGAAATCAGCTGAGGAGACTCACACCTGCAGCAGAGGAGGACCGTGTTGAAGAGTCACCTAAATTCCCAAAAAGTGAACACAATGGAAAAGGTCCTAATGCTACTTTGGTAAGACATGCATTTTATTTATTTCTATTTTTGTAACTGATAGTTTGCAAAAAATATGTTTGTTTACGTCTTTTTTAATTCCTAATAAGCTTGCTTTTTGCTGCATAAAATATAGCATAAATTCGCGTGCAGTTATGCAGGGAAGGGCATATATTCTGAACATAAACAGCAAAGCCACGTACTGCATCATATTAAGGCTCCTCTGCTGACCGCATAAGGGCGCAGTTATAAGTTTCGTTTCAGAGGAAGCCGAAAGCTTTGGCGTGAAACCTAAGAATATACATTACTAACATTTCACATCCTTATCTCATGTGTATGAACCCACTGTTAGTTTCATTTCTTATGTTTGGCTCTTAATTAATACACTGGTGAATTTTTACATTAAAGTACATGAAAATGAGTTGTCAAAAATAGATGCAAAAAACAGCTATAAGATTGGGACACTACAGTGAATACATGTTTTTATCAGAATTGTATTACATTTATTAATTAATCCAAAATAATAATATTTATAGCTAGACTTCTCATATCTGCTGTTAAAAATGACTTGATAAATAATAATAATAATAATAGTTTTACTTGTATTTATATATTTTAGACATAGGTGTATATGAAGTAGACAAAGGGCCAGTGTACATTTTAGTTATTACTTTTTATTACAATACATTATACTGAAATATGCTGTAATCCATGTTGTGCTTTTTAATTTAATTCAATTTTCTTTGTACTTATTTACAAAACACAATAAAATGCATGATAAACTGAAAATCGATATGGTAATGTTACAGCTTCTAACGTTATTTAATTTATTTTTTTTTCTCTTTCTGTTTGTGTGGGTTTTAGGTTATTCCTATATCTACAGTGTTTCCTTACTGGTAATTTAGTTGGTGAGTACCCTCCTGTGACGTATGGTTGGATTAAAGGATTGCTTTATGATGATTGCTCTTAAACAGACATGAGCAATGCCTATTATCTCAGGCTAATCAGGGTTTGGTATTAGACAGAAGCAATACTAGATTCCCTGAAATGTTAGCTAAGAACTGACAAGAACAACAACAAAATCAGGGCTGTGAAATGCCCACTGAAAAATATTATAAGCCAATGAAGTCTCATTTCAGGTGTAGTAATTAGTTACTATTACTATTCAGCTTACACCTATTTGTTTTTATAGGGGGGTTTATATATATATATATATAAATTGTAAATATATACTATATATATTTACAATTATAATTACAACATGGATGTGTCTGGACATTTGAGTGTGGAAATACAGCATCATTTGAGTATGAAACATGTTTTTAAAAGGTTTTTAGAGGTTCTCTGCTTTGAATATCCTTCTTAATAAAAGTAAATGACACCAAGTATGAAACACCCACTGAAAATTCCTTCTGGCCTTCAGACTCTTTTGCCCTGCCCTCCGGTGCCCACCCAGTACCCATCATATCCATGGTGGGGAGTCAGGTGGTTCTTCCCTGCAGCTGGAAGGGCTCCCAGAAAGAGATGACCCCATCCGCCTGCCACATCCAGTGGATGTCTCCGCCACACACTGTGTTCGAGCAGCTCGGAGAGGACAAGTGGCAGGCGGCAGAGTTTGAGGGCCGAGTGGAGGTGCCTCTGGAGAAACTCAGCTCCGGGGATTGTTCGTTGATCATCAAGGATGTTCAGATCGGAGACACAGGGAGATACGAGAGCTTCATAGTGGTGGATGGAGTAAGGTCCAAAAGTAGTCGGGTCTTCATTCAAAGTGTCAAATTGTCTGTGACAGGTTAGTATGGGATTAGGAGGGATGCTTTTAACTCTTCTTTTCTAATTTATGTCTCTCTCTTATTTCACATGTTTTCTTCATAACAGAATATTTTAAACTTATAAACTTTTAAACATAAAAGTAATATGGATATTTTTGATGGCTTCTCCTATTATGTTCTCATTTCTAACATCACTTGTTCATTTAACATAACATTTCTGCACCCGTATTCAAAATAGTGACATCATTCTAAGAAAAATCTTAGAATTTCTCAAATTCTAAGAATTTTCTTAGAATGTTCCCTCGGTAAGATAAAAATTATTCACGAAACATCTTAGGACTCAAGAGAGCTCCTAAGGTGAGGAAATGTTAAGAGTCGTTGGGAGGACTTTTAGTGAGCCTAAGAGAGTGTTAAGCAAGGTTTGATGGTGGAAAGACCGAGAGAAAGGAGAGATATTCTCAGAACAGTGAATAACAGCGAATTAATAAAAAGCTACCGGCTCGATTGTGTGAGCACCTAAACTATAATAATCATACAATTATTAATATAAAGATAAGATAAACTTTTTCATCTCCCTAGGGGGAAATTAAATAGTTTAAGCGGCAAGGCAGATTATTCTCTAGAAAGGCAATATTAGGACATAGAAAAAAATAATAATAACAATAAAAAATAAACATGAATAAAAAGTAAACAAAACTACAAACAATATAATACAGAATTAATTAACATTTACAGACTAATATGCTTTCAAAAACAAATTTGGAAAAACAAAAAAAAATAGGGAAAACGCAAAAAAAAATAAATAAATAAATAAATATATATATATATAAGTTTTATCATAATTTACACATTTCTGAATCCAGTCTAAATTGTATCATCGGTTAATTTCCCTCCATTGATAACTAGGAGTGCATTTGGTTTTTTGTGTTTGTTTTCTTTTAACAACCAATAGCGACGGGGTCAACCACACCTCCTTACTAAGATAGGAATTTCTGCCCTCTCCTAGCTCAGTCGCCCTCACCAGCGAAGTGAATCACTTAAGCTAGGAGTCCTTGCCAGGAATTTTTAGGCTAAGATATGAGCTCTCTGAGAGGACTCTTAGAATCTTTGTGAAGACGGCCCTGACGTTTTTCCTGCTCTAGAATTAGGAGCTTTGATTTCTTTGAAATCATCAACTTTTAAAAAGTAACAAACACTTCTTGGTCTCTTCGTAAACAGTGTGATGTCTCTCAACTTTGTTGCTGTGAAAGCTTTCCTTGATATTTTGTAATGGTCACTTGATGTGATTTTTTTTTTTTTTGTCCTTTCAGACTACAAATCCCAGCAGTCTTATAAGCCAGGTGAAGACCTGGTTTTGGAGCTCTACACCTCCCACTCATTTGCAGTGGTCTTCCAGAGCAGGTAGACACATGAATTTAATGTTTCTAAACAAACACACTTTGGTTTGGCCTTCTTGGTTTTCATTTAGTTGTAATTTATTTGGCCATGTTTTTCTGTTCCTGGTCCTCAACAGACAACATGCCTTGCAACGTAAAATAGCAATAGGCATCCTAAAATACTATTTCATATCAGGTTTCCACAGTACAACCTGCTAAAATATTAGATCTTAATTTCTAATTAAACCCAAATATCTCATAATAATTTTCATTATATCAAGAGTTCAAAATTCAATTGAATTCAATTCAGTCTTATTTATATAGCGCCAATTCACAACACGTCGTCTCAAGGCACTTCACAAAACTCAGGTACATACATTCCAATTAATCCTAATCATTGAACAGTGCAGTCAGATTCAGTTATTTATTCGAATTGGATAAAAAGTTTTTCTATCTAAGGAAACGCAACAGATTGCATCGAGTCAGAGATTTGTAGCATTCACTCCTCCCGGATGAGCATGTAGAGACGGTGGACAGCCACTGGCGTGGACTTTGCAGCAATCCCTCACTTTGCAGCAATTCCTGTTAAAACTCCCTTTTAACAGGAAGAAACCTCCAGCAGAACCAGGCTCAGTGTGAGCGGCCATCTGCCACGACCGACTGGGGGTTAGAGAGAACAGAGCAGAGACACAAAGAGAACAAAGAAGCACTGATCCAGGAGTACTTTCTATGGGAAGGAAAAGTAAATGTTAATGGATGTAGCTCTTTTAGTCATTTCACCTAGAAAGAAAGAACAGATAAACTTTGAGCCAGTTTTCAAGGTTAGAGTCTGAAAGAGAGCACATAGAGTTAGTCACAGCAAAAGCTCAGTCAATCGCCATGTCTAGGAGAGAGAAAGGGTTAAACACTGAAAGACAGGGCCATGTGGATCACCGTAGAGGGTGAGCATTAAGTTGTTGCCAGCAGAAGCTTGGAGGATTCCCCTCTCCAGAAAGGTGTCACAGGTAGACACAGAGTCAGGCCAGGTGTAGCTTCTAAGAAGAGAAAAAAGAGAGAGAACAAAGTTAAAAATTGAAATAACAGCAAATAATACAAAATTGTAAAGTAGTGTGAGAATGTAGCGAAGAGGGTGAAAGTGGTCATTATGTCCTCCAGCAGCCTAAGCCTATAGCAGCATAACTACAGAGATAGCTCAGGATAACTTAAGCCGCTCTAACTATAAGCTTTATCAAAAAGGAAAGTTTTAAGCCTAGCCTAAATAGACAATTTGTCCATCTAGAGCCCACTGATGGCCATTGTTATACTAAAAACCAGTTGTATACAAGATAGACCAGTCCTTAGAACATGTAATGTAAATACCTAAAGTGTGTTTCAAAGATGCACCAGTCAGCCAGAGATCGGAATCAGCCAATTCTTCCTTGATCGGCTCAGATCAGTGATCAATAGGACAAGTACATAAAAATCTGAATATTGGGTTAGGGTTAGGGTTAGTCTTCTGAAATTGTAATCAGAAAGTCAGATCCCAAAGAAAACTGAAAATCTGTAACAGGAAAACCTTCTTGGCACATCTCTCGTGTGTTTGATATGTTTTTTGGTTTCATTATACATGGCAGACACAGTGGCAGTAGTATTATTTGGCTTTGTGTTCCTAAGCACTTTCAGTGTTGTGACTGCAAAGAATGTTGCAGCCACCAAAAAACCCCATTTTGTCATAAACACTTTTTAATATGAATATTTTGTCATGCTGTACCAGGAACAGTTCAGTGTGGGAGAGCCTGTGGAAGAGGGGGGACGAAAACACTGAACGTCTGGAAAAACATCCGCAGTTTGAGCAGTTAACAATAAAGAATCTCCGAAGCTCAGATGAAGGAATATACAAAGTTTTGGATGAGAATGACCTCTCCGTCAGCACCGTGCAGCTCTACGTAGAAGGTGAGATAACAGGCTCATGCTGTAAAATTTACAAAGTTGAAAGAAAAGCTGTTTTTCTTGTTTTAGCTTCTTAAAACTTAGAAAGGAACAGTCAAGCCTCACTACCAGAAACGGTATGGCACTGTTAGTGTTAATAAATTATTTTAATCAAATTAAATGACCATACATATAATTTGTGTATTATATGTATGCATTTTCATATAGTTCATCTTGAGCAGTGTTTTCATCATAATCATTCCCATATTCACTATTCTTGCCTGCAGAAAACTCCTCGTCCTTCAGAATCCATCAGGGGCATGAAAAAATTACAGCAGGTGAGAATATGTGACTTCAGAAAGCAAAACACAGTCAAACTAAGTTTTGAAATGTTAGAACAACAAACGTAACCTTGCCTTTGTTTCCGAGCCACATCAACTGTCCTCAAACAGAAGTCAGTCAGTCATCTTCTATACCGCTTCTTCCATAGTGGGTCGCAGGGAAGCTGGTGCCTATCTCCAGCAGTCTAAGGGCGAGAGGCGGGGTACACCCTGGACAGGTCGCCATTCCATCGCAGGGCAACACACAAACAACCATGCATACACTCATTCACACACCTAAGGGCAATTTAGAGTGACCAATTAACCTAACAGGCATGTCTCTAGACTGTGGGAGGAACCCAGAGTACCCAGTGAGAACCCACGCACGCACGGGGAGAACATGCAAACTCCATGAAGAAAGACCCTCAGCTGGGGGTTGAACCCAGGACCGTCTTGCTGTAAGGCAACAGTGATACCAATTGCGCCAATGTGCAGCCCGAACAGAAGTTATTATATAAATTAAAAAAAATGATGGTAGTAATTCAAGGGAGTTAATTGTTTATTTTATAGTTCGTATGTCTCAACGTCAAATGCCAAAATATGTTCACACACATATACATAAGTTATAAGTTTGACGGAAACCGTTTTTGTTTGTAACTACGCTAAAAAAGATTGAGGTAAGGTTGTGGCGCTGATGGTGTAGGGGTTAAGTGCGCGACCAAATACAGAGACTACAGTCCTCGAAGCAGCCGTCCCAGACCCGGCGACATTTGCCAAATGTCTCCCCCTCTCTCTACCCCTCTTTCCTGTCTGCCTACTGTCAAAAATAATAAAGGCCACTATTGCTAAAAAAAACATTTTTTATAAAAAGATTGAGGTAAAATAAAACTCTGTGAAAGAAAGCACTTTGACCTAAAATAACAAATTGTCTCTGCTCTCGTGTCTTTTCAGATGCTGCTCCTACAAGCAGCTGCTCAGCTCTTCTCCTCATGTCTGTTCTGCTCTCATGTTTCCAAGTTTTTCATCTATACTGAGACATTCTTCTGCAGAGTAACTGTCTAAAAAATATCTCCAGAATATTCAGAATTTTGCACATTATGACCAGCAGACGGACTGGATTTCAACAACAAGTTGACTATGTTTCCTATCCTGGCCATGATCCTGGCCATGATTGTAGTCCTGAAAGTTGGCAGTTTGATTTATAGCCATGTTCCATTTCTAAAACTCAACATTTAAAAGATGTTATGTATTGCAAATTGAGGATTTGCTAATGTGTTAGAGATCTCCGACAAGTCATTTAGAAGAACAACGGTGGAAAATATTCCTTATTGATGATGGTCCCTTCAGCTTTATACTTCATAAAAAAATCTCTCCAGTTAACCAGTTGACAGCTTCTACAACAAAAAGCTCCAGGTTAAGTAAGCAACACTAAAATCTACATCACAACTGCCAAACAACTTGTAAAGATGCATACAGACTGAAGGTTAATGCATCAGTTTATTTAATGTGTAAAATACAGATGTCCTACAGCTTATATATTATTATTCACCATCTAGCAGCACAAAAGTGTATTAATTATCTTCTAACTCAACTTAACCTTATTTGCAAATGATTCATTCAGACTTAAAAAAAGGCTGCTGGTGACAGTTATGTTTTGTGAACCACTGCTTGCGAAATACTATTGAGCTGCTTGAGTCATTGTTTCTATATTGGCTAAATGGTTCTCAGTTTTTATGGCAGTTAGAAATACCGGGAGCTCCTTTTGCATCTGCATATTTAATATTACCCTTTATGTGGCTTTTAAAAAGATGTTTTGGCTTTTTTCCTCATCAGTCTGTTAAACAAAAACTGTCTGTAATCAAATAGGACTTAATTTTGATTAATCAAGGTAAGAAACTTTACTAGTTTTCTAAAAATGGTAGTTACAACACAGGTTCATCATTTGAAGGGATAGTTCAGATGTTTTGAAGTGCGGTTTTGTAACAAGGATATAAGCAGTTAATATCTTACCTAAGGTAAATAAGTTACAGAATCTTTGTCAATTAAAAACACAGATTAGCTGGTCCCAGAGGCTGAAGCTACTGGATAGTATGAGAGGGGCTAAGAACAAAACGGTCTTCTATGGCCGTAACTACGAACCTCAGAAAGGTCAACATTTTATGTGAACTCTATTGTATGAACCTCCTAATCATCATCATGTTTGAGTGTCGAATGGTTCGCTAAGTACAAGTTTAATTACAGAGGAAAGGGCATTCAGAGGCAGTGCATCACCAGTTTTCTTTCTTGTGAAACCTCAGCCCATTTCACATAAGATCACTGGTGACGCACCGCCTTCTTCCAACATTTCCCATGTAAATAATCTTTAGCTTTCACGTAAACAATAAATATGATGGTTTGAAGGTTCATAATGTAGCAGTTTAATTAACTGCTTAGACCAAAGTCAATTTTGTGCTTGGCATCTACAAGCTGCTAGCTTCAGCCTCCAGGACAAACGATCTGCAATTATTCAAAAGTATTAAAATAAAAGAAACCACTTCGAGAGTTATAAACTGCAATTAAGATACTGGCTGCTTAAAACTTTTTAACAAAGATCCGAAAATTCTGAACTTTTAACAAACCAAAATTAAACTGGAAATTGATTTGACCTTCTAGTTATGAAAATACAAGCAGCCAGTTGTGTGAATGAATATGTACAATCCCAACTGCATTGAGATTGACTGCATCTAAAACCTCCAACACAGTTGGAGGGACTGCAATTTTCAAAAGAATGTACTAAAAATGTGACTTCAATATTTCAACATTTGAATGTGTGACTGTTTAAAACATTTTTTTTTTGTCAAAAAAAGTCAAACAAAAAGGACTAAAACTGATGAGTTCTTTGCGTCTTGCACGCCTTAAATGACCATTTTCACTCAAAGCTGTTTAGAAAACTTTAAAAAAAAATCTTTGAAAGTTAAAGTTGATTAGAACCATGTTGTTGTGACATCTTGTGATCCTATAGGAGTTAAACCAGTAACAAGTTTCTTATTTATTTCTACCAATAAAGAAATGCAAAGAAAACCAACTGTTGTTCTTTAATTATTCATTTTAACTCTTCAGAATGTTACATGGGAATGTTTTCATAGACATGTTCACAGGAATAAATGCAACACAAAGAACTCTGTAGAGCCCAACAAAGGAACAAAAGCATGCAGCGGCCTGAAGAAGCTTTCTGTCAGGGACTTCCTTCACACTGAAATGAAACACATCTTCTAAAATATCGCCTTTTTGTCAACAAATCCGGTTTAGTAAATGGCTCCTGGTAATTTTGACCCTTTGCTATTTGTTTGTACTTTTGCTTTTTCTTTTAACCCAACTAGTTTTTCCATTCAATTTATAAGAGACAACTGGCTCATGGGGGGATCAGAACCACAATCAATAAAAATGGGCTGCAATATCAAATCTTTAGAAAATAATTTATGGTTAAATTACATGTGGGTTTGGAGAAATGTCTCTTATTCATAGTCAACTACATAGGTACTAAATATGTCGTTTACCAGTATCCAATGAGAGCAGGCTGGGACGAAATGAGGACACGTGTGAAGGTTTAATTGACCAAGAGCCTCAGTAAATTAATCTGCTAACCTGAAAAAAAGTTCGCAGCTCGGTTTTTCTAAAGATGAATGCTTTTAGGATGTGACACTCAAAAGGCTGAGACCGATAAACAGAGATATGAAGTCAGCCCGCAGTGTTGAGAAATGCTCTTTGACTTTTATTTTCAGTGTAAAAATGAGGTTCGTTTACATGAAGAAAAGTGGACCTAATTTTAGGGTCAGCGTCATCTGGTTGACCAAAATATTGGTAGTTAATGTTCATATCAGTTTTTGTTTGTACTGTGAAGTACGCAATGTCTACACCCAAGTTGTGTAGTCAATTGGTGTCAATTTTGGTGATATTAGAATAATGGGGTTAAAGTCTTCAAGTTCGCAGATACAAAATGTATATGTCTAAAGCTCAATGATGAACAGTCAGATGTAGAGATGAAACCACCTCTTCTCTAATCTGTAATGCAACCTGTTCCAGAAGTGGAAACAAACAAAAAAGAGCGAGGCCATTCAGACGTCAATGAGTCTGAAAGAGGGGTGACAAAGTGAGTTTAGAAGGATCATCTTTCAGGTTGTGGCTTAACGTCTCTGCGACCCTCCCACGTTGAACAAGCCACCTTGTTAAAAGTTGGGTTTGTGCTTCTTCACCTCGACCATGAGATGGTGGAGGTTGATGAGCTCGGAGCGGACGGCCAGGCTGCGAAACGTCGGCTGGTTTAGGATCTTGTGGAAGCCATGGTAGTATTGGATGAGCTGAGTCAGAGCACCCTGCAGGGGCAGGATAAAAAGCAAGAGATTATGAAAGTTTGCCAAATGACTATGTGCAGCGCTTGTTTCCTCCAGCATGAAAAACGGTGGGTGCTTCATCTTTGCCATATTTGTATTCTTATTAAGTGTTTCAACTTATCGTTTCTCTCATTTTCTATGGAAACAATAAATGAACGGGAGACATTACTCATACCTCATATTTGTTCCTTGACATTTAAGCAAATTCAGCATATTATGGAAGAAAAAATGGCTTTCAGTAAAAAGAGGTTTAGACTAGCTTTTGTTTTTCAAGGACACCCTAGTTAACAAGAAAAAAAGCACAAAACCTTAGATCTTCATCTTTTCATATTGGTGGTACAGCTGAAACATAATATTTACATAAACTGTATAAAAAAGACACAATCATTTTATTCTCACAATAATTATAAGACTGAGATTTGGCCTTTATGAACATAATTCCAAATCAACGATTTTGTTGTCCTCAACTTTCAATATTTCTGCATAATTTTGTTTTCCCATGATGCCATTTTGTAGAGTGCACCAGTCCCATCCAACAGCAAAACACCTACATAACATGATACTGCCACTCCTGTACTTCCCAGTTGGTATGGTGTTTCAGGCTTCTAGGTATCCTCCCATCCAATTGTAGCAATGGTCATTAGAGCCACACACTTCAAATTCTAGCTTCACCAGACTGCAGGACATGTGCACTTGCACCCTGAGTGCACTTGCAAACTATCTTTTGGCTTTTCTTATTGCTCTAATAGCTTCTACCTCAGTGTAGGACTTGTTTCATTGTGGATAATGACGCTCTCCTACCAGCTTCAGCCAGCATCTTCTTGTTTTCATTTTTTCTTTCGTTTTTGATCAGGTATGCACACTTCATATCAAAAGGCATTAACCTTTGGGACTTAAAACCTTTCTCCTTCCTGAACAGCCTGGCTGGATATGCCTATCCTGTGTACAATTGTTTACACCTGCAGTCATCCGGAAATTTCAACTAAGCATAAACCAGACTCACTGAGGTCAACAATTCTCTTCTTAGTATCTTGGCTGGTTTCTTTCAATATTTTCCATGATGTCACACAAGAAAGTCGTATGT
The DNA here is from genome assembly GCA_036173005.1 of Crenichthys baileyi. Taxonomy (NCBI): domain Eukaryota; kingdom Metazoa; phylum Chordata; class Actinopteri; order Cyprinodontiformes; family Goodeidae; genus Crenichthys; species Crenichthys baileyi. The sequence continues at coordinate 132,452 of JAHHUM010000371.1, read as the reverse complement.
TTGAGATTTTGCCTTAAAATGCAGTCACAACTGTGCCTCCATTTAACTCAGATATTTAAAATGAACATGTCAGACGTTTACAAACCCGTGAGTATATGTAAATGTTAGATTATAAAGAAAGCAATAAAAACATCTCCAAACAATCTGCCTCTTATTATTCTGGCATTTAGTAAATAAAAACAGTTTTGGTGAACATAACTGATCATGCTGAACATGCAGCACTGGAGGAAGCAGACTGCGGTGCTTGTTTGGACAACACACCTGCTGAGCCGCTCACCTGTATGATGCTGGTTCCGTTTTTGAAGTTGGTGAAGGACCTCATGACATCTTGACTCATAGACTCCACAGACTGCTTCCAGGTGCTGGAAAACCCTCGGACCAGCTGAGTGATCCGAGCTGCACACAAAAATTCACATTATGCATTGTAAACTTTTTATTCCTTCTCTGTTCGTCTTACAGGATAAATGGTGACATTGTGGTTAGGTTTCTTTGCATTCTCTGGTTTCTGATTTGACCTACTTCCTGTCTGGTTTCAATTGTATCAGAAACAAAAGAAAAAATGTTTGAGGTTGTGAAGGGAAACCCTGTGGTTGACAAGGCAATTCACAAGAAGTGAAAAGCCAAAGTTTAGCCTCTACAGATTCAGACATAAAACAAATAAAACTGCACGGACAGTGGAAAGCTAAAGGAAGTGGCTCATTGCTCCGTAAAACAAAACTGAAGGCTGAAATACAATAAATTTCAGCCTGCATGAACAGGCTGAACGTAACATGAACGTTACGTCCCAAAGAACAAAATCGACACTAAATCTATTCAACATTAAAAGTGCATAGCTCAGTTTTAGCATCTGCAGAAATAAGTAGGTCCTCATTTTCATGAAACACTTACAACATCCACCATATAGTCTCCACATACAGAGCAGTCTTTTCTGAGAGAGCACAAACTGTTCTGAGTGAGGCTGTTTCCTGTTCCACCATCAGCTCTTCAGATCAAGTCGGTGTGCTACAGCATTTCTCTCACCTTCTTCATTCTTCAGTCGGTCTAACTGCCCTTTCTCCATCAGTGCCTCGGCCTCTTTCACAAACGCAATCATCCCTCCGAAAGGAGGGGACAGAATCTCCTCAATGAACTCCTGCGAGGTGGAGAAGGAGGGGAAGTAGAAGTAGAAAAGAACCTTTAATAATCAAGTTGCTTGAAGAGAAGGATTTAATACAAGAAAGTAGCTCGAAGCTCATTTCTTGTGTTATACAGTGCTGTGATAAAGTATTTACCCCTTTCCCCACAGAATTCTTGTTTCTCACTTTTTTGTCACATTTTGAGGTTTCAGATCAAGCTAATTTAAAAAAAAAAAGACAACGATAAGCTGAGTAAAACCAAAATGGACTTTTTAAATGATGATTTCTTTCATTAAACGAAATAAAGTGGTTGTGCCACCCTAGGTGGCAACAACTGTCATCAAGTCTTTGTGATACCTGCCAGTTAGTCTTTTAGATCGATGTGGAGAAATTATGCCCCACTCTTGCTCTAATTCAACAGTATTGGAGAATTTTCAAGACTGAAGACTTGCTTGTGTCCTTCATGTGGGCTTCAGTTTATGATTGAGAATTGATGGCTGGATATTCTCTTTCAGGATTTCAGAAGGTAATCCATGTCCTGAAGCAGCAAAGCAGCCTGAGAGCATCATGATACGACCACCATGTATGGCTGCAGGTATTATGTTGCTTTTCTGAAATGCTGTGTTAGTTTTACATCAGATGTAACAAGAACACACACCTCGAAAAAAGTGTCTATTTGTCTCATCAATCCACAGAACATTTCCCCACAAAAGTTTTGGGGATGTTTTTGATAAATGTGAGATGGGCCTTTGTGTTGTTTTTGGTCAGCAGTGTTTTTTTTTATGTCTTTTTTTCTTTACAAGGATGCAGGTTTTGCCCAGTTTCTTCTTCAATGTTTAATCCTGGACATTGACCTTAACTGAAGCAAGTGGGGTCTGCAGTGCTTTAGATGTGGTTCTAGGTTCTTTTGTAACCTAGAGGACTCAGTGATGCACCTTGGAGCAATTTTGGTAGGCTGGGTACAACTGGGAAGGCTTATGACTGTCCCATGTTTTCTTCATTTGTGGATAATGGCTCTCATTATGATTCAGCAGAAGCTTTACCAGGTGTTATAAACTGGAAAAATACAACTTTAGATCAACAACAACAAAATATAAAAACAAAGATTTAATCTGAATGTACTGTATACTCTTACAAATAGATATGTTAGAGACTGGGGAGCATCTTCTCCAGAACAAGATTAGTAAGCACCGGCGCCCCCCAGGGGTGTGTTCTCTCCCCACTCCTCTTCTCCCTCTACACAAATGACTGCACCTCAGCGAACCCGTCTGTGAAGCTCCTTAAGTTTGCAGACGACACCACTGTTATTGGACTGATCCAGGACAGTGATGAGTCTGCATACAGACAGGAGATGGATCAGCTGGTACACTGTTGTGGTCAGAACCACCTTGGACTTAACCCACTCAAGACTGTGGAGACGATGGTGGACTTTTGGAGAACACCACCCCCACACAACCCCCTCACCATCCTCAACAATATTGTGTCTGCTGTGGACCACTTCCGGTTCCTAGGAGCCACCATTTCCCGAAACCTGCGATGGTCCTCACTCATAGACAATGTTCAGAAGATGGCCCGGCAGATACTGTACTTCCTGAGGCAACTCAAATAGTACAACCTTCCACAGGAGCTGCTGGTCATCATCTACACCGCCATAATTTAGTCTGTCCTGTCTTTTTCCATCTCAGTGTGGTTTGGTTCATCCACAAAACAGGACAGGTCCAGACTGCAGTGAACAGGTCTGCAGAGAGAATCATCAGGGCTGACCTTCCCTCTATCCAGGACTTAAACAGGTCTAGGGCCAGGAAAAGAGCAGCTAGAATCTCTGCAGACCCCACACACAAACTATTTAGGCTTTTACCTTCAGGTCGGCGCTACAGAGCACTGTCTGCCAAAACCAGTCGCCACAGAGACAGTTTCTTCCCCCAGGCTCTGATTAAGACTTGACAGTCAGAGTTCCAGAACAACACTAATGCATTCTTGGACTGATCTCACATTATCTTCACTGCAAAGTCACTGATGTATATATGAACATTTTAAAGATACATAATATTTTTTATTTATATTGAAAAAAAAAATCTTCACTGAGAGCAAAGTGTACGGGAGTCAAATTTCTTGTTTGTCTGCACAATCCTGGTAGTACAGCCATTTCTGATTCTGGTACTACCCCCTTCTGGACTCCACAAAATGTGCTACTTTGAAGGTGATGTTCATAGATGTTTTGTCTGCATCTTTTTGTTTTCTTACTAACATCTTAAACCTAAGAAAAGTGTACATTCTCTTTACACCAGCGCTTTCTGTATTTTAATACGGAATACGGAACATTTATGTCATTCTTTTTTATAAACGTTTTACATTGCTATAAAAAAACTGTATAACAGAAAAAATACAATAGTAAAAAATGTATAAATTATAACGCTAAAAAATGCAAAAATAATCAATTAAATAAAGTGTCAATTTAAAAAAAAAGGTGTAACTAAATATTCACTTATTGAAATATTTGTATGGATTCTTTAAATTATAACTGTTAACCATAGGAAAAATATAATTATGGATTTTCATTTAAATGTGTATCATGATAAAAATATGATCAGAATTTACCTGTGTTCTAGCAAGGAGCAGCTGTTGAAAACTTTCAACCTCTTTACTGTCATCTGCTGCCCTCTCCTGGACAGGTTAGAAAACAACAACCCAATCAGCAGCGAAAAGTCTAAATTAAAACAAATATTAGAAATATTCCACCACAAAAGATGAGATTTGTTTTACATTAAAATTCTGAAACTATGGAAAAAAAATTACAGAACCTTTGTTGTACTGTAAATCATTCAAGCACATTAATGTACAAAAGTCATTTACAGGCACACACACACTCACAATGAGCGGTACTCACCATCAGGACACTGAGCAACATGTCGTAGTTGTTGATGAGGAAGATGAGTTGGTCTCTCCTGGAGGGAAATTCTGCAGCCATTTTCAGCACAAAGTTTTCAACCTCAACCTGTAAACAGAAAAACGTTTTAGATCATGCCATATTTTTGTGAAAGAAAGTAAATGCAGTTAGATAAAAAATAGCTTTTTGTTTTACTCCATTGTGAAAACCTGGTAAACAACCACAATGATGAAATTTTTAATTTACAAATATTTCTTGGAAATTTTTAATTCTGAACCATTTTGCTCACTTTGCTCTGCACTCTTTATCCTTACCACATCAAACTGAAACAAATAATGATACAATACACACTGTATCATCATACAGCTGTTACCTGCAGCTGGGCCAGCAGAGCATTGGTCCTCTCATTTGGAAATGTTTGGTTGATGCTCACAATCGCAGAGGAGAACTCTGCATAACGCCGAGTGATCTGAAATCAGCAGACATAAACTCACTTTGATTCTTACCTTCTGCTGTACGCGGTAAAATTTTGTTTGTTGAAAACTGCCCCACTGGGCCAGTTGCAATAAGTAATGTCTAGTTTAATGGCTACAACTGTGCTTATTCAGGAAATCTGGATTTTTGCCAAGATGTAGCATTTGTTCTTTTCAAAATCATCGTCATCTTAAAATTGTTTGCATACTCATGAGTCAGAATTTCACTCCTGTCTTTAGTCAATAATCAATGTGGTCACTAATGTTTTATTATTTGCATTAACAAGGGATTAACTTGGATCATGAACCTTTTTTACTATACCTTTTCCTTCCACCCAACTTTGCATTAATAAGCTTGGATACAGCACTATGAACAACCAGCTTTTTTAGCCTTTTGTGGCTTAACCTCTCCCTAGAGGGTGTCAGTGACTGTTTTCTGTACAACTGTTAAACTCAACAGGCTTTCCCAACATGATGTAGGCCATAACATTTCTTTATTTAAAAAAAATCTTGTTTTTCTATTGGTCTTATGTAAATTCACATTTACATACAAACTGAATTTTGGGTTTCCATCAGCTGTAAGCCATACAAAGTAAAATAACAGTAATAAACATTATGAAATGTTTAATTCTTTGTGTAATGAATCTATAAAATACAAGAATTTCACTTTTTGAATCCAATTACTGAAACAAATTATATTTTTTGATTATACTTAAATTTATTGCCACTTATGCTACTTTAGCAAAGTGTTTGAACTTTACCAGAACAAGCCTGGTGTGACAAGCTGTAATTGTAAAAAATGCAACTGGCCCACTGTGATTAAAGACACAAGCAGTGGTCATTGTGTGCGGACACATACGTAGTGTGGTCTGGTGTCCAGAACTCCCAGTTTCTGAGGGTCTGTGTTTCTGATGCTCTGGATGTTCATCTCCAGAATGAGTTCAAACCTCGGCCACAGTAGCTCCAGCACAGCCTCCCAGTACCTGAGAAACAATCAAAAAGTCAATCATTCTCAGGTGACTCTAGGTGTTGCTGTGTTGGAAGAGTCTCTGAGACTAAAACTCTAAGAACCAGGCATCTAACAACTGAATGCTTAAGTTAGATTAGCTCTGATATCTCCAACAGGACCTTCTAGAAACAAGGGTAGTTGTCAGGGGTTTGGGGTGGAAAGGTTGGTGGGGGCATTATTACTCCACTGTGTTTCAACTGCATTTACCAGGTTAAAAACAAATTACCAGAGTAGAGATTTGCTCTAGAAAAACACCCCGGTCAGGAGGAACGACTTCATCATTTAACAGCAACTTCTGGATTGAGTTTTGTGGAGGCAGTGTACTAAACACTTTGAACTGTTTGAATTTTTTTCAACATTATTATTCAGTCATTTCAGTTCAAATTCATCTACAGCACATATGTTCTGTTAGCTTGAACTGTAATAGAGTTTAACTCATTGACGCGTGTTTACAGCTGTCTGTGGCAAAGACTCTTTTACTCAGAGTGATATACAGGGGTTTTAGACTAAAAATGAACCAATAATTACTTATCTGGACCTGCAGTGCAGAAATACAAATATTATCAAAATCATAAGTCCCTTGCTCTAGTTGTTCATGCAAGAGTTACTTTTAAGGGCATACAAAAAATAAATAAAGCATTTCAATCATTATCATGTTTTTTTTCCTTTTAGTGTGAAACTGACTTGTCCAGAGCAGGGATGGTCCTCTTGGCAGTGATGGCTCTGAATCTGAGGATGATGTGGATGCAGAGAAAGATAGCGATGCTGTCGTAGCAGTCTGACACATAGGTGGACATGCTCTTCTGCAGACAGACACAGAGAACAGGATGGCAGGATCACTAAAGTTTTAGGTGTTTAGTGTATTAGGCATAGGCTGCAGGGTGGTGCAGTTGGTGGCACCGTTGCCTTGCAACAAGAAGGTTCTGGGTTCGTCTTTCTGCATGGAGTTTGCATGTCCTCCCAGTGCATGCATGGGTTCTCTCTGGGTACTCCAGCTTCCTCCTACAGTCTAAAACAATGACTGACAGGTCAATTGAATAATCCAAATTGCCCCTAAGTGTGGGTGTGTGCATAGTTGTTTGTCCGGTGTCTTTGTGTTGCTCAGCGATGGACTGGAAACCTATCCAGGGTGCACCCTGCCCCTCACCTAATGAATGCTGGAAATAGGCACCAGAAGATTAAACTTCTGCTGCAGCTCATCCATTATTAAGCTATGGTTTCCTTTTTTGTAAATTAGGCTTACATGTGAAAAATACTAATTGGTGCATTAGCTAAACAGTTTGGGTAAAATATCATGGCAGGAAATGTGTATCCTGCAGTTACCAGGTAATTATTTAGTCAGAAAATAAACTAATCAATAAATACTTTTCCTCTTGCTTTGATTTTAATGCATTCAAGGAAAAGAATATCTTGTTCTTCATCAGAAAATATGGATTCAGTTATTTTTTTCCATTTGAAGAAATTCAAAAAAAATTACTGTTCTCTACATTAGGATGAAATCTAAGAACTTGAGACAGTGTGAAAAAAAGAGATGTCCATACCAGGAACATGCTGAGAGTTTTCCCCATTATGCAGTAGAACAGATCGAGGGCCGAGTTTCCAGCCACCATGAAGAAGTCACACAGGAAGAGGTATTCTCTGCAGCCGTTGTCCAACAGGGCATAGTGCTGGCTGCGGAACAACGTCTCATATGGATACTGGAGAACAGAGATTATTATATCAATTCAGAGGAATGGTTGCAGTCTTTTTGACACTGATTAGTCAAATGTTTTGTAGATTTAACAACTAGAAATGGAAATTATGTAAAATCACTAATGTTTAGATACCATCCCAGGCACCCATCCTGTCTCTACTTAAAAATCAAGTTTTTTGTTTTTTTTTACTTTTGTTCCTTTAATAAACTTTTCTTTCTGAGTGTGTTTTACAATATTAGAATGTATTTATAGTCAGTTATCCCTTTGATAAAAAGATTAAATTAAAAACGTTACATTTGTTGGAGAATGAGGCATATGCATGTAGAGGAACAATGCAAGTTGTACACTTTATATTACTGTACCATTGGTCTGTTACCTCTTATAATGCAGCCGGCATTACTGACTCACATTGGGGCACCATGAGTAATTTCACAGGGTGTAATTCAAATATTTTTTTCCCATTTAGATTGTAATTTTAAAGGTGCGCTTACCCTGCTGTCCCCTCTCTGAGCTGTATGTGGAACCAGGATGGGCCCTTCTAGCTCTGCAGGACTCAGTATGGCCTCCCTCTGGCCCAAAGTGAAGATGGTGTTCCTGCTCTTTAAAGACGGTTTAGAGAAGAAACCTGAAGCTGAAAGTCAAGGAGTGTTCAATCGAGCATCTGTACTTCACATGACCTGACTGCTTTCCCATGTCTAACTGACATTTGTTGTAATTTACTTAATAAACGTTTTCCTGATGGAAACACCTTTCCAAACCAATTGATTTTCAAATTTTGAAAGTTGTTATATTTGCTGACGACATTCACATGGACACTTGGTCCAGAGGAAAAACCCTCAATATAAAATACAGGACCATGCTCTAGACATCTTTAATTTAAATAATGTTTTATTGATAGAATTTTCTCTTTATGCAGCACCTTTTTAACAATTATGACACTGCAAACAGTCACTCTCTGCTGCTTTTGGGCTTATTTCATTGAGCCTTTTAAAACTTAACTAGCAAACACTGCAGGGCAGTGTAATATGTCTTCCATAAATGATGGCATTGCTAGTAAATGTACAGAAAATGCAGCACAAGATCACTTTGATCCAACAACCTAATTTTTAAAAGGTAACTGGGGTGTCTGGGATTTGTAGGATCAGGTTTTTAGTTCTAGTTTCTTTGTGCAACTCTCTGGGAGTGATGGAGAAAGGGTTACAAGATTTTATTTAATGTGTTTTCCCAAAGAGAGGCTGATCATTTTAGCTGCATGAAAATGAAACTCTCAACTCAAAAGTTTCTATAAACATTTCCAAAAAAATATCTTAATGCAATTTGAATTACTTTAAAGAAAAGATGTTGATTTTTCCTTTAATTTAATTTCAACGTTTAATTTTCAGTAAGGTGGCTAATGTGGATAAAGACAGATTTTAAAGGATATCTTTCTTAGCTGTATCTTCCACTCCCATCAGGTCGTCTTTGTCTGCTACCTCCTCATACTGAAACAGGACAGAAAAAAAAATCAAATGTAACATGAAATCTTTTAAATAAAATCAAGAGCAGAAAAAAGAAGAAAACCTCAGCACAAAAGCCCCCCCCCCACCACCACCACATTCTGACAGTCTGGGACATGTGGTGTAACAAAGCTCAAATGTGATGAAACAGGGAGGAGCTTGTAAAGGTCACATCACACACACATACCACTGACCTGCACTTTCAGAAGCCGGCCGCTGTAGGACTTGAAGTAACTGTGGTATATCTTGCTCATAGTGTCCACATACTCATCCCTGATCTCCTTGGCAACGGATCTTTCATTAGCCAAAAGAAACTGATAGAAAAATCTATACAGGACAAACAGAAGAACAACCATGAGTCTTTTTTGCCCAGTTTTACAATATGAAAGAAATAGAAGAAGAATGTAGTCTTTTTTTACACTTTCTAACAAAACTAACTCTAAAAACATACGTTTCAAAGGTAGACATTTTTGCTGCTTTGACGGTTTTATTGTTGTGTAAATTTGGAATGAACCTTTTTAAAAGCAACCCTAATGTAGAAAAGCACACACCTGTATTTCAGCAGAGTGTTCTGTGGGATCTGATAGTTTGTCATTGGTTTCCTGAAGGAGTAGATTTTCTGAAGAATGAACTCTCTGATCTTTGAGACCGCCTAAAGAGGAGAAAGTTCATAGTGGTGGCTAATTCACTTGAATCTTACTGGAGTTCAACTTGTACAAACACAGGTAATCTCATATAGGCTCCAAAAGCTTCTTTTGAACAGTCCACCTTCTGACAAATGAGTTAAGAATCATTTTACATTGATTAATTTTTACTGAAACAAGTGTTTCCTTATGTAGCTACATGTAAAACAAGAACTGATAACAATTTGAACATAAAATGACTGAATTCCTTGCTATTAAAGGGGAAGCAATAAGGTTCGGTTTCTGCTGACCTTGCAGTTCACATCATAATGCAAAGAGGCTTTTGTGATTCAGTTTATACTAAGAATTAAACCTGAACAAAAACAGGTTTCCTTTCGCTCTCTGGGACTGACCTTGAGTTTGAGGCGGTCAACAATGTCCTGGATGTCAGAGCAGGCCAACGTCTCTCTGAAGCTCAGCTCTTTGGCAAAGTTGATCTTTGTGTTGAGCTCATGTAGCTGCTCGAGAAACTCCTGCTCCGTCACTGGACTTTCTAGGATGGTGCTGCAATGACACAGGACAACCTTAAGCACCTCACAATAAATGGCTTTTCATTCTAAACTTGTCATGAAACAAAATGTAAGATTTAAGATTTTAGAAAGTAGGATCTCTATTGAACAAAAAAAACACATTTATTTTAGATGCTGATGTCTGGATGAATCCAAAACAGGAATAAAATGCTTCGTAGATCCCCACACGTTTAAGTTATACTCTTTAAGTTTTTAAACTTACGAGATCATTACTCCGGGCACCACCAGTTCATCCACCAACTGGCTGAGGTGGCTGCGAACAGCCTGCCTGTTCTTCAGTCGGACGTTCATACTGACCGACTGCTGCTGCAGGGTCTGGATCTCGCTGCTGATGGAGGAAAGGTCGCTCTGAAAGCCACTCAGCATACCTTCCATACGCTGATAATAACGAAAAGATACAACCTAATGAAAAACTAGATTGTGCAGTGTAAATCAAGAACTGATTTTTTAAACTAAAAATATGTTTTAGCTAACACAAAATAAAGACAACATTTTCTGTTAGATTTATTGTGAATAAGTGCTTTATATTAACCTGAATTCAATTAGGTAACTGTGAGGACATCTGGTCTTACCTCTAATATGGAGTCACAGGCAGTGATCTGGTTGTGCAGAAGAGCAATGTTTTGACTTTCCTTAATATCTAATATCAAAATGCTCAGGAAGGAATTTCGCTGTTGTTGAAGGGACAAATAAAATAATTCCAAGTCTCACAAGAATTTAAAGTACAACACACTGAAAGTTCAGCTTATTAATTGTAAAATGAACATAAATATCAGAACGAGTCATAGCAACAGTACAGGGAAATTGTTTTTAACTGATTTGAGAATTAAAAAAAGATAAACAGGTAAGCTAAACTGCACACAGAAATTATATTATATTATATTTTGTCTGAGCAAATCAGCAATTTCCTAATAAATGCCTTTATTTTGGCTGTATATAAACAGAAAATTCACATATACACATCTGCCTATACCTTGCTTTAAGTAAGAACGATATTAATGCAATATGTAACATATAAGCTGTGAAGGATACAGTCTTTGATGGAGGCCTGTTCGATCCTCTGTAGCTCCGCCTCCACTTGTTTGGAATACTGACGGAGGTCAACGCCCTAAATAGACACGAACAGAAGAATGAAACTAATACAATAGAGGATCAAATGGAAAACATGTTTATGCTTGGCTTCAAGTAAAAACATTTTAACCTTACTTTTACCATTTTAACATTACTTTCCATTCTTCAAGAGATCACCATTATTGCTGTGCAGCTTTAGTAATAAATATCACGGTAAAAATAAATTAAAATGGGAAGAAAGCTTTTCAGACCTGATGCTAACCTGGTGCTTTTTGGCTGCTCAACATTCAGGGGAAGTCCCAGATATATGTGAACACATTCATTTAGCAGTATGGATAAAAAAAATACCTCAGTGTACAACAATATATCTACAGGCCTATAGACCTGATGAGATTACATGGGAGCAGTGCATATACACCAAGGATAATATCTCACTTATCTGGTTTGTGAAAAAGAATACATTCGGGTCCAAGTAGTGTCAAAAGAAGGCCTAGCAAGAAATTATTTCAAAATAATGCAACAGCAAACTGAAAGCTACTGAGAAACAATCATCTTTTTTCTCTTGTTTGCAACCTAATCAAAATACAGAGTTCATAGTCAAGTAGAGAAATCATTTCTTTTTAACCCCAACAAAAACTGGTTCCATACTTTGGGTGTTTCCAGTCGCTACAGTTGAGAAATCAGTAAAATTTATATCCAGGTGTGTGCAAACATTTGATTAGTATTGTATATTTGATAAACAGCCCTCCATTGTAAGTTCGTATAAATCTGATTTTACCGTTTTAAGTGCTTCCTTCACAAGATCATCTTCTAGGTTGGCCTGAATATGAACTGCAGGAGGAAAGAAGTAATAATTAATAATACAAAGTCTTGCAGAAATGTTAGATCAAATAGCCTCTCCCAAGCAAGAACTTCCTCCTAACTTGAGGATACCTTTGAATGTGAAACTTTATACATCATGAAAGAGGTTTAATACAAGAAGGGTAGATCTTCGAAAAAGTGAGCTTCCAAGCTGTGTCCAGAAGTTGTTCCAGATCAGACAAAATAAGTACGACCTTAGAGGAAATTGTATGTCTTTGAAAGCAAATATTAGAATAGATTTTTTGTGGAATTCATTAAATTGTGAATTGAACACATGCAAAACTTTGCAGAACTTCTAATTCCTATTGAAAAGAGCAGTAATTAAATCATACAAATGTGAGGCATACATTTCAATGATGATATTTGTTTTTTATTTACTTATTTCATTATTTGATTCATTATTTTATATAGAATGTGTAAATCATAAACTGACAAAACTATTGCTATCTTAATTTTGTCCTGTCAATATGAAATGTAGCAGATGTATGTTTAAAAGATAATTGGATAAGGGGTAGGTAAAATAAGAACTGCCTCGATCTACATGCTTTGTTCGTTTTGGTTTTATGATGAGTTGTTTTTTTCTGGGTGGAGAAAATGCTGAAATAAAACAAAAAGAATTAAATGAAAAAAACATCATGTTGTCTTTAAATTATGTGAGTTACAATTTTGTCAGCTGACATACATAAAAAGAATCAGGGTTTCTTAAAAGCGCAACACCAACCAGGAAGTAGTTAAGGGTGGCCTCATTTAAAAAACACTCTTAATGACCTAATTTTCAACTTTTTTTTGCTTCTGGCAGCTAAATTTTTTTTGAGAGTTTGGCAAAATACAATACAGTTTGTATGACCAAAGAAAGAGGAGAATTAAACAAAGACCAGGCTGCAAATGTTTGGTGATGACATAATTAATATGTTTACTGACAAATTATGTAATGCTCTACACATTAAATATTATTTCATAAAAAAGATAAATGAACAAAAACTAGTTAATATTGGGACTATAAACCTATTTCAGAAGGATAAGGTGCTGAACTATGAACATGAATGACCTAATTTTTAGCCATGTGAACTAAACAACACCGGGGCTATATAACAATAAACTAGTGTCTTACTGTCCACTTCATCCAAGATGAACTCATCAGTGGTCAGGTCCAGTTCTCCCAAGTTGAGGTTAGTGATGTCTCCAGTCTTCTGGAGAAAAATAAAGAAATAACTACTTAAGAAGACGTCTATAAGGGTTCATCTCATTTAGTGTAATACAAGGTATTCAAAGTATAGCAGATACCACATATATCACAATGAAAATCTCCAGTTGATGCACAACGCATTCAATTGTACGCTCTAGGTGGGTTGTATGGGATGCGCTTTATTATGCCTCACGGCTATTGATTGGTTTGTTTGCGTCACTACTTTTACACTGAACATATTTCTCATTTTGATTCGTATTAGTACTTTTGACATGCCAGAATACTGAAATAGAATATAACTCTTAATGAATTACGCTGCAGCCGCAGCTTCTTTAAAAACACGTAGACATGTTACAAACAAATAAATATCTGCTTTTACAAAAGTCTTTGTGTTTTTAATTAAACTGATCGATAGTTAGTCGTTAATACCAAGATCTTATCGCTAAACTAGGTAGTCCACAATTTGACAAGACCGTTTGAAGCCAGTTTTTGCATGCGGAACTCTGTTTAATATTGAACTGTTTTTACTCCCACAATACAGAAATAAACTGTCACCTCGTCTCGTAGATACGCCATGGTAATTTGTGTTGGGTTTCCTGTTGTGTTTACGTCGGAAACAGCTTCAACAGGAGCAGCCGCCATTGCGGCGAATTTATGCTAACGTATAGTGTAAGACAGGAAAACAAAAACACACATAAAACAAAACTATCGTTCCGCTTCCCGATACCAGCCATGAAAAAGCAATTAATTTTTTTTATTAACTGAGCAAGCTATCTGACGTATGCTTGTAAAAATGATTCTATACAATTAGAATAAAATAAATGTTAAATATATGTATTTTGTTTTATAAAAACTAGCTTTATGTGAGTAGATCCATAAACCTCATCGGATCCTCTAAAAACGAAGGACCAATTTCCTTCCAAAAACCGAGCCAAAGTCTCGCGAGAAAACAGCGTCTTCCTCTTTGCACGGAACCTAAAGCCAAGATGGTGAGTTGATATTACACCCACTTGGTTGTGGTTTTAAAATCCGTAATCATCGAGTTTTTATCTGCTTTGCTTGTCGTATATTTATCCCTTTTACATTCTGTACATGATGCGGGTCTGAAATAGCCAAATATCGTTGAAATATTGGACATTGTATTTGAAATATTGTACCCTAACCTTTCAACGCTGCTTAGCTGTGGGGACCCACTAAAGCTAAGTAGCGCCAACAGTGATAATACCTCCAGTGTTCTTTTCAGTATTATCGACAAAATACAAGTTTTGTGTATCAATTAAAGGAGTGGCAGCATGCGTTTTATTGTTAGTCTGAGGTCCTGTCATATTACCAAAAGGCAATGTAGTTTGAAGCTTCACTCGCTTAGCTAAGTACTAAATTAGCGTTAACAATAGGACAACGACAGATGAAAGCATGTTCCTTGCATTACGATTTGTAGGTTTGTAACTGGTTTGCTTGAGCAAATGAATTGTTTAACTACTGTATTCCTAAATTTTGCAGTGCTGTAGTCGTATGTGCGTCTGCTGCTTGGATTCAGTCTATGGTCAGAACTGATCTTTTTTCTTTTGGTGTTATTTTTTTCTGTTACGATTTCAGTCTCTGGTGATCCCTGAGAAGTTCCAGCACATTCTTCGTGTTCTCAACACGAACATTGATGGTAGGAGGAAGATTGCCTTCGCCATCACCGCCATCAAGGTACATTTGGGAAGATTAATACCTTTCAGATGATTACTTCTGTAATTGTGCTACATATGATTGTTAAACTTGCTAACGTGGTCTATCCTTAATCTGTACTCAAGAAAAAAATAAAATTACTGTGATTTAAGGGTGTAGGCAGACGCTACGCTCATGTCGTCCTAAGGAAAGCTGACATTGACCTCAGCAAGAGGGCTGGAGAGCTCACCGAGGAGGAGGTAAGGATGGCTGCTGTAAACTGGAAATGTCCTCGCAATTAAGTTCAGTTTGCTTTCATCTCTGATGTAAAGATGTAGTTGCTACGTTTGTCATTGTTGCAACCGCCAACAATCGTGAAAGTTGGACTGCCATGAATGTTTTAGTTTCTTCCCCATTTTTTACTTTTGGAAGTTTCTGCCTTTTTGTACTCGACTGTTTTGGTTACAAAAAGGAGCCATCTGCCATCTTGTGCCAATTTTGACAATAGATTATATGAATGAATTTCCTCAAATCTACTGTAGCGTTCTGTATAAACACATGGTTCTGTATATCTGTTTTCTACCAGAGTAATTTTTTTTGTGGGATATTTTTATAGTCAGCCAGTAGATTGATCTGGAGATCATACCCACAATGAGAATGGTGTATAATGTACAGTAACAGAAAAAAATAAACTTGGATGTGGAAAAAAAATGGAGATCCAAGCATCACCATAGTTGGCGATCAGAGTGGTTTGCAAGAAATAATCATGGGGGTTCTTTAAACTGTATAATTACAACTTGATGGAAATAAAAGTTCCAATAAAAAAGGAATGAGGTCACAGTTGCTCTACTTTGCCATTCCAGTTGACATGTCAAATATCAGCATTGTGGCTTTAAATTGAGCTTTCTGTTTTTAAAATAGTAACTTGGTGCACTTTGAAATATAGTTAAAAATGTACAACTTTAAGCAGCATAAATGAGAAAACAAACCTGTCATTGCACTCAGGCCCTCAAGAGAAATTCAAGGGCTGTTGAGCAAACCAGTTTTAAACAAGAATCTTTAGTTTTCCCTGTAGTAGGAACTGTGAACTGGCAGATCAGAAGCAGGACTTGTTCCCAGTGGTTATAAAAGAATAAAAATTGACTAGAATAGAGGTTGTGGTTCATACCATCTTATTTTAAAACATTAGCTTCAATTTTTATTAGCTTTTTACATGATTCATGCAAATTTGCATAGTACATAACTAAAATCAAAAAAATAGTTGAAAGCAAAATGTCTTTGCTTTGTTTGCCTGATGACTGTTTTGTGGTGGTCGTTTGTTTCTTCAAATGATTTGAAGAATGATTGAGCCCCTAAGTTGGTGAAATAAAAATATTTTAGTTTGACGCACAGCAGTTTCATGACTTAATTTTAACTGAGATCTTAACAAATAGGCTGTTTTTTTCCTGTTGTAACTGAAGTCATCTTGTTTCTTGTTCACATTTTAGATTGTACTGACACATTTACTTTTCCCAGGTTGAGCGGGTAGTGACCATCATGCAGAACCCTCGCCAGTACAAAATCCCAGACTGGTTCCTTAACAGGCAAAAGGATGTCAAGGATGGCAAATACAGCCAAGTAAGTGGTCAACAATATGTACAATACATAGTCAGCGTGGATCCAAAATAAGACACTATGACACCAAATGTAAAGTTTGATGCTGAAAGACTTTTTTTTTTTTTTTTTTTTTCTTACAGCTTAATTACTCATTACTTATGTCTTGATCTTTAGGTCCTTGCCAACGGTCTGGACAACAAGTTGAGAGAAGATTTGGAGAGACTGAAGAAGATCAGGGCTCATCGTGGTCTCAGACACTTCTGGGGGTAAGATCTAATAGTTTCCTTTTAGAAGGACCTACATCAGCTCTGCATCAATACATCTTGTTTACTAGAAGCTGCTTTGTTCTTGCACCAATCTTGACATTTTGGTGGATTAGTTCATAATGGTGTGATAAAGCTGAGGTTGAGAACAGTGTTGAGGCTCCACATACACCGATGTTTTTTGTGGACGATTGAAGATCTGCAGATCAGTTCAGGCTTGATGGGCACATTTAATGGTGAACATATGAATTGTGCAGAGAGCCTATCCTGGTGAAACTTGATTTACTCTTGGATGAGTTTGGTTTCTATACAGAACACCATTCACTGTTAACTAAATTAATTGCCTTTTAAAAAAAATCAGATTGAAACCTTTAAAACTTTGTCTCCTTAGAAGGGAAGCTTTTCCATAACGTTACTGTGTATACATGTCAATGCAAGTTTGTCCCATTGTCAAAGGTTAAAAAGTCTTCTGTCTATGACAAATATAGTAATACGTTCTTTTTATTTTAAATCAAACGGGCAGGTGTGTTGTTACCTAATGCATAAACCCTTTTGGAGAGTTGCTGGCAAAAATCCTAATAATGGCTCAACAGTATATTTCGATTTCATTTGCAAAGATGAACTAAAATAACTTTGGTTTAACTTTTGCTGCATCTCTTCTCTCCCTCCTATAGTCTCCGTGTGCGTGGTCAGCACACAAAGACCACCGGCCGCCGTGGTCGCACTGTTGGTGTGTCCAAGAAGAAGTAAACTCCCCTGCTTCCCTTTGTTTCAATAAACACCACACTCACAAAATCTTCCTGTTCTGGTGTTTTTTTTTAAATTCAAATATTGATCCTGAAGGTGGTTTAAATATTGTCTTTATTCTCAATTATTCAGAAAAGGGGTGACTTTTATAACAGGAGTAATATTGCATTTAATTTACCCATTCCATATCCTAAAAGTAGGTAAAATATGGCTGCAGGAAATACAAAGTGCAAAGAAACGACATAAGCAGAGTTGCAATTATTCAACTCGGGTAAAGCCTTCATTAAAGGCCAATGTATGGCTTGTCTTTTAGGCAAGTGTTGAAACATACTGTGGTATTAACTAAACCCTAGGCAAAGGGGTGAAAAAGTTAATCTACAGATACATATGAGAAGGATTAAAATGACTGTTGCAACCGTCAAATGTTGCAAAAAAATCCTTCCCATTTTCAGTTATACTAAGAAAATGTTCAAGGCAAATAAAACATGGGCATTCTAAATACAATTACACAAACCTACATTTAATCTATATTATAGCAGAGCTAAATTATACCCCCACTCCTCCAAAAAAGATGGTAATATTCAAAGAGCTGTTCCTGCAAAACTTTGTTTTCCACATAAGGTTACAGCTGTGAATTAGCCAGTATTACAAATGAGTACATGTGACAGCTGTTTCAGTTGTATCAGGACAGTGCTGATCGCATCAGTCATATTGTCAAGAGTAAGCTTTTATAAATTACATCGGGGTTAAAACTGTTTCCCTAAAGATACAAGAAAGAAATGTGAACTTGAGCAGGAGAGGAAAACATTTACTATTTTAAAAACTATCAGAAGTCATTCCCTGAAACTCCATCTATTTGGGATGATCTATGCCTAATCAAATACCTGTCAAGATGGTAAATCTAAATCGCCAACTTATTGAAAACCTAAGTAAATATGGGAAAAACTGGAATTAAAGAGTCCTCTTTAAATAAAAACCTAAACAGGGAATGGTACATAAAGCACGTATGGAAGAATATACATTTAGTCCAGACAATTTGAAATTAGGAATGACAAAATGGCGCCATGCTGGAGAAATGTCTACTGACCAAGCTGAATTTTATTAAAACAGCAGTTTAAAAGTCACTTTCTCTTACTGCTGTGGGTTCTGTTGGGTTTTCTGTCTATGATCAAATACTTAAATTCAGGTCATTTCTCAAACATTTTAAATAAAATTAGTATGCAAATGAAATCAATCTGAAAATGAATGCACGATTTTAAACAAAAAAAGGATGATGTTCTTGTGGCAGTTGAACAAGAATGGACGTTATAAACTCATCCATCCTGTGGTAGAGGCGATTTCTGCTGCTGCTGCGAAGCTTGCGGCTGCTGCTGGTCCTTGGTGGGGGCGTAATAAAGCTCCAGTGGCTTTCGGACCTTCCAGTATTTCTCGTTGACCAACTCCAGAGTCAGAGATCCGTTGAGAGTCTGAAAGGAAGGAAACTGGTTGGCAAACAAACTAACCTATTATACTGAAGATGAGATTTGAATAGGATTGTTACTCACTGAAAACTGTCCTCCCCTTGTCGTTATGTAGATGGTGTATTGTTTCTCACTGATGTTAGTCAGACTTGAACCTTCTCCACTCCTTGACACTCCTCCAGTTTCACCTTCTCCCTCTGCTCCTCTCTCTCCTACTCCGTCCTCTTTCCCTTTGTTCTCTGTTTGTCCATCAGTCCGTCTTTGCTCAAGTGCGATGCGGAGCGCGAGGTACTTTGACAGATGGTCCACTGTGGCATTAGCTGTTGTCTTCACATATCTGTCAGGAAGAAAAGATAAACTGCATTAGTAATAGTGAAATATTAAGTCACAGCTAGTCATTACAAGTTTCTTCACAGTTCAACAGCCAAATAATTTAGATGGCCTCTTTGAATATTAAGATGTTCTCCTTCAGAATTTTGTGGAAAAGAAATTGTTTTATTGCAGAACTTTTTCTACTATAGCTATGCGAACTATAACCAATAAGAACTTGGGGTTTATTGCCTTGCCCAGCGGCACATCGACATGGCAGGAGGAAGCTGAAATCAAACCCACAACTTTAGGACTCCAAAATGACCATTCTTGCCATTGAAACAGTCTACCCAAACAAATGAAACCAATATAAAAGGAACTTCAGTAATACCATTTTTTTCAGAGGGGAAAGAATTAATACAAATTTGGATTAAGGATTTGCTCATCTCACCACCAATAAAAAGCCGGGTTAAGAAATCGCCTGTAATGGGCGAGTATTCAAAGCAGCACACAGTGTGTTCTTCAGATGAAATGTTAAATGTTCTAGTCCTACCTGGTCTGGTTGTAATCGTCCGCATCGACCAGCTGAGGGTGTGGTCTGAACACCAATTCAATCTCTGAGGCCGGTCCCTCTTTGTGGCGTCTCAGGGGAGGAGTCGGGCTCCCGCTGTCCACCTCAGGGCCCGAGCCATCATCAGAGGCTCGCTGCCGCTTCCGGCTCGGTCCAGCTTCTGGGGGAGTTTGGCCCCTGGGATGGGGAGTGTTTGAGGGGGCAGAGTCATGGGACAGGTGTGAGCGGGAGTCGCCATTATCCTCTCCACCGCTGAAGGTGGTGTTGTCGCTCTCTTGAGTAGGCTTCTTTACTCTGTGATTCCTGTGGGGAGGAGGTAAACATATAAACAAAACCCAAATTAAGAAAATATTTTTTTAATTTGTAGGGTTGAAACAATTCATCGGAATAATTGTCAACTAATTTAGTAATCAAATAATCGTTAACGGGAGTATATAGACTAAAACGTGCTATTTGCTAAAAGAATAACACAGTCAGAGCAGTAATTAGGCCAGAACTGTACAGAAAATACATACATTTTGCAATTAGTATGAAAAACATTCTGTACACTTCTTCTCCTATGAAGCACCTTTATCTATCCAATTAATTAATTAATCAAAGAAATAGTCGACGGATTAATTGATTAGCTAAATAATCGTTAATTGCAGACCTATAAATTTGTATCCACGTTTTACTGCAATAAATCAGCTCTGAACATTTTTGGATAGAGAGGAAAATTTCTGAGTGCCACTTCCTGACAAAAAGCAGTAACACAAGGGGGCAGCAGGAGGCTGATGTGAAGTCAGATATTCTAGGAGTTCAATCTTGACCAAGAATTTTTAGCAATCAACAGAGAAATAAAGGACATACAAACTAATAATAAATTAAAGATTCTGAATGTTTATTATTAACCCAAAATAAAACTGTATTATTACACTGCCTTTAAAAAGGTGAAGATTTAATAAAAACAGGACAAATAGTCAGCTGAATGGATTCTGGGCCTGGTATTACAAAACTTTGCTTGGCTTCCTCGCCCTTCAAATGAAAGAAAATCCTATTTTTCTGATGGACCAGCTACAAAAGAAGCAGTTACTGAAAAACTCAAAGATCTATTTCAAAAAATAAGAATGGGTGTTATTAGAACTGGTGCAAAAGCAGACAGTAAACGTAGGTCTACCTCTGAACTTTTTACACCTAATCAGCAACAAATATGGGAACGATTACTCTAGAGTAAACTGTATAGTGATACCAAAAGCAGCATTTTTATTTAAGAGGGGGAAATCTCATTCGTAATACACCCCCCTCACAACCTCCCTTTCCTCCCCCACCTCTCGGACCTGTAGCGGGCCTGTTGGCGGAGACCCTCCTCAATGCTGGAGCTCAGCGCCTCCTTGTTGTGCAGCCTGTTGAGCCTTTCGAGGACGGTCCGCTGATGGGCCTCATACTCGTCACGACTAGGGTAGATCTTTGAGATGAGCGCGTCAAAGTTTGAGTCTCTGCGCAGTGAACGTCTGGAGACCAGTTTCTTCCTACAGGTTGGGCACTCCTTGTTCCTGAGGTGTAATAAAGACAGGCAATAGGATTTTTAAATAAAATATAGTCAAAGTCATTACTTAGACTTATTTTGCACCTGCATATATATGACTAATCATTTCCATTCAAAGATACACTGAAGTTTTCCTGTTTATTCTCAACATCAGATGGACATTACAGTATTATAGTTAGTTTTACATCTTGGACCCCCATAAAAAAGCACATAGTGAATTAGTGTCTAGATAGTTTATAAAAAAGCATGCATGACTTAACACCTAAAGGTAGTTGTGCTTACCCAGAACGCAGTGCGGTGACAATACAGTCGGAACAAAAGCGATGCAGACACTCTTTGGTGGTCATTGTGTTCTTCAGCATGTCCAGACAGATGGGACACATCAGCTCACTGTGCAGCGAGCGAGGAGACACAGCCACCTCAGTCCCATCAATGATGGCCTCCTGTGTGCACACCAAAATTCTGCTTTGTTCTGTTTCTTTATATTGTGACAATTTACAAAAAAAAAAAAACTAATTTCATGACACCCTATAGGACAAACTGGTCTAATTCATACAATATTTAAATTCAAAAATGTATTCAAATTCAAAAATATTTATTAATCCCAAAGGGATATTAAATGTTGTTATGATGGCTGTGGGCAGGAAGGATCTCCTGTAGCGGTCTGTCTTACAGCAGATCTCTAGAAGCCTCTGACTGATGACACTCTGTATATAAAATATAATTTCATTTTGGCCCAGTTTGAGCTAAATCAATCCAGTTAATCTAGATACAACCAAATCATATAGTCAGATTCATATGAAAACAATCCAATATAACTAAAATTCAGGCCAATCCAGCTATCACTTACTGCCATTTGGTAAAAGGTTAAACATCTAAACAACAAAACAGAAAAATTGACAAATTTGTAACTTGAATCATGGCTAGAATAAATGCAGCACTTTATGTTATTCTTTTAAACTTATTTTTAATGATCTAAGGCACGATCTGTAACTTCACTTTGGATGACAAATTAATAAACGTATTCACTTTTTATAACTTTAAATGTCGTCTGGTGAGAAGAGTGTATTTTTAGGTAACCTTTCATTTTTGGAGCCATAAAGAGTTTGATCAGGCTTAATAAGTGGGATTTCAAGCCTTATAAATGGGATTGGGACCATCAATTGTGTTGTGCAGGAGGTGGATACAGTACACAGCTGATAGTCCTACTAAATAGACTATTAGAATTTGTATTATGGCAAGAAAAAAGTAGCTAAGTAAAGAAAAACGAGTGGCCATCATTACTTTAAGAAATGAAGGTCAGTCAGTCCGAACAATTTGGGAAAACTTTGAAAGTTGCCCCCAAAGTGCAGTCGCAAAAACCATCAAGCGCTACAAAGAAACTGGCTCACATGAGGGACCGCCCCAGGAAAGGAAGACCAAAGAGTCCCTCTGCTGGGGGGACAAAATTCATCCGAGTCACCAGCCTCAGAAATCGCAGGTTAACAGCAGCTCAGATTAGAGAAAGGTCAATGAAACACAGAGTTCTAGCAGCAGACACATCTCTAGAACAACTGTTAAGAGTAGACTGTGTGAATCAGGCCTTCATGGAAAAAATAGCTGGGAAAAACCCTGCTGAGGACAGGCAACAAGCAGAAGGGACTTGTTTGGGCTAAAAAACACAAGGGAAAGGACACTAGACCATTTGGAAATCTGTGCTTTGGTCTGATGAGTCCAATTTTTAGATCTTTTTTTTAACCACCGTGTCTTTGTGAGGTGCAGAAGAGGTAAACGGATGGACTCTACATGCTGGGTTCCCACCGGAAGCATGGAGGAGGAGGTTTTGATGGGGGTGGGGGTTCTTGGGGGACACTGTTGGGGATTCATTCAAAATTGAAGGCATACTGAACCAGCATGGCTACCACAGCATCTTGGAGCGGCATGCTACTCCATCCGGTTTCCGTTTAGTTGGACCATCATTTATTTTTCAACAGGACAGTGACCCCAAACACACCTCCAGGCTGTGTAAGGGCTATTTGACCAAGAAGGAGAGTGATGGGGTGCTGCGCCAGATGACCTGGCACTTTGTTATTCTTTTAAACTTATTTTTAATGATCTAAGGCACAATCTGTAACTTCACTTTGGATGACATATTAATAAACGTATTCACTTTTTATAACTTTAAATGTCGTCTGGTGAGAAGAGTGTATTTTGAGGTAACCTTTCATTTTTGGAGCCATAAAGAGTTTGATCAGAGTTTTCGGGGAGAATTTTTAAAACTAAAATAAAAAATAACAAGGAACGCTGCAGAAGATTGTTAATGGCAAAATTAAGGCCTATGAATATGTACAGTAACTGTTGACTTTGATATCTGCACAAAAAAGCTATAAAAACTGAAACATATTTAGCTTTGACCCTGTCTCAATATATGAATAAAACTATTTATTGAATATTCTCTGACACAAATGTAAACTAGTGTATAAGTCCAGCAACCACAGATTTAGAGATATCAGATCTCTACTCTGTCTTTTTCCATCACATATGTCAGAAAAATGATTAGCGAACAGTTTGTACAGTTTAGACATTTGAGACAGATAGATCCAGGACACATTACGAGCTCAGTTAGTCAGTCATGGTAACACACTGATTTATTACTGATGTCACACAGGCAGATTTGTAATGTTCTTTAACACAGAAAACCTTTGTTCACCGAAACATAGCTGTGGAATTATTCTCTCTTTGTGGAACACTCCTCTAACCCTTTAAGTTTGAACCATTTAACCCCGTTAGGTTGGATCCAACATATGCATATATTTTTCAAAACCAAACATCTGAACATATTTCACCGTTCAAACGTGACGCAAAGGTCACGTAGCATCCAGCTTACAGACAGTTTTACGACTTTCCTTTTTATCGTTACTGCTTACCTGAGGGCTCCTGTGCAGCTCATAAAGACTCAGCTCCCAGGTCTTACTTGGAGTCTGGACATTTACAGGAGCTGCCATGCCTGCAGTTTCCTACAATCACTGAACTAGAAAAAGAGAAAACAGAGAGGGAATGCTTGAGATTCTTTGTAACCATTTTTAACCCTCAACACATAAATCAAATTCTACATGTTTAAGCTATATTTTCCTTTAGTGTCAATTTTCTGAAAAGCTTTGAAGATAATTCATTTATTTATGCAGATATTTGACAAGAATGTATTTACATATAGGTTTGATGGCTTTCCACGCTGAGAGTTGAGCTTTATGTGTGAAGTTTCACAACCACATTGTTCATTGTCAAGTGTAATACTGATATTTTTTTTCAAACACTAACTGCTCCAGCTAATATACACTTGCCTAACAATGCAAGCCAATATGTGATGAATGTTCACGCTGAAAACTATTTATGCAACTCAAAAATAGTATTAGTCTTTAAGTCAGTTTAGAAAGATCAGTTATATAAAAAAAAATGTGCAAAGATGTTTTATTGTGCTTTGGTGAACTGGAAAGCAATTTTATTCACAAAATAAATAATAATAATAATAATAATAATAATAATAAAAAACATAAAAAAAAGAAAATATCAAACATACTAATATTTCAAGAAAACTGCCATGGGCTTAAACTTTCATCTGTGTGTTAGTATTAACATTTCTCCAACGTATAATGAAAGTATTTACATTTCCCAAGAAGCAGATTTTTGTTGCTGTTAAAATACTCTAGAAATGTTTTATGAAATACGCAGAATTCAGACAAGTGGACACACCCTGAATGCAGGGTTGCCAAGTCTGCTTAAAATAAGCGACTTTGGGGTTTTGTTTCTCTAAAGTTGCTTGCCAATCTCATGACTCGCAGGTTGTGGTTTTTTGGACTTGTTTTTGAATGTGAAGTTGCTTATTTGGGCTTTGCTTTGTTTCCGAGTCAAACCCCTTGATTATCTCCCAGCTCCCCACAAAAAAGCAAAACACGAGTAGTTTGTCCTTTCCACGCCGCCATTTTCTGGTTATTGTGCCTACCTGAGTTAAACTCGGCACCCCCCAAACACACTCACGCCAGAGTCCAATGTGACGGAAATGAGTGATGAATGAGTTGCAGTATGTTTGGAAAGTATGGGAGAAATATAAAGAAAGTTTTGCTGTTACATGTGCAAAATACACTTCTCTTTTGATCAGAGTTTAAAAGTTATTCAAAATTTGTAAGGTGAAAGTTATTACCATAATTTTGCTGTTGCTTATGTATAATGTACATATGTACATATGTATACTTTTACGAGTGCTTTACACAGTGTGGTGGGTTGCCCGCTGGGCTTTTTCTGGGCTTGTTTTCACAGAGCTAGTTGCTTGTTTCTCTCATGAGATCTGGCCACACTGGTTGAATCCTCTTTAAAGAAGCTCCTAAAGGTTGATGGACTTTCTTGGGCAGCTGTTGAACCGCTCTACTTGAACGTCTTGATGACATGATAAATGTTTGACATAGTTGCAATTTAGGACTGTGAAGCCTGGTTGACGCAAAACAATTACAGTATGTCGTGGGGCAACAATTGTTGACAAAAGAAAAATGGTTTCTTTTGAAGGAATGCTTCTGCTGTAGAGTTATATCAGCTGCATTGCCCTTCTTTACATTTCTCAAAGGTTGACGATATTACCATTCCAAAGATACTAGCTGGTCATGTTGTGGCATGGTTAAAACACAATGGTTTTGTGATTTAGGCCATTTTCATTGTCCTTTATTAACTTTGCAGTTAACGCTTTTCATCTGGTCCCTTTTCATAGCAAAGTACACGGGTTGGACAATGAAACTGGAAAACATCTGTCATTTTAGTGTGGGAGGTTTCAAGGCTAAATTGGACCAGCCTGGTAGCCAGTCTTCATTAATTGCACATTGCACCAGTAAGAGCAGAGTGTGAAGGTTCAATTAGCAGGATAAGAGCACAGTTTTGCTCAAAATACTGAAATGCACACAACATTATGGGTGATATACCAGAGTTCAAAAGAGGACAAATTGTTGGTGCACGTCTTGCTGGGGCATCTGTGACCAAGACAGCGTGACGAGAGACCAGAGTGAAGCATGGGGGTGGATCAGTGATGGTTTGGGCTGCCATATCATGGCATTCCCTTGGCCCAATACTTGTGCTAGATGGGTGCGTCACTGCCAAGGACAACCGAACCATTCTTGAGGACCATGTGCATCCAATGGTTCAAACATTGTATCCTGAAGGCGGTGCCATGTATCAGGATGACAATGCACCAATACACACAGCAAGACTGGTGAAAGATTGGTTTGATGAACATGAAAGTGAAGTTGAACATCTCCCATGGCCTGCACAGTCACCAGATCTAAATATTATTGAGCCACTTTGGGGTGTTTTGGAGGAGCGAGTCAGGAAACGTTTTCCTCCACCAGTATCACGTAGTGACCTGGCCACTATCCTGCAAGAAGAATGGCTTAAAATCCCTCTGACCACTGTGCAGGACTTGTATATGTCATTCCCAAGACGAATTGACTCCGTATTGGCCGCAAAAGGAGGCCCTACACCATACTAATAAATGATTGTGGTCTAAAACCAGGTGTTTCAGTTTCATTGTCCAACCCCTGTAGATTTAATGCTAATTGCCTATGAAAAAGCACATCTCTGTCAGACCCAAAATCTTTGACCATGACTGTACAGCAAGTGACAACAGCATCATTACTTATTAATCCACCTTTTCTTCAATAAATATAACTTACATTTTGTTTGTACATTTATTCTACAGTTTATGAATCATCTAAAAATCTGGATGTTACTCTTGAGACCTTTTATATCTTATCTAATAATTGTAAAAAAACGGCGTCCCCAAACAGTTCTGCACATCATCATATGGCACTTATACTGTAAAAAGAGGCTGAGTAAAAGAACAGATAACGATTTAACTTATGGGACAACGAAAGCTAAGACGTCACATAGGTTTCTAACATTACACAAGTATATTAACTTTAATTATTCGCTGTTTTTAACAATTCAGCCCCAAAACGTATTCATATTACTCCATGTAGATTTCAAACTAGGATTAAGCAACATGAGTCGATCAAAAAATTAACTCACCTGACGTTTAACAGACGGACAGCTGACAGGAGCAGACAAACACACACCACTGCCAGGCAAAGTTCTCACTAAATACGTCTAAAAACACACAATGATGCTTATTTCCTCCCCGAGTATTTAGGCCGTCGGACGAGACTCCCGATTGAGCCTCGTCTGGAGGATAAGTAAGATAAAGAAATCAAAAACGCAACATTTTTTTCCAACACCAGCAGCTAGTTAGCATTAGCCGTAGCCATATTTCTTCATCGTCTTCTTCATACGTCAAGCTACCACTCTTACCAAATGAGACTGACCCCCAACGGACAATTGATGTATTACTAAATAAATGGCCCACAAAACGTATTGGTGTTGTAAAAGTTTAAAACAAGCTTTGATGTACGCTAGATACTATCACGTTGAAGCATAAACAGTTTAAGCATCATTTTAGACCTAGACCTCTA
Organism: Crenichthys baileyi; assembly: GCA_036173005.1. NCBI lineage: Eukaryota > Metazoa > Chordata > Actinopteri > Cyprinodontiformes > Goodeidae > Crenichthys > Crenichthys baileyi. The sequence continues at coordinate 104,838 of JAHHUM010000371.1, read as the reverse complement.
CATTTAACTGGACTGTTTTGTTGCATACTAAACAAATTTGGTTAAACCAGCTGTGTCCATTTTACTTTGTTATTGTATACTAATATATTAAGGCTATGATTCCTATGATTTGTTTTAACAAAATAAAATTCTGAAATAACACACTCTCTTTCTTTTTATTGTGTTTATTTGCTTGTTTTTGTTTTCTTTGCAGATCAAAAGAAGTTCTGTCTAAAGGTATTTCTTACAAAATATGCAAGTCTTTGTAGAAATAATGGTAATATTAAACATAGTGTTCATGGCCATTAATATATATTCTCTGCAGATAATGTAAGTAAAAATACATTTTAAATTAAAGTCTATATTCAAAAGTATGACAACTTCAAAATGTTGGTTAATCTTTTTTATTCTCAAAGTCATTGCCTTGTTTTAGTATTGAGACCTACAGTACAGACCAAAAGTTTGGACACACCTTCTTATTCAAAGAGTTGTCCTTATTTTCATGACTATGAATATTGTAGCTTCACACTGAAGGCATCAAAACTATAAATTAACACATGTGGAATTAATACTGAACAAAAAAGTATGAAACAATATATGTCTTATATTCTTGGTTCTTCAAAGTAGCCACCTTTTGCTTTGATTACTGCTACACACACTCTTGGCATTCTGTTGATGAGCTTCAAGAGGTAGTCACCTGAAATGGTTTTCACTTCACAGGTGTGCCCTGTCAGGTTTAATAAGTGGGATTTCAAGCCTTATAAATGGGATTGGGACCATCAATTGTGTTGTGCAGGAGGTGGATACAGTACACAGCTGATAGTCCTACTGAATAGACTATTAGAATTTGTATTATGGCAAGAAAAAAGTAGCTAAGTAAAGAAAAATGAGTGGCCATCATTACTTTAAGAAATGAAGGTCAGTCAGTCCGAACAATTGGGAAAACTTTGAAAGTGTCCCCAAGTGCAGTCGCAAAAACCATCAAGCGCTACAAAGAAACTGGCTCACATGAGGACCGCCCCAGGAAAGGAAGACCAAGAGTCACCTCTGCTGCGGACGATAAATTCATCCGAGTCACCAGCCTCAGAAATCGCAGGTTAACAGCAGCTCCGATTAGAGAACAGGTCAATGCCACACAGGGGTGCTGCGCCAGATGACCTGGCCTCCACAGACATCGAACCCCAACTAGATGGTTTGGGGTGAGCTGGACTGCAGAGTGAAGGCAAAAGGGCCAACAAGTGCTAAGCATCTCTGGGAACTCCTTCAAGACTGTTGGAAAACCATTTCAGGTGACTACCTCTTGAAGCTCATCAACAGAATGCCAAGAGTGTGCGTAGCAGTAATCAAAGCAAAAGGTGGCTACTTTGAAGAACCTTGAACATAAGACATACAATATTTTCAGTTGTTTCACACTTTTTTGTTCAGTATATAATTCCACATGTGTTAATTCATAGTTTTGATGCCTTCAGTGTGAAGCTACAATATTCATAGTCATAAAAATAAAGACAACTCTTTGAATGAGAAGGTGTGTCCAAACTTTTGGTCTGTACTGTATGTCAGTGTCAGTTTATGTATAAAGGACATTTAAAACCAAACTAATGAATGGGGAATGTGAGTGGGTGTATGACATCCATTGTTGTTTGTCTTTACGTTGGGTGTGGTGTGAGTGTTTTAATGTGTATGCATGAGGGTGGGAGTGTGTGATTGTGTGTGCCTGTTTTTTTATAAATATCAAACAAAGCTTTAAAGTGTTAGCTGTAATGCTCCACTTGTGAAAGTAAATCTGTTGGGCTGTTTCTTGGCACTCAGACAACAATTTTGAGTGCTAGTCTGCCGGACTGGACACAGTTAAAAAAAACAAGAAAAAAACTAGTAGGACCAACATGCTATAGAACGTGGTAAAACAAGTGAAGAACAAAAACATTTATCACAAAAACAACACAAAGGGTTAAGAGATAAAATTAAATGTATATTAAAATGTGACAAAAAATATAGATAAAATAACTGTTCAACATATTCTAATCTTATAAAGGTATCCTTTCACTTTCTATGTTTAAAAAGCCTGCAAGACCAGTATCTATGTCAAAAGTTAATTGCCAGTTCTTAAAAAACGATATGAAAAGAGGACTGGCAGGTTTGTTTGCCAGACTGGTGTTCTATTTTTACGAAATCATTTGAATTAGGTTTGTGACATTTGAATTTTATTTTAATTAAGTCAGATTGTGTTTAGGATGACAGCATTAACTTGTCATTACAGAATTAATTATTAATTATATGAACAGGGCGTGGCGTTGTTGGTGTTGGGGTTAAAGTGGACAATCCATATATTGAGGCTTCTGCCCTTGATGCGATAGTTCGAGTCCTGGCCCTGGCAGCATTTGCATCATGTCTTCCCCTCTCTCTCCACCCCTGTTTCCTGCTTAACTACTGTTGAAAAATAAAGGCCACTAGTGCCTAAAAAATAAATATTTATTAATAATAACAATAGTCTAGTGGCAGAGCAGGCACCCCATATACTGAGGATATTAGCCCTTGACACAGCAAGGATTCAACTCCTTGCCTTCAGACCTTTCCTGTATACTTTCCTCTTTGCCCATTTCCTGTCTGATTGATTACTGTCAATAAAGGACACCAGTGGCACAAAGTCCTAAAAAAAACCATAATATTAATATTACTATTAATAATAATGATAGATCCTAATATGCCCGAAAACCCTCTGATAGAACTGCAGTATCATTTGTGCAGGTATGATGAACCCACACACTGAGTGTATCTTGAGAACAAAAACATTAAGATCAAAAGCATGTTTTCCAGTGACGGGGTTTGTTCAAAGAAAACATAGAAAAACAATATTACCATTTCATTTTTATTGTCCACAAGAAATGAGTGGAACCCTTGGCACTCCCTTACTAGCGAAGGTTTCTGCTCTCTGAATAGCTCATGCAAGTCTTAACAATGAAGAATGCAGACAGTCAAGTTTTATTGCCCTGAACATGTGGTTCCGTCTGTTGAAATTAAGGCCTTTGATTTCAAATGCATCTGTCAATAAGTCTGACTACTGCCTTTGGTTTAGCTGAACTGGGTGTCTGTTATAGCCACAGACAAAAAAAAAATGGTGATATAAGTGACAAAATGTGAGCTGAGTGTGAAATATTTTGTTAAAGAACAAGCACGCTCTCCCTGAAGTTACACATGGTCAAGGGTGTATGAGCTCATTCTAGCTCATTCTGGTTTAACTGCAATGATTTGTAGGACTACCCAAATTGTGTGTCATTTTGTTTTAGATTTGGATCTTTTAAAGTCCCGAACTATAATTCCAAAAGCATTAAACACCTTGTGTCGTGTGTGTTGTAAGAAGCTTAAAACCTATAAATCCAGTTGTGCATTTACAAAACCACAGGGTTCCTGACTAATGAGCTGTGGCTGTACTGGTTTGCTGAGTAAATGACTGACAGTTTATTTGTGCCAATCAATTGCAAACTTTGATCCTCTTAACTTAAAGCAAAAGTGAACTAGTTGCAGAACACTATTTTTTTACTTTGATCACAACATGCACAAATATGATCCAACCACTAACTAGCTTTACAATTATCTACATGTATTTTTTACATGCAAATTTACATTTTTATAGATTTTGTTACATAGTTAGGCCACATTTAAAATACCAAAAGTTGTTTAATTAATATTTTTTATATTTACTGATATTTGTTGTGCTTTTCATAATGATTCAAAATGTACTAGAAGGTCAAAATAAAGCAAAGTGTCTTCCCACTATTTTATAAATACATTTATACTTTTAAAGGTCAAATCTGATATAATCCTGAAATAAAAAAAGACCAAATATGTTGCCTCTTTAAGACATGGTCAGAAATAAAAGACATACCTTGAGAAAAAGAAAAATGCACCCTGATAATCTGGGGTCTAAGAATACATTTGGCTCACAAAATGATGCTCAACACTGGGTTCATGAGAAGGAAATGATGTGATACTTTAAAAATTGTTTTGAGAAAACTATGAATCTATTAATTTTGTTTTTGGTTTTTCCAAATAAAGCCTATACAAAACTCAAAATGTTTTAAAGAATCCATTGAAGTCTACACACAACTAGTTTCTAAGCTGTCGTTTTATTTCAGTCTGTGGTTAACATAATGCCACACAATATCATTGTGAATGTCTCTTCTTTTGTTTTCCCAAATGGATTTAAGGTTTTAAAAGACTCAGACTGGGTTTAAAGAATCTATGTTCTAGGTACAATTATCCAGTTCGGGTTTGATCAGACAAAGTATGTCAGACTTTAAGCTAGAAATGACTAGAAATCCTGAGTTAAACTAAATTCAAAGAAAAACAATTAAATAGGCCTTAGTTAAGTGTGTTTTCTTTTAGCCTTGTTAACAGGCAATAGTTAACCAGTGGTAGTACTTTCCTCGTTCTCACACAATCATTTGTGTCTTGTCTGTGATTGTTGTCAGCTAGCCGATGATGATCAATGTGTATTGGTCAAATCCATCAGTACAACAGACTGAAAAAAAATTCTTCCCCTCTTAATTCAAAACAAGGGTCTCAAACATAAACACATGGTGTCAAGCTTATGGTAAACACCTTCATATCTGAGGCTAATCATAACATCAGATTTCACCAGACAAAAGGCTGTTTCACAAAATATTTCCATTATAAACCTATAAAGAAGAGCAGCCTCTGAGGTCCCTCAGACCATTCATAATAATGAGTGAAGTCAGCAATATCCCGCACAGTTGTGAGTTTTCAAAATTTCAAAATATTCTATTCTATTCTGTTCTATGATTTCTGGCTCTTGACTGACTTCAACTACCTTGCTTACGTTAAAAAAACATATGAAGAAGGCAAAAACGAGGCCTAATCCCACCTTGAAGTGTTTGGTGAAAGGGGCTAAAGTCACATACAAGACAGACTTCTTTTTGGTGCAAAATATTGTGGAATTTTAATATCAGGAAAGCTTATCCCACAAAAGCTTGTTACACCTGTAATGATTACCTTTGAAAGTTGTTCCAGAGAGTGAAAGGTCATATCCTTCTAAAGCATCACAACACATTTTTTAAAATACTTTTCTCTAGACAGGTTACAACGGAAACAGTCTTTCCATGGTCCCAGATACTGCAACTAAATCTGTCTAGTTAGTATAGCATGCAACTCTTAATCTCAGGGTTGTGAGTTCAAGCCCTGTGTTGAGTGCACCTCAACACAGGGCTGTCTAATGGTTGCTAAATAACACCTACTGGTGTTATTTAATATTTTCCATTACTACAGATTGTGTTCATTATGTGCAAGAATTGAATTTAAAAACAAATAAAAAAGGAAAGCAGAAGGTGCAAAAAATAATTAAATTCAGTTGAATGTTAAATACAGAGAAAACATGTAGGCGTGATTTGCCTCAAGCAAAGAAATAACCCAACAGGTGGTTGGAAAGGAGCCCAGCCTAAAATAACGTGCTAGTCTGTTGCAAAAGTGGATGTAAAGATGACATGGAATCCATTGTTTGTTATGAGAATTATTCATGCTTGATTAGAAAGAGAATAACAAGTGTCAGTGCTGCATGCTTGAAATCTCCCTCACTATTTAACACTAAGTGTCACTTAAAAAAACACATAGAGAGTTACAAAAATATTTCTTCACTGCACTTTCCAATTAGTTTGAAAAAACATTTTAAATGTTTTAAAATTTCATTTATTTGTTTAACCTACTTTAAAAGCAGAAATTGCGACCTCTGTATGACATTCAGTTTTTATTTAATGTCTTAATGACTATATGAGCTGAATGGTGGCGCAGGATGTTGCACTGTTGCCTTGCAGCAAGAAGATCCTGGGTTCAAATTCCAGCCAGGGGATCTTTCTGTATTGATTTTGCATGTTCGCCCCATGCATGGGTGGGTCCTCTCCTAATATTCCACCTTCCTCCCAGAATCCAAAAACATAACTATTAGGTTAATTGGTCTCACTGAACTGCCCCTCTTGCCCAATGACCGCTGGAGATAGGCACCAGCCACCCAGACAATGGATGGATGAAAGGACTGTTTGGATAACACAGTGTAAATAAAGTGCAGCAAGTCTACTGAGTTTAAACTGACCTTCAGTTATTTCTGGTTGTTTGTTTCCAATTGGAGGCAATAAGTCATTTTTCTTCTGTATGAATAGCTACAGGGACAGTTTGATACCCTTGAGGGATCAGTGCATTATCATAAATTAGTCCTCTCCAGCATGAAATCCGCAGGAAATATTGACCTCTGTTTAACAGGGAAAAGCTTTTAATTTCTTAATGGATTGTCCCAACTCTCATATCATTTAATTGGCCAGAAAGTATAATTTTATAAATGTAATATAAATCAAAGATGTCTGCCATTTTTAATTTGGGGCATATGATCTTAAAATTAAAATAAAAAAGAGCTGTCAATTTAGTTTCTAATTATTCCTTATTTTCTTTGAAGACAAAATTTTCATTTTATACAATAAAGCATATTTAAAATGTGGATATTTTTGAATTCCATCTGTTCTAACTTCAATCGTGTTGTCACAGTAACAAAAAATACCATTCCTGCACGTGCGAACATTGGTTGACATACAGTCATATTCAATAAATTAGAATTTTATTGGAAAGTTCATTTATTTCAGTAACTCAATTTACATATTGAAACATATATAGATTAATTCCACAGAGACCGTTGTTTTTAAGCCTTTATTTATGTTAATTATGATGATTTTCTGCTTGCAGCTAATAAAAACACGACATTTAAGATTAGAATATTACATCAGACCAGTATTTTAATACAGAAACATGGGATGAAGAATTTGTTCAATACCTGTCTAATGGTTGTTATTTTGTAAAGGTGCTTTTAATCGAACCTCGTCTGAACCCATATTGTAATTTATTGAATATGACTGTACGTCTTTAAGTTCACCTCAGGTCAACAACCAGCACTCACAGCATCACAGCAGAAGAATAGTCCTTACTCATTAAGCTTCCTGAGTGTTTAATAAGCAGGTGTGTCACCTCACCTTTGGAAGCTTTTTGTGTTCTGACTTTTCAAAAATGTCTTCAGGAATCTGGGTGGAAAACTAACCTTTGTTTAGTTAATTGTCAGGTACTTATACCAGCTAATGGCTGTAAATTCTTTTTTACTTATGTATCCTCTGAAGGGCAAAGCAGTCTCTTTCCATTAATATAACATATATACAGATATAACGAACTTAATGATATGGTTGCAAACAAACAATATATGTTGAGAAACATTAACTTTGACTCACTTTATAGCTGTTCATTATCATACAATCACAATGGTCATGATCAGTTATTAATGAGTAATCAGTTGAGGTGCATCATGTATGGGTCACATCAAGAAGCAGAATAATAGTAAATTAAGATCTTGTGTTACCCCCAAATATTCTGTTGCTTGAAACACGTGTTGATGTAAATTGTCAGACTGATTGCAACTGAAAGTTTGCTAATCACTTTTTAAAAATCAGAGTGACATTAAGAGCACAGGTTAAAAATATTGGAAGGGTGTCAAAATCAAGAAACCATTTCACTCTCCACTGTAGTACACCTTAATACAGAAATTGGATGCTGCTCTTCAAAACTAGACACATAAAGCCTGAAACATGTTCTCATTCCGATGAATCGTTGGCCATAAATAGCAGTTTAGAGTCAGGTGCAAGAATTCAAAAAGCCACCATGCCTTAAGTCAACAATCTGCACCCTAAGTAATAGCTTTTCATATCTCTTCTTTAAGTTTTATTTTAGGTCACGTGGCTGAAACGGTTCTTAAGTAATTTGTGTGTAGTCACTGTTATACAGAAAAGACACACCTTAGATACAAAACAACCTTTAAAAACAAACCTGGGTGAAGGTTCAAATAAATAAATAATCACAATTTCTATCAGATTCTTTTCAGATTTCTGTGTGTCATATTGACATATAATGGACACACAACAAATAATGTGTCAATGTAATGCTGAGTAGTCTTTTCGACCTAATAACTGTACATCACATTTAATAAACCCTTAGATGCACAAGTAACAGGACCCTACATTCTTCTATAAGTGGGTCAAAAATGACATTTTCATTATTTTGGTAAAGGATCATCATATGTAATATATCTTTTATTATAATTGTGTTGACACAAGAATGATTTCATGTTCGAAATAATTTTATTTTTAACATTTTTAAAGCGCTTGAAACATTTTGAAAATTGGAAAAGAAAGATGCACAACAGCAATGGAACAATATCAATACTAATTTTGTATCTGTGTGTGTGTGTGTGTGTGTGTGAGAAAGAGAGAGAGAGAGAGGGAGAAAGAGAGAGAGTATTAATTTATGGCAAACTTATTCTTTCTGGTTGTGGTCATTGCAGAGAGGTACATAGCATTTCCAACACTGACTGTGAACTTCACGGTTTTTGTTTTTTGGGCTGATCTGGCACCTCCTTATCCTTGGTTGGTCTTTTCTGCTAGTCAGCTTATCATGTATGGTGTGACTTGCTCCTTTGAGAACCTCAGTCAGGAAAAGCCATTGAGCATTGTTAATACTGCTTTTGATTTTGGGGTGCTGAGTTGTGGGAAACATGTATGCATTCAGGGTGGCAATGCCAAAGATGCTGTACCACATTGTAGCACCATTAGCCACATCTGTGCTTGACGTTTGCAGGTGTAGGTGACAAACACCTGGTCCATGGTGTCTAGACATTCTTTGGTCTTATTGTAGTATATGATGATTTCTGTCATTTCTTTTTGCTATTTTCATCCACAAAATACCCATGAAGTTCCCATAATACTTATATTCTTTGCCAGAAGGAGCTGTGCAGGAGGCATAATGGTGAGGAAGTTGTCCATAGTGATATTGTGACCTGTATGTCTAAATACACTGCACAGTTGTTGATGTATAAAATAATCTTTGGAGATGACACAGTTATGCAGTCTGTGTGGCCCACAAAATATATTTTGCTATCAGTGGCTGATCAGAATACAAATTTCCAATGAAATTCCATAGGAAATTAATGTGGGTCAATTTTAACCTACTTGGAAGCTTGGGGTAGTAATACGAAATACAGAATTTTGTAAAATTGCGTGAGAGGTAATTTAAAATTTTAAATGCCATAACATCAATAACACATTTTTAAGGAATAACAGAATATAAAATGATAACCTATTGATGATAAGATATTGCACAAAAACATCACTGGCTTATTTTTAACCAAAAACAAGGATTATTTTTGTGCCTCTGTTTTCAAAGCAGAGGTCTGTAGAAGTGAAAAAAAGCTGCCTGACAACAAGGTAAATTCAGACTGTACTATAAACAAACAACCTTATAACCTGTTGAGACTGGTCTTAATTGAAACTCATTCCTTGTTACCTGTTCTACATAGATATTTTATAACTGCTACTACTACCACTGTATGGTATTTATTATCTATCTATCTATCTATCTATCTATCTATCTATCTATCTATCTATCTATCTATCTATCTATCTATCTATCTATCTATCTATCTATCTATCTATCTATCTATCTATCTATCTATCTATCTATCTATCTATCTATCTATCTATCTGTCTGTCTGTCTGTCTGTGTGTCTGTCTGTCTATCTATGACGTAATATGTGTGTGTTTGATTTGAGAGAAGGGCAAAAGCCTTTAAAGCAGGTAGATTCAGCGCTCAGAGGCTATAGCAGCTCCAGGCCAACAGACAACTGGCACCCTACAGTGTATGCCCGACACAGAGACAGGTCGGTTGCAAAGTTTCACTGTGAAGCGGGGTGGGATTTAAATTAACACCTTTAGCCATTAGGAATAATGGCTACAAACAGACTGCACCTCAAACAAAGACAACCATCAACAAGAGTGAATATGACTGTACACTGGCTGTGTATAGGTGTGTTACCACAGAGCTGGAATGTCACAAATTATAGAATGTTATATAAGATAACATGACGGTTTAAAGCTGAGATAATTTAAATGACGTCAACAGCTTCTGAACACACAGGCCAACATTTACCTGTTAATCAGTTGAAACAATAAACTTTTACTTTTCATGCTTACCTGACCAAAACGTAGTAGTTTTAGGATTTTAAAAAATGACACACAACGTTTAATGAATTTTGATCTATGTGAGCTGTAACAGTCAAATAAATTTTTCAGTTGACGTTTCCAATTAACAAAAAATGTACATGACATTCAGATAATCAAGGCTCCATTCCAGGCTTCAGTTAATGCACTTACACAGCATATTAAAAATTAGTCATTCTTTTAAAAAAAGGCCTTCTCAATAATGACTAATGACTTGACGTTTGTTGGGGTAGACTGTAGAATTACTAGTGCACAGAAGTAAACAAATCATGAGATGATTAATAAATGTTAAGGCTTTGCTTAGTGAAGCACAGCCTAATTAGAGCAAAGCCAACTCAACTTTGCTTAGTCAGGCTCTTATCATTGAAAAAACAGCCTTTCTCTCTGAAGGCTTGTTTGTTTCAGAAGCAGCTTGCTTATCCCTTTGGATTTAGGTCCTCTTGTATTTGGCCAAACGATTGCATGAGACCTAATGTAATCTCAAGCTTGAAACATAAGCTATTTGTTACTTTTTTATAAATGCGCTTTTTGTCTTGCTGATGTGTTTGCTCTATAGCATTTAAATTCAGCAAATGCTTCTGATACATTTGAAAATAAGGGTCATTGTCTAACCCTGCAAGGTGTTTTTGCTCATTCAAGTAAACCCATTAAGTCCACATTCGTTCTCAGCTACTCTCACAAAGCAATAAGGAAGCTAAAAATATACCTCACCTTTTAAATTTCAATAGACTCGCAGAATATTGATGTTTATAGAAACATTCCTAAGAGCGTCAAATTGATCTGCTAAAAACTGTTTTTTGTTAAATACAATGAAACTGTTGTTTTATCCTTTTTGTATTGCAAAGTTACTGAGAAAGCTCATGATGAAAGCTGCAAAAAAAAAAAAAAAAAATAATAACACCCAAAGGTTTGGGAGGCTCCTGTTAACAATCAATTCAAATGTACAGTCTGTGCAGTCACTTTAATGCTGCTATGTAGAAAAACAAACCAGAGTAAATGTGTAACTTAAGATTTGTACATTAGATACATGCCGATGGATGAATATTAAATACATTTTAGGCATACTAAATAAATAATACTGATGACAAATACATTCATATTATTGTTGTCATCTTTCTCTTATCTGGGACCAGTTGTGGGGGCGGCAGTCTAAGCATGGACACCCAGACTTCCCTCTCCGCAGACAGCTCCTCCAGCTCCTCTGGGGGACAGCTGAGGTGTTCCAAGGCCAGCCGAGAAACATTGTTTCTCCAGCGTATCCTGGGCCGTCCCCTGGGCCTCCTCATGGTAGGATGTGCATGAAACACCTCCTGGTGGAGGCGTCTAGGAGGCATCTGATACAGATGCCTGAGCCATCTCAGCTAACTTATTTCAATGTGGAGGAGCAGCGGTTTTGCTCTGAGCTCCCCCCGATGGCTGAGCTCCTCACCCTCTCTGAGGGAGTGCCCTGCCACCCTGCGGAAGAAGCTCATTTCCGCCGCTTGTATCTGGTTCAAGTAGCGGTACATTTAGATTGTATTGAAATAAATATATACAAAACCCACTAATTTCTCTTAAAGATGTAAATCTGTTAACACATGGAGTCCAAGGATTCCTCCCGAGCAGCTTTAGGAAAAAAAGGAGAAAATTAAAACATTGATCATTAAAAGGAAAACATTCTCTGGCTAAAATGGTAATGATTTAACATGAAGTTTTATAACGATAAAATTGGCTTACTAATGGTTACTCAAACGAAGCGACTGGTTGTCTGAAAACTTGAACATTGTTGCTCTGATGTGTACTGAAGGTGTCACTCCTGGAATGTGTGACCTCAAAGAATGTTTCTCTTGTGGCTGCCGAAATGTGCTTAGTCGTAGTTTTAATTTTTTAATTCTTTTCTTCTACTTTTCTATTGCATTATTGCTACTTAAAGATATTCATCCATCCATCCATCCATCCATGGAGTTGAATGGCCCTCTGCCTCTGTTCCTTGCGCAGGTTCAGCAGGTGACAACTTCACACACACTCAACACACACTAACCTGAACCAACATACTTAGGCTGAATCCCTTTTCACCCCTTGTCTCTCAGTGTTAACACTGAGGCTTATCCTAAGGGGTAGCATGCCCCAATTGTTTCTGTGCAGTAGGGAAAGGGTCAAGGAAAAAGGATTTGTAGCAATTACAAAGTTCAAAACTGAATATTTTCTTAGGTAACATATCTTCAATGCTACAATAGGCACTGTAAGTTATTATTTGAATATTAGAATATACTCTCTGATTAAGCTCGTTTGTCAGATCAAAAGTACCTTTTAAAACTAACAATGTTGAAGCAGGTGTCAAATATCTGTTTAGTTATACTTCAATCCAAGGTGAAACTAATAATAAAAAAAAAACTAATCCCATTTACTCCTTGCATTGTCTTTAATGTAGAAAATACACCTGGACCAGTGCGTTTGTGTTACATTTTTGTGTGTGCTCTATCTTCTCAAATCCCCCAGTCGGTCAAAACAGATGGTTGTCCACACTGAGTCAGGTTCTGCATTAAGATGATACCTAAAGTGAACTGGTGCTTGAGAAATACATTGAATTCAAGATTATAACAGTAATTTAAGTCTTCTATTTTAAACCTGTTTTATACTTATATTTTATATTTATATAAAATATACTGTGTAGTATATTTTTGCTAGCTTATTTGTTAAATACATTTAGAATATATTAAAGTAGATTTATTTATCTGTAGTTCACACTTTGTATTTTAAATAATTTTTCTTGCTTTACAAGCATAAAATGATGTATGGTGAAATCTGCTGGAGTATTCATTTTTTACTAGACACATACAGTCCCACACGTTAACGTAGTAGAAAATCAGCAGTACTGATGATGTGTCAACTTCTGAAAGTTGTGTCCAGTTTTCATTGGAATGACTACAACCTGAATTGCTAGTTGTTGGGAATAGGACTTGACGTTGAGCTTCTCCACTTGAGGCTGAGATTCACCTCAACACCCGAGGAAGCATCACACCTGTTTTTAGTTGAGAAACATGGCCTCAACTCAATGCAGTTGACTGCAGACTACTTCAGTGCACACTGAAGGTCACGGCTTCCAGACATCAAAAGAACCCTGTTATCTGCAAAACGCAAAGTTGAGACCTGAACCAGAAACCCCTCCTCTCCACAACTCTACCTTGAGATGGTGTCCCTGAACACCACAAACAGGAGTGGTTAAAAAAAGCACCATTGGAAAGGGGAAAAGAGCCACACCATACTGCCACAGCACAGCCCAAAATCCCTCAGGAGACATGATAATAAGCCTGCTCTAATGTCTACAAAACAACTCTGAACTGGACAATTAAACTCCGATGCACCCCTCAATATTTTAGTCAGTGTAAAGATCTGGGCCCATATTCACAGAGATTTCTCCAATTCTAAGATTTTTCTTAGAATTTTCCCTAGGTGAGATAAAAGTGATTCACGAAGCATCTTAGGCCTTAAGAGTGTTCCTAACCTGAGGAAATGTTTAGAGTAGTGAGTAGAACTTTTAGTAAGCTTAAGAGTACCTTAAGCAAGCAAGATGGTGGAAAGACGGTGAGAACAACGAATAACAGCGAATTTATAAAATGCTACCGGCTCGATCGCGGAGGGATCCACCCCCTAAACAGTGAGCACCTAAACTCCTATCATAATCAAACAATGAACAACAACGAATTAATACGGGAATGCCTCTGTTTGTTCTCACAGTGATCCCAGCAGGCTCTGCTCGTCTGTTCAGTTCGGTTTTCTCCACCTTTTTTTCTCCAATTTGTTTTGCTTATTTTAACAAATACAAACCTCTTTATCAAAAGATTTCTAGACTATGCTCAAAAGCCATTCCAGGAAAAAAAATGATTTAATTAAACTGTAGGTATTGTCCTGGTGAGGTGTTTGTAAGGGGCATTTGAAGATATATTTCTGTTGCTGTATTTATAATGGTTCCATCAACTGCAGCAAACCTTCAAAAAGCTCCGTGGTGGCAAGGCTTCGTGGAGTGGAAGAGGAGGGATCACACTAGCAGATCCACCACAAGAGGGATGGGTTCCAACTACGTGGGGATTACACTCCTAACTGGGAAGGCCACAGTATGCACTGGGGTGGTTCGCAGCCAAGTGTGAAGCTACAGGGTTGAGGATCAGCTCCTCCAAGTCAGAGGCCTTGGTTCTCGACCGGTAAAGATAAGCTTGCCCTCTCCAGGTTAAAGGGAGCTCCTGCCTCAAGTATTATGCTGTCTTGTTCATGAGTAAGGAGACAATGGAGTGGGAGACCGACAGACAGATTGGTCCGGCTGCTATCGGTCAGTCGAACGATCCTACCCTTACCTATGGGCATGAACTTTGGGTCATGACCAAAAGAACGAGATTCCAGATACAAGTGGCTTAAAATGAGCTCCCTAGCCAGGGTGGCCGGGCATCCTCCTAGAGAAAGGGTGAGTGGCTCGGCCATCCGGGGGGAGCTTGGAGTAGAGCCGCTGCTCCTCCACATTGAGAGAAGTCAGTTGAGGTGGCCCGGGCATCTGTTTTGGATGCCTCCCCTGATAGGTGTTCCAGGCACGTCTCACACTGAAGAGGCCCAGAGAATGGCCCATGATACGGTGGAGGGACTATGTCTCTCAGCTGGCATGGGAATACTTCAGGCTTCCCTCTGTGGAGCTCAAGGAGGTGTCTGGGGAGATGGAAGTATGGGCTTAGACTGCTGCTCCGGTCCCAGATAAGCGGAAGACGACATGTACAAGTATGAGTATTTATACTCATACTCGTACTTAGACGATCTGTTAATTAGTGAAAATCAAGTTTGTGCATCCGAGTCTTATTTCTTAACTTCATTAAAGTTCTTAAATGCATCATCATTTCATCCAAACAGAACAATGGCTTAGATGCATCGTTAAAGTCCCCAAATTGATATACTATTCATACTTGTACAAAAGCACTTTAGCGGCATGTCTGTAATGAATCATCTATAAGATAATTAAATATCAAAATGATCAGATCTGTCATAGCTAATATGAGTTTCTCATATTTGAAATTAACATAAAAAAGAATTATATCTGAATTTAGATGATGTCAACTCATGCTCCACTTAAAACGTTGAGGTCATGAGGCGCAGAATGGTTTTAGGACCAATGTGCAAATCAGGAGCATTAAGCCGCATGGTGAGTAGAACAGATCCTCTAATAACTAACAGAGAACATGAATGCCACCTCAACTAGCTCGGGCATCTGGTCTGGTCTGTGACTCGGCTGCGAACTGCTCCAGTGAGAGCTGTAGATCATGAGCTGATGAAGCCAATAGGACCACATCATCCGCAAAAAGCAGAGACGCAATCCTAAGGCCACCAAAACGGATCCCTTCATCACCTTGGCTGTGCCTAGAAATTCTGTCCATAAAAGTTATGAACAGAATCGGTGACAAAGGGCAACCTTGGCGGAGTCCAACCCTCACCAGAAACGAGTCCGACTTACTACTGGCAATGCGGACCAAGCTCTGACACCGATCATACAGGGACCTAACAGCCCATATCAAAGGGCCTGGTACCCCATACACCCGGAGTCCCCCCACAGGATTCCCCGAGGGGCACGGTCGAACACCTTCTCCAAGTCCACAAAGCAGATGTAGACTTGTTGGGCAAACTCCCATACACCCTCCAGGACCCTGCTGAGGGTGTAGAGCTGGTCCAGTGTTCCACGGCCAGGACGAAAACCACACTCCTCTTCCTGAATCCGAGGTTCGACTATCTGACGGACCCTCCTCTCCATAACTCCCGAATAGACCTTACCAGGGAGGTTTAACAGTGTGACTCTCCTATAGTTGGAACAAACTCTATGGTCCCCCTTTTTGAATAGGGGGACCACCACCCTGGTCTGCCAATCCAGTGGAACTGCCCTTGATGTCCACATGATGCTGCAGAGTCGCATTAGCCAACACAACCCTAAAACATCCAGAGCTTTAAGGAACTCCAGGCGAATCTCATCCACCCCTGGGGCCTTACCAGCGAGGTGTTTTTTAATCACCTCAGCACCAGAGATTGTAGAGCCCGCCCCAAGATCCCCAGGCTCCGCTTTCTTAGTGGAAGACGTGCCGGTGGGATTGAGGAGGTCTTCGAAGTACTCCGCCCACTGACCCACAACGCCCCGAGTTGAGGTCAACAGCACACCCTCCCCACTGTAAATGGTGTTGGTGGTGTACCTCTTCTGCCCCCGGATGCTGGATGGTGGACCAGAATCGCCTCGAAGCCGTACGGAAGTCGTTTTCCATGACCTACTGCCACGCCCGAGTTTTTGCCCCAGCGACCACCTGAGCCGCATGCCGCTTGGACTGCCTGTACCCATCAGCTGCTTCCGGAGTCCCACAGGCCAAATAGACCCGATAGGACCAGCGGGTTTAAGGATTGCCGCCGCGACAGCCACCAACAACCTTGCGGCCACAGCAAGCAACCCCAACGTACAGGCGCCGAGATGGGGGGCAATAAGTATGCCCACCCCAGCTCAGCGCCTCTCACCAGGGGCAACGCCAGAGTAGAAGAGTGTCCAATCACTGTTAGGGGACCTGTTCCAGAGCCAGAGCCGTGCGTCAAGGTGAGCCCGACTATTTCTAGCTGGAAATTCTCTACCTCTGGCTCCTTCCCCACCAGAAAGTTGGCATTCCACATCCCAAGAGCCAGCTTCTGTAGCCAAGTATCAGAGCCCCAAGGTCTCCGCCTTCAGCCGCCACCCATAACACATTGCACCCAACCCCTTTGGCCCCTTCCAAAGGTGGACCCACGTTTCCTCTTCGGGCTGTGCCCGGCCGGGCTCCATGGGTGAAAACCCGGCCACCAGGCGCTCGCCAGCGTGCCCTACCTCCAGGCCTGACTCCAGAGTGGGGCCCCGGTGATCCGCGTCCTGGTGAGGGAACACTGTGTCCATTTTTGGCAATCATCATAAGGGGTCTATGGGCTGCGCTTTGTCTGATCCCTAGCCTAGGACCTGTTTGTCTTGGGTGACCCTACCAGGGGCATAAAGACCCCTGACAACATAGCTCCTCGTATCATTGGGACACTCAAACCCCTCCATCACATTAAGGTGGCAGCCCAGGGAGGGGATTACTGGAACTGTGAAGACATAGTTGCAGTAATCAATTCTACTAAAGATTAATGCATGAATTAGTTTTTCAAGGTCCTGCTGAGACATTAGTCCTTTAATCCTGGAGATGTTCTTTAGGTGATAGAAGGCCACAAGGAACCCAGCCCCCAAAACAGGCAGATTATGACAGCTCTAATGGCACATCTTCAAGGTAATGACATTTACAGTTCTGACACTCATAACTAGTCCTTTCAAAGACAAGATAATGTGAAAGCTAAAGTGGAAGTCAAGTGGTGGCATTAAGTCTAGGTGAAACGACTAAAGGAGCTACATCCATTAACATTTACTTTTCCTTCCCATAGAAAGGACTCCTAGATCAGTGCTTCTTTGTTCTCTTTGTGTCTCTGCTCTGTTCTCTCAAACCCCCAGTTGGTCGTGGCAGATGGCTGCTCACACTGAGCCTGGTTCTGCTGGAGGTTTCTTCCTGTTAAAAGGGAATTTTTTTCTCTCCACTGTTGCTACATGCATGCTCAGTATGAGGGATTGCTGCAAAGTCAATGCCAGTGACTGTCCACTGTCTCTACATGCTCATCCGGGAGGAGGGAATGCTACAAGTCACTGACTGGATGCAATCTGCTGGGTTTCCTTAGACAGAAAAACTTTTTATCCAATTTCAATGAATAACTGAATCTGACTGCACTGTTCAATGATTAGGATTAATTGGGATGTATGTACCTGACTTTTGTGAAGTGCCTTGAGACGACATGTGTTGTGAATTGGCACTATATAAATAAACTGAATTGAATTGAATCTGAATTAAATTAAGTTGCGACTGCATCTTTTAAAAATACAACAGAAGTTAATCTCTGAGAAAACAGAATAACAAGAACAGAAACAAATTCCTTATCTGTTTATCTAAAGGGAAACAAGTTTTGCTTCCACATAGAAAATCGCAGGCACAGAGCTCAGAAACAACGGTCTTAGAAACACAGCTCAAACATACCCTGTCCAAAATAAAATGATTTTAAAAGCAAAACAGGCTTTTGCTTTAATATGTATGTAAAATTCAAGAAATATCTTTACTGATGCCAGCGAAATGTAAATATTGTATATACAGAATACACTGACAAGTAAAAAAACAAAACCAACATATAGATGTTTAATTTTATTCATTTTTAAATTAGTTAATATAATGTAATAATTTAGAGTTTAGTTTGGAATTTTGTGTATTCCTGTATTATTTGAATTATAAAAAATAGAATAGAATTGAAAATGATGGAACAGAGTGGTATGCAATTTAGGCAAACTTAGTCTATGAAGTGGATTTATGCTGATGTCTTGTATTTCACAATGTTACCAAATGCAAAAGGAGGTTCTTTGACCATCCTTTTTCAAACAATCTCTCTAGATCAGGGGTGCCTAAGTTAAGTCCACGAGAGCTACTATTCTGTTTTAGTTTTAGGTGCATCCATTCTCCAACGCACCTCTGTCAAATGTCTGGATTCCCTCATCAGACCTGGCAACGAGCCTTCAATTTGACGTGTCTTGTAGAAGGGATGCATCTAAAAGTTACAGGACAGTAGCTGGACTGTCTGCCCTCAGAGGTTCCTAAGCCTGCCTCTGGTGTTGGTTTCCTGTCAAATGTCACCCAGAGCTTTTAATAAATCTTTTGAATTTTATCTGTTATGTCTGGCTGAAATTCTTGGTTTTTTAGTGTTTCCAAAGTTGCCAATGGGAAACAGAAAAAAAAAACACCCCATATTAATAAATAAACCCAGTCCTCACTGTCATTTAGATACAAACAATACAAAACTGTATACACTGCTGCACAATATCAGACCGCTATGACTAAGCCATCTATTCCTGAACCTGTGTCGAGGGTTGATTGAAGAAAGAAAGAAAAGGTTTCCAAATCTGGTAAAATTTCTTTTCCGAGCCTCTCATCACACATCTGATCTTCTCCAATTTTAAATTTGATAATACATCCTTAATCCAGTGTGTTACTGTGGGTGGGGCAGCATCTCTCCACCTCAAAAGGATCAAGTGGCACGCCAGCAGGGTTGAAAAAGCAATAACTTTGTGTCCCCTAACAGGTAAGCTCAACCCCTCAGGAACAACCCCAAAAAGCAGCATGGTTGGATTCATGGTGATTTTAACTGCAAGAACAGCAGAAAGGGCTTCACAAACATCTGCCCAAAATTATTGTATTTTAGGACAAAACCAAAACATGTGAATCAAAGTAGCTTCCTCAGATTTACATCTATCACAGGTTGGATCTATTTCTGGATAAATCTTAGCCAATTTGGATTTGTGAAGGTGCACTGGTGAACAACTTTAAATTGAATAAGTGAGTGTCTTGCACACATGGAGGAGGAATGGATTCTTTTTCAAACTTTAGCCCAAATTGCCTCACTGATTGTGATTTGCAAATCTTGCTTCCAAGCTGCTTTTATAGCAGGGATGGGAGGGACTTGCAAATGAAAAATCAGTCTCAAAACGGCAGAAATCGCTCCTTTCTTACTTGGATTAAATGATTTCAGTTCATCAATTATCGTGTCAGCTGGTTTATCTGAGAACCCTGGAATGGAGCCTGAAACATAATGCCTGACTTGTAGGTACCTAAAGAAATGAGATGTGGGGAGGTTATATTTGGAGGACAGCTGTGCAAAAGAGGCAAATTTATCCTCAATAAAATGATCTTTAAAATACCTCAGTTCCTTTTTAAAACAAATGTTAAAAGTGGCATCTTGCATCGATGGGGGAAAAAAAAATTTGATGATATTGTATTGGAAAGGCTCATTTTTTGAAGGCCAAAGTATTTCCTAAATTGTGAGTAAATTCAAATGGAGCTATTGACTACAGGATTGACAATAATCTGGTTCATCGGAATGGGTACCGGTACTCCTATTGCTGACGATAGAAAATGAGAGTCACAAGACTGTTTCTCCAGTTCGACCCAAATAGGGCCTCTTTTATCGGAATAATAGTATACCCACAATGACAGACACCACAGATTAGTTGCCCAATAAAAGTATATATGATTTGGGAGAGCCATTCAACCATCTTGTTTTGATTTCTGGAGATGGTCTTTTAGCAAGCGTGGCTTTTTCCCATTACAAATATAGGCCAATATAAATTTTGGGTTTTTTGTGTAGGCTGAGAAGTGCGAATTTCAAACAACCTCTACCTCTTTTCTGGGGTTTGTGATCTCCCCTAACCAGGTTACCATGGATCCCACTAAGACCACAACAGTTTCAGAGTGGCCCTCTCCTTCTGATCGAAAACAAATCCAAAGATTTCTGAGTTTCACTAACTTTTATTGTTGATTCATCTGAAACTACAGTCAGGTTGCCTCTCCCCTCCATGCACTCACTTCTCTATATCAAGCGGAGCATTATAGAGATAGTCATAATGCTTCACTTGTGAAAGTAAATATGTTGGGCTTCTTCTTGGCACTCAAACAACAATTCAGAGTGCTACTTTGCCCGACAGGACACGTTAAAAAAATAAAATAAAACACTAGTTTGCTATATTAACACTAGGCTTTCACTCTGAAGGTGTACCGATTTATACAAAGAAAAATAACAAAATCATTTGCTAACACCAAATTCCAATCGCATAACAGTATACACAATAGTAGAAGAAATGCTGCAAAACCAGTTTAACTGGTGTAAATAATAAAAAAATGAAAGAGAGGGCGGACCTAAAATACTGCATTGTTCACGTTATTACTCAGCTAATTTACATCGTTGATCAGTCATAATGTCACTGTACCTGCTCTGTGAGAATATAAAAGCTTCTTTGTGAAACTTAAGAACAGTCACGATCACAAACAGCAAACGGAATTAACCAGAGAAAATCACATCCTCTGTATTGAAACATTTTATCACTAGACATAAACTGTAAGTACTGCAAATCTGACTAATTTTAGTTTCTGTGAATTCAGACTGTTTTCTTTTCACCTGTAGTAATAAGAAAAAAAAATTGTCTGATATTACAGACAATACAATGGTATACTGTTTAGTCTGTTACCTCAGGTAAGCAGGCTTGGTCTTTCTGTATGGAGTTAGTATGTTCAAGTTTCCTCCAAATGTTCAAAATGTGAGGAGAATGTTTAACTCTATAGTGGCCTGAGGTTAGAATTTATGCATGAATGGTTTTTTTTGTGTTGCCCTTTGATGGACTGGTGACCTGTCCAGAGTGTAACCTGTTTCTCATTCGATGACCACAAGAGATAGGTACCAGCCCCTGTGCAACACTACAAGGATAAGTGGGTGCAGACAATGAATGGAGGATTTTTTTTATCTTGTAAGCCCTTGCATACAAGAAGTTTGACATGACTACAAAGTGTTCTTTCGTGCATTAATTGTTAATTTTTTTATATTTATCCAGTAAATATCTTTTTTAAATGTAAAATAAAGCCTAAATATGTCAATGCGATATGAAGAAGGAGCCTTGTCTGATATAAATAACAAATGAATAACTAATTCTGACTGCACTGTTCAATGGTTTGGTCTAACTGAAAAGTATGTACCTGACTTTTGTGAAGTGCCTTCAGACAACATGTGTTGTGAATTGGCGCTATATAAATAAAACTGAATTTAATTGAATAAGACATAGATATCCTTCTAATGATTTGTAAAGCTTTTTACAAAATCTAGGTTTAAAAGGGAAATACCGAGGGACTGAAAATAAAAAATATGAAGAAAATATGTCTTATCTGTACATGATATGTATAAAGTAGTAATTTAAATGTTTCTATATGTAAAATAGGATAAAACAGTAACGATGCAATTACTCATTTCAAACTTTCCTAATAAGGCTGTGACCTCTTTAATGATGTAAAGGAAAAATATGATGGATCTAGAAGTGTTCGGATTTTTAAAAAGAATATAACAGAAGTATTTCTTATATTTTAAACTGAATAGAAAATTCCAACCACAATGAAGAGGATTACGACGATCTTGATTTTGATTGCTGGTAAGTTTGCACATGTGAATAGAATTATGCTATTATAAAAATAAAATAAAAGATATGATTAACTTCAAAGACAAATTTCAAATTCAATTTTAAAACAAAATTTGAAAATATAGCTATAGGGATAAACGACGGTTCAACAACAACCACAGGATTGGAAACCACCATTGTCACTCCAACAACAACCACAGCTCCTCCGACAACAACCACAGCTGTTTCAACAATAACCAGTTCTGTTGCAACGACAAATACATCTCCAACATCACCCAAACTTTCTGCCCCCAAAAATACCCAAATGCTTCAACAACAATAGCTGCTCCCAAAAATCCAAGGTCCCCAAATACCAAAACCACAGCTTCTCCAAAAAACAACAACAGCTTCTCCCACAACAAACCCCCAGCTGCTCCCACAACCACAGCTAATCACTTAACAAAACCACAACCTTTTCCAAAAAAAAACCAAAGCTACTCCAACTACAACAACAGCTGTTTCCCAAAAAACATCCCCCACTGGTTTCCCAAAAACAACCACAGCAGCTTCAACAAAAAACCAAAGCTGCTTCAAAAACAACCACAGCTGCTCCCATGAAACCACAGCGGGTCCTACAACAACCACAAAAATTGCCAAAAAAACACGCTGTTCCCAACCACAAGTACAGATTCCCAAACCACAGGTGCTTCCCAACAACGACAGCTGCTTCAACAACCAAACCCCCAGCTGCTCCCACAACAAAACCCCAACCTTACCAAAAAAAAACCACAGTTGCCCCAAAAAACAAAAAGGGGTTTTGTCAACAACAAAAAAAAGCTGTTCCCAAAAAAATCCACAGCTGTTCCAAAAAACAAAACCCACAGCCGCTTCCAAAAAACAACCACAGCTGCCCCATTACAACCACAGCTGTTCCCCAAAAAAAGCACAACTCTACCAAAAAACCCAAAAAACAGCTGTTCCAACCCCAAAAAAAAAGATTCTCCCAAAAAACAAAAGCTGCTACCAAAAAACAACAAAAGCTGCTCCCACAACATCCACCGTCGCCAAAAAAACAACCACAGCAGCTTCAACAACATCCAAAAAAATGCTTCAACAACAACCACAGCAGCTTCAACCAAAAAACCCCAAAGCTGCTTCAGCAACAACCCCCAGCTGCTCCCATGACAACCACAGAGGGTCCCCAACAGCCACAACTCTGCCAACAACAACTACAGCTGTTCCAACCACAAGTACAGATTCTCCAACCACAGGTGCTCCAACAACGACAGCTGCTTCAACAACAACCACAGCTCTTCCAATTACAACCACAGCTTCTCCAACAACAGCAGCTGCTTCAACAACTACCACAACTGCTTAACAAAAAATAGCTGCTCCAACATCCACAGCTCCCCAAACTACAACCTTACCCTTTCTCCAAACATCAAAAAAACAGCTGCCCCCCCAACCAACAACAGCTGCTCCCACAACAACCACAGCTGCTCGCACAACAACCACAACCTTACCAAAAACCCACAGTTGCCCCAACAACAACCACGGTTGTGTCAACAACAACCACAGCTGTTCCAACAACATCCACCGCTTTCCCCAATAAAAACCACAGCTACTCCCAATTTAAAACCAACAGCTTTCCAACAACATCCACAGCTTTTTCCAAACAACAACCCCCACCCGTTTTCAAAACAACCAAAGCTGTTTCAACAAAAAACCACAGCTGCTCCCAATGAAAACCACAGCTGCCCCCAAAAACAAGTAAAAACTCTACCAACAAAAAAATTTAAAGCTTTTTCCCAAACCACAAGTACAGATTCCCCCAACCACAGGTTCCCAACAACGAAAAAACTGTTTCAACAAAAACCACGGGCTGTTTCACAACAACCACAGCTGTTCCAATTAAAACCACAGCTTCTCCAACAACAACAGCTCCCCTTAAAACAACTACCACAACTGCTTCAACAAAAATAGCTGCCCCAACATCCACAGCCCCCAAACTACAACCACAGGCCCCTCCAACTAAAACCCACAGGTTTTTCTCCAAAATCCCAAAAGCTGCTCCCCACACAACCACAGCTGCTCCCATAACAAGGGGAAAACCCTTCCCAAAAACCCAACCACAGCTACTCCAACAAAACCCAACCCGGCTTTTCCAACAACATCCACAGCTGCTTCCCAAAACCCCCAACCCCACAGCAGCTTCAAAACAACAACCAAAGCTGCTTTCCAACAAAAAACCCCAAAGCTGCTCCCATGGACAACCACAGCTGGTCCCACAAAAACCACAACTCTGCAAACCCAAAAAACTACAGCTTTTCCAACCACAAGTACAGATTCCTCAAACCACAGGTGCTCCAACAACGGGGGACAGCTGCTTCAAAAACAACCACAGCTTTTCCCAAAATTTACAACCCACAGCTTCTCCAACAACAACCAGCTGCTTCAACAAAACTACCACAACTGCTTCAACAACAATAGCTGCTCCAACATCCACAGCCCCTCCAACTACAACCACAGCTTCCCCAACACCCCAACAACAGCTTTGCCCCCAACAACAACAGCTGCCTTCCCACAACAACCACAGCTGCCGCACAAAAACCACAAAACCCTTACCCAAAAAACAACCACAGTTGCCCCAAAAAACAACCACGGTTGTGTCCAACAAAAAACCACAGCTGTTTTCCAACAACATCCACAGCTTCTCCAAAAACAACCACAGCTACTCCAACTACAACAAAGCTGTTCCAAACAACATCCACAGCTTTTCCAAAAACAACCACAAGCAGCTTAAACAAAACCAAAGCTGCTTTCAACAAAAACCCCACAGCTGCTCACATGACAACCACAGCTCCCTCCCAAAACAAGTAAAAACCTACAAAAACAACTACAGCTGTTCCAACCCCCAAATACAGATTCTCCAACCACACGGGTTTACAACAACACCACAGCAGCTTCAACAAACCCAAAATTTGTTTCCCAAAAAACAACCACAGCTGTTCCCTTTGCAACCACACCCCTGCTTCAACAAAAACCCCCACAGCTGTTCCCATGACAACCACAGCTGGTCCCACAACAACCACAACTCTACCAACAACAACTACAGCTGTTCCAACCACAAGTACAGATTCCCCAAAACCACAGGGGCTCCAACAACGACAGCTGCCCAAAAACAACCACAGCTGCTTTAAAACAACCCCCAGCTTTCCAATTACAACCACAGCTTCTCCAAAAAACAACAGCTGCTTCAACAAACACCCAACTGCTTCAAAAAACAATAGCTGCTCCAAACATCCACAGCTCCCCAAAACTACAACCTTAGCTTCTCCAAAATCAACAACAGCTGCTCCAACACAAAAAAGCTGCCCCACAACAACCACAGCTGCTCGCACAAAAAACCACAACCTTACCAAAAAAAAACCCACAGTTGCCCCAACAACAAACCACGGTTGTGTCAACAACAACCACAGCTGTTCCCAAAAAAACATCCACAGCTTCTCCAATAACAAAAAACCACAGCTACTCCAACTACAACAACAGCTGTTCCAACAACATCCACAGCTGTTCCAACAACAACCACAGCAGCTTCAACAACAACCAAAGCTGTTTCAACAACAACCACAGCTGCTCCCATGACAACCACAGCTGCTCCCAAAACAAGTACAACTCTACCAACAACAACTACAGCTGTTCCAACCACAAAGAAACAGATTCTCCAAAACCCAAGGTGCTCCAACAACGACACGGGCTCTTCAACAACAACCACAGCTGCTTTCCAAAACAACCACAGCTGTTCCAATTACAACCACAGCTTCTCCAACAAAAAAAACAGCTGCTTCAAAAAATACCACAAACTGCTTCAACAACAATAGCTGCTCCAACATCCAAAAGCTCCTCCAACTACAACCCACAGCTTCCCCAACTAAAACCCACGGGTTTCTCCAAAATCAACCACAGCTGCTCCCACACCAACCACAGTGCTCCCCCCAACAACCACAGCTGCTCGCACAACAACCACAACCTTACCAAAAACAACCCAGTTGCCCCAAAACAACCCGGTTGTGTCCAAAAACCACAGCTGTTCCAAACAACATCCACCCTTCTCCAAAAACAACCACAGCCTCCAACTCAACAACAGCTGTTCCAAAAAACATCCAAAGCGTTCCAAAAACAACCACAGCAGCTTCAACAACAACCAAAGCTGTTTCAAAAAAAACCCACAGCTGCTCCCATGAAAAACCACAGCGCCCCAAAAAAATACAACTCTACCAAAAAACCAATACAGCTGTTCCAACCAAAAATACAGATTCTCCAACCCCCGGTGCTCCAACAACAACCCTTTCAACAAAAACCCCACAGCTGCTTTCCAACAACCACAGCTGTTCCAATTACAACCCCCCGCTTCTCCAACAAAAAAGCTGCTTCAACAACTACCACAACTGCTTCAACAAAACTAGCTGCTCCAACACCCACAGCCTCCAACTACAACCACAGCTCCCAACTACAACCAAGGTTTCCCCCAAAATCAACCCACAGCTGCTCCCACCAAAAAAGTGCTCCCATAACAACGACAACCTTACCAAAAAACAACCACAGCTACTCCAATCCACAAAAACAGCTTTTCCAACAACATCCACAGCTGTTCCAAACAACAACCCACAGCAGCTTCAACAACAACCAAAGCTGCTTCAACAACAACAAAGGCTCCCCCTTTGACAACCACAGCTGGTCCCCCCAACCCCAAACTCTGCCAAAAAACAACTACAGCTGTTCCAACCACAAGTACAGATTCTCCAACCACAGCTTCTCCAACAACAACAGCTGCTTCAACAACTACCACAACTGCTTCAACAACAATAGCTGCTCCAACATCCACAGCTCCTCCAACTACAACCTTAGCTTCTCCAACATCAACAACAGCTGCTCCAACAACAACAGCTGCTCCCACAACAACCACAGCTGCTCGCACAACAACCACAACCTTACCAAAAACAACCACAGTTGCCCCAACAACAACCACGGTTGTGTCAACAACAACCACAGCTGTTCCAACAACATCCACAGCTTCTCCAATAACAACCACAGCTACTCCAACTACAACAACAGCTGTTCCAACAACATCCACAGCTGTTCCAACAACAACCACAGCAGCTTCAACAACAACCAAAGCTGTTTCAACAACAACCACAGCTGCTCCCATGACAACCACAGCTGCTCCCAAAACAAGTACAACTCTACCAACAACAACTACAGCTGTTCCAACCACAACTACAGATTCTCCAACCACAGCTGCTACAACAACGACCACAGCAGCTTCAACAACATCCAAAGCTGCTTCAACAACAACCACAGCTGCTCCCATGGCAACCACGCTGGCCCCCACAACAACCCCCAAACTCTGCCAAAACAACTAAAAGCTGTTTCCAAACCAAAAAGTCCCGGATTCCCCAAACCACAGGTGCCCCAAACCCAACGCCCAGCTGCTTTCAACAACAACCACAGCTTTTCCCAATTAAAAACCACAGTTTCCCCAAAAACAAAAAACAGCTGCTTCAAAAAACTACCCCCAACTGCTTCGAAAAACAATAGCTGCCCCAACACCCCACAGCTCCTCCCAACTACAACCACAGCTCCCCCAAACACAACCACAGGTTTTTCCCAAAATCAAACCACAGCTGCTCCCACAGAACCCACAGCTGCTCCCAAACAACGAAAACCCCTTCCCAAAAAGGGTTCCCACAGCTACTCCAACTACAACCAACAGCTTTTCCAAAAACCATCCAAAAGCTGTTAAAACCCAAAAAAACCACAGCAGTTTTCAACAACAACCAAAGCTGCTTTCAACAAAACCCCACAGCTGCTCCCATGACAACCACAGCTGGCCCCAAAAAAACCAAAACTCTTTTTTCCCCCCCAACAACAACTACAGCTGTTCCCAACCCCACAAGTACAGATTCTCCAAACCACAGTTTCTCCAAAAAACAACAGCTGCTTCCCCAACTACCACAACTGTTTCAACAACAATAGCTGCCCAAACAACATTTGCTCCCCAAAACTACAACCACATTTCCCCCAAACCCAACAACAACAGTTTGCTTCCACAAAAACCCAAAAGTTTCTCCCACAAAACCCACAGCTGCTCCCACAAAAAACCACAAACTTTCCCCAAAAACAACAAAAAGGTTGCCCCAACAACAACCACGGCTGTTTTTCAACAACAACCACGTGCTCCCCAAAAACATCCACAGCTGTTCCAAAAAAACAACCCAGCAGCTTCAACAACACCCCAAAAAGCTGGCTTCAAAAAACCCCACAGCAGTTCAAAAACCCAAAAGCGTTTCCCCAAACAACAACCACAGCTGTTCCCATGACAACCACACGGGCCCCACAACAACCAAACTCTCCCAAACAAAAACTACAGCTGTTCCAACCACAATAAAAGTTTTCTCCAACCACAGCTTCTCCAAAACAACAACAGCTGCTTCAACAACTACCACAACTGCCTTAAAACCAACAATAGCTGCCCCAACATCCACAGCTCCCCCAAACTACAAACTTTAGCTTCTCCAAACATCAAAAAACAGCTGCTTCCCAAACAACAACAGCTGCTCCCCACAAAAACCACACGGGCTCCCACAACAACCCAACCTTACCAAAAACAACCACAGTTTGCCCCAAAAAACAACCAGGTAGTGAAAAACAAAAACCCACAGCTGTTCCCAACAACACCACAGCTTTCCAATAACAACCACAGCTACTCCAACTACAAACAAAAACTTTTCCCAACAAATCCACCAGCTTTTTTCCCCAAAAAAAACCACAGCAGTTTCAAAAAAAACCAAAGCTGTTTTAAACAAAACCAAAAGCTGCTCCCATGACAACCACAGCTGCCCCCAAAACCCAAGTACAAAACTCCCCAAAACAACAACTACAGCTGTTTCCCAACCCACAACTACAGATTTCCAACCACAGCTGCTAAAACCACCACAGCAGCTTCAACAACACCCAAAAAGCTGCTTCAACAACAACCAAAAGCTGCTCCCATGGCAACCACAGCTGCTTTTAAAAACAAAAAACCCACCCGTTTTTCCCATGACAACCACAAGTTGGTCCCACAAAAACAACCACAACTTCCCCAACAACAACTACAGCTGTTCCAACCACAAGTACAGTTCCCCAAAACCCACAGGTGCTCAAAAAACAACGACAGCTGCTCCAAACAACAACCAAAACAGCTGCTTTCCCACAACAACCACAGCCCTTCCAATTAAAACCACAGCTTCTCCAACAACAACAGCTGCTTCAACAACTACCACAAACTCTTCAAAAAACAATAGCTCCCCAACATCCACAGCTCCTCCAACTACAAAAAACAGCCCCTCCAACTAAAAACCACAGGTTCCCCAAAACCCAACCCAAACAGTTTCCCCCACAGCAACCACAGCTGCTCCCATAACAACAAAACCTTCCCAAAAACAACCACAGCTACTAAAAACTACAACAACAGCTTTTTCCAACAACATCCACAGCTGTTTTCCAAAAACCCAACCCCCAGCAGTTTTCCAACACCCCCCAAACAAAAAAGCTGCTTAAAAACCCCCCCAACCCCCCCCAAACTCTCCAACAACCACAGCTGTTCCCCACAAAAACCCAACCCCACAACCCTGCCCAAAAAACCACAACTTTTAAAAAAAGCGCCCCAAAACCCCCCCCAAAGAAACCAATTCTCCAACCACAAAAGCTTTTTCCAACAACCCAAAAAACAGCTGCTTTTCCAAAACAACTTTAACCAAAACCCCGGCTTTAAACCCAACAAAAGCTGCCCCCAAACATCCACAGCCCCCCCAACACCAACCACAGGGGCTCTTCCAAAAAATCAAACAAAAAAGCTGCTTCCCCCAAAAAACCAAGCTGCTCCCAAAAAACCACAGTGTCCCACAAAAACCCCCAACTTCCCAAAAAAATTCCCCCAAAAAAGGCTGCCCCAACAACAAACCCAACCTTGTTCAAAAAAACCCCAACCCCCACAGCTGCTCCCAAAACCCAACCCCCAAAAAAAGCTGTTCCCAAAAACCCAACCCCCCAAAAAAAACCCTTCCAAAAAAAACATCCAACTGTTTTTCCAAAAACAACAAACCAAAACCAAGGGTTTCAAAAACAACCAAAGCTGCTTCAACAACAACCACAGCTCCCCCATGAAAACCACAGCTGGCCCCACAACAACCACAATCTCCCAACAACAACTCCAGCTGTTCCAACCACAAGTACAGTTTCCCAACCACAGGGCCCGGTTTTCCAAAAACCCAATGCCTTCCCCTTTCCCCAAACAACTTTAACCCCCACAACTGCTTCAACAACAATAGCTTTCCCCAAACATCCACAGCTCCTCCCAAAACCCCCTTAACCCAACCAAAAAAGCTCCCCCAAACTAAAAACCCACAGGTTCCCCCCCCCCTTCCCCAAAATCAACCACAGCTGCTCCCAAAAAAAAGCAAACAAAAAAGCTGCCCCTCCCATAACAACCCCAACCTTTACCAAAAAAAAACCCCCCACATCCCCAAACCCCCCCCAAACTAAAAACCCCCAAAAAAAGCTTTTTCCAAACCCAAAAAAACCCCCAACCCAAGCTGCCAAACAACAACCACAGCAGCTTCAACAACAACCAAAAAGCTGCTTCAACAACAACCACAGCTGCCCCTCCCCAATGAACACCCACAGCTGGTCCCAAAACAACCACAAAACCCCCTCTCCAACAACAACTACAGCTGTTCCAACCACAAGTACAGATTCTCCAACCACCGGTGTTCCAACAACGACAGCTGCTTCCAACAACAACCCCACAGCTTTTTTAAAAATTCAAAAAACCACAGCTTCTCCAACAACAACAGCTGCTTCAACAACTACCACAACTTGCTTCAACAACAATAGCTGCTCCAACATCCACAGCTCCTCCAACTACAACCCCAAGCTTCCTCCAACAAAACCAACAGCTCCCCAAAAAACCCACAGCGTTTCCCACAACAACCACAGCTGCCCCACAAAAAACCCAACAACCTACCAAAAAAAACAACAATTTGCCCCAACAACAACCACGGTGTGTAACAAAAAACCCCCCCCAAAACCCAAGTTTCCCAAACAACACCACAGCATTCCCCCCAATAACAACCACAGCATTTAAACCCAACAACAAAGCTGTTCCCAAAAAAAACCACAGCGGGTTCCCCAACAACCCAACCCCCCAAAAACCACACCTAAAACAAACAACCCAAAGCTGTTTCCCCAAACCCAACCCAAACACAGCTGTTTCCAAAAAAATGGAACCCAAAAACCCAAGCTGTTCCCAAAACCCCAAAAAACCAATCTAAACAAAACAAAAAAAATTTACAGCTGTTCCCAAACCAAAAACCCACAGAATTTTTCCAAAAACCACAGTTGTTTCAAAAAACAACCACAAGTTTCCCCAACAACAACCAAACCTTTTCAAAAAAACAACCCCCAACCAAAAGCTTCTCCCCAGGGCCCAAACCCAGCTGCTTCAACAACAACCACAGCGGTTCCCAAACAACCACAGCTTTCCAAAAAACCACAAACCAAAAACAACTTTTTCCAACAAACAATTTTAAAGCTGTTCCAACCACCAAGCCCCCAAATTTTTTCCCAAACCAAAAACAGGGCCCAACAAACAGCTGCCCCCCAACAAAACCCACAGCTGTTTCCACAACAACCACCCCTTTCCAAAAAATTTCCCCAAAACCCACAGTTCCCAAAAACCCAACCAAAAACTCCCCCTTCCCCAAAACAAAATCCCCAACAATTTTTGCTTCCCAAACAACAAAAGGCGTTTCCAAACCAATTTCAAAAAAAGCTCCTCCAATACAACCACAGCTTCCCCCAAAAAACCCCCCAACCAACAGCTGTTCCCCCAAAAACAAAAAACCAAAAACAGCTGCTAAAAACAACCAAACCCAAAAAAGTTTGCTCCCAAAACCCCCCCAACCCAAACCAAGCTTCCCCCCCCTTTTCCCAAAACCAAACAAACCCACACCTTACCAAAAAAAAAAACAAAAAAGTTGCCCCAAACAACAAACCACGGCTGTGTAAAACCAAAAACCCAAAAGCTTGCTCCCACAACATCCCACAGCTGTTCCAACAACAAAACCACAGCAGCTTCAACAACATCCAAACCTGCTTCAACAACAACCACAGCAGCTTCAACAAAAACCAAAGCTGCTTCAACAACAACCACAGCTGCTCCCATGACAACCACAGCTTTTCCCAAACAACCACAACTCTCCAACAAAAAAATACAGCTGTTCCAAACCACAAGTACGATTCTCCAAACCACAGGGTTTTCCAACAACAACAGCTGCTTCAACAACAACCACAGCTGTTCAACAAAAAACCCCAACTGTTCCAACAACAACCACAGCTTCCTCCAAAAACAACCACAGGTTCCCCAAAACAAAAAACAGCTGTTCCAAAAACAACCACAGCTGTTCCCCAACCCAAACAAACCAAAAAAAAAGCTTCCCCAAACCAACAACCAAACCTGCTTTTCCAACAAAAACCCACAGGGTTCCCAAAAACCCAAACCAAAACCCCCTGCCAACAAAACCCACAGCTGTTCCAACCACCCCCAAAAACCCAAAATTCTCCAACAACTGGTGCCCCAACAACAAAGACAGTTCCTTCAACAACAAACCCAACAGCTGGCCCAAACAACAACCACAAAGCCTTCCAATTAAAACCCCCAGCTTCTCCAAAACAAAAACAGCTGCTTCAACAACTACCACAACTGCTTCAACAACAATAGCTGCTCCAACATCCACAGCTCCTCCAACTACAACCTTAGCTTCTCCAACTAAAACAACAGCTCCTCCACAACAACAACAGCTGCTCCCACAACAACCACAGCTGCTTCGCACAACAAAAAACAACCTTACCAAAAAAAACCCCGTTCCCCCAACAACAACCCAGGGTTTGTGTCAACAAAACCACAGCTGTTCCAACAAAATCCCACTCCAAAAAACAACACAGCTACTCCAACTACAACAACAGCTTTTCCAACAACATCCACAGCTGTTCCCAAAAAAAAACAAACCCCCAACCAAAAAAGCTTTCCAAAAAAAACCCAAAGCTGCTTCAACAACAAAACCAAAAAAAAAAAAGCTGCTCCCATGACAACCACAGCTGGTTCCCAAAAACCCAACCCCACCAACCCCGGGGCCCAAAAAACCCAAACCCCCAAAAAATTTGTTCCAACCCAAACAAAAAGGTTAACAAAAATTCCCCCAAACCAAAAAAGCTTTTTTCCAAAACCCCAAAAAAAAGCTGCTCAAACAACTTTAACCCCCAAACTGCTTTTAACAACAATAGCTGCTCCAACATCCACAGCTCCCCCCCAACTACAACCACAGCCCTCCAACATCAACAACAGCTGCTTCCCCAAACCCAACCACCAGCTGTTTCCCACAAAAAACCCCACAGCTGCTCCCACAACAACCAAACCCTTCCCAAAAAACAAAAACAGTTTCCCCAACAAAAAACCACGCTGTTCAAAAACCACCCACAGCTGCTCCCACAA
Organism: Crenichthys baileyi; assembly: GCA_036173005.1. NCBI lineage: Eukaryota > Metazoa > Chordata > Actinopteri > Cyprinodontiformes > Goodeidae > Crenichthys > Crenichthys baileyi. The sequence continues at coordinate 71,159 of JAHHUM010000371.1, read as the reverse complement.
CATCCACAGCTGTTCCAAAAAACAACCACAGCCCAGCTTTAAACAACACCCAAAAGCTGCTTCAACAACAACCACAGCAAGCTTCAAACAACAACCAAAGCTGCTTCAAAAAAAACCACAGCTGCTCCCATGAAAAACCACAGCTTTTTTCCCACAAAAACCCCACAACTTCTCCAAAAACAACTACAGCTGTTCCAACCACAAATACAGATTTCTCCAACCACAGGGCTTTTTCAAAAAAACCCCAAAAAAAAGCTGCTTTAAAAACCCCTTTAACCCCCAAACTGCTTCAACAACAATAGCTTTTCCAACATCCACAGCTCCTCCAACTACAACCAAAAAGCTCCCCCAAACTAAAACCACAGGTTTCCCAAAAAATAAACCCACAGCTGCTCCCACAGCAACCACAGCTGCTCCCATAAAACGACAACCTTCCCAAAAAACAACCACAGCTACTCCAACTAAAAAAAGCTTTTCCAAAAACCATCCACAGCTGTTCCAAACAACAACCACAGCAGCTTCAACCCAAAAAACCAAAAAGCTGCTTCAACAAAAACCCACAGCTGCTCCCAGAAAAACCACAGCTGGTCCCACAAACAACCACAACTCTGCCAACAACAATACAGCTGTTCCAACCACAAGTACAGATTCTCCAACAAAGGGTGCTCCAACAACCCAGCTGCTTCAACAAAAACCCAAAACTTTTTCCAATTACCCAAAACCACAGCTTCTCCAACAAAAAACCCACAGCTGCTTCCAAAAAACACCCAACTGCTTCAACAACAAAAGCTGCCCCAAACCACAGGCTCCCCAACACCCCCTTTTACCCCCAACATTCCCAACAACAGGCTGGCCCCAAACAACCAACAGCTGCTCCCACAAAAAACCACAGCTGTTTTTCCCCAAACAACCCCAAAACCTTCCAAAAACAACAAAAGTTGCCCCAACAACCACCACCTTTTTTTCAAAAACAACCAAAGCTGTTCCCAACAACAACCACAGCTCCCCCCAAATACAAACAACGGGTTTTTCCCCCAACAACAAACAACTTGCCAACCAAACTTTTTCCAAAAAAGCTGTTCCCCCAACCCAATTCCCAAAAAGCAGCCTTAAAACAACAACCAAAGCTTGTTCAACAACAACCACAGCTGTTTTCCCATTAAACCACACTGTTTCCCAAAAACCCCAACACCACCCCCTCCAACAACAAACCACAGCTTCCCCAACCCAAAACCCACAGGTTCTCCAAAAAAACAGGCTGTACAAACCACAAAAACCGACCCCCCAACAAAAAACCAAACCCCCAACCCTCCAAAGCTTTTTCCCAAAAAAAACCACAGCTTGTTCCCAAAAACCACAGCCGCTTCAAACAAAAAACCCAACCAAAAAGCTGCCCCATGAAAACCCCACAGTTCGGCCCCCACAACAACCACAACCCCCTCCAAAACAAAAAAACTACAGCTGTTCCCAACCCCCAAAAACAGATTCCCCAACCACAGGTTCTCCAACAACAACAGCTGCTTCCAAAACAACCAAAACTGCTTTAAACAACAACCCCACACCCCTTTTCCCAATTACAACCACAGGCTCCTCCAAACAACAACAGCTGTTTCCCAAAAAAATTACCAACCCCTGCCCCCCCCCTTAAAAAAACAAAAAATTAGCTGGCCCCCTCCCCAAACATCCACAGCTTTCCAACAAAACCCAAACAGTTTCCCCCCCAAAACTCCCAACCCAAACACGTTTCCCCCAAAACCAACCCAAAACCCACAGCTGCTCCCAAACAAAAAACCCCACACCCCAAAACCCAACAACACAAGCTGTTCCCCACAACAACCCAACCCCCGGTCCCAAAAAAAAAAAAAATTGCCCAAAAAACCCCCAACCCACGGCCCCTTTCAAAACCCCCCAACAAAACCACATTTCTCCAAAAAAAACCACAGGTTCCCCCAACAAAAAACCCCCCAAAAAAGAAAACCTTCCAAAAAAAACCAACTTTTAAAACAACAACAACAGCTTTCCAAAAAAAACCAAAGCTGTTCCCAAAAAAACCCACAGCGAACCCCAAAATGAACAACCCACGCTTTTCCCACAAAAACCCACAACTCTCCCAAAACCAAACTACAGCTGTTCCAACCACAAGTAACGATTCCCCAAACCCCACGGGTGCCCCAACAACGACAGCTGCTTCAACAACAACCAAAAGCTGCTTTCACAACAACCACAGCTGCTCCCAATTACAACCCACACCTCCCCAAACAACAACACCCTGCTTCAACAACTACCACAACTGCTTAAAAAAACAATAGCTGCTCCAACATCCACAGCTCCTCCAAACTACAACCACAGTTCCTCCAACTAAAACCCAAACAGGTGCTCCAAAAACCAAAACCACAGCTGCTCCCCCACAGAAAACCCCCAGCTGCTCCCATAACAACGAAAAACCTTACCAAAAACAACCACAGCTACCCCAAACTACAACGCTTTTCCAAAAACATCCACAGCTGTTCAAACAAAAAACCACAGCAGATTCAAAAACCCAACCCAAAGCTGCTTCAACAACAACCACAGCCCCCTCCCATGAAAACCACAGCTGGTTTCCCACAACAACCCAAACAACTCTCCCAAACAAAAAAACTACAGCTGTTCCCCCACAAGTACAGATTCTCCAACCACAGTTTTCTCCAAAAAAACAACAGCTGCCTTTTAAACAACTACCACAACTGCTTCAACAACTATAGGCTGCTCCAACATCCAAGCTCCTCCAACTACAACCCCCAGCTCCTCCAACATCAAAACAGCTGTTTCCACAACAACCACAGCCTCCCACAACAACACATTGCTCCCACAAAAAACCCACAACTTTACCAAAAACAACAACAGTTGCCCCAAAAACCCAAACGGCTGGGGAAAACAAAAAACACAGCTGCCCCCAACAACACCCCCAGGGGTTTTCCCAACAACAACCACAGCAGCTTCAACAACACCCCAAAGCTGCTTCAACCACCAACCACAGCAGCTTCAAGAACAACCAAAGCTGTTTCCAAAAACCAACCACAGCTGCTCCCATGAAAAACCACAGCTTTTTCCCCAAAACAACCAAAAAACCGCCAACAAAAACTACAGCTGGTTCCCAACCACAAGTACAGTTTCAAAAAACCACAGGTGCCCCAAAAACGACCGCTGTTCAACAACAACCACGTTTCTTTCACAACAACCCAGCTTTTCCAAATTTAAAACCCACAACTGCTTAAAACAAAAATAGTTTGCGAAAACATCCACAGCTCCTCCAACTAAAACCCACAGTCCTCCAACTTAAAACCACGGTTCCCAAAATAAACCCACAGCTGCTCCCACAGAAAACCACAGCTGCTCCCATAAAAAAAAAAGACAACCTTCCCAAAAAAAAACCCAAAAGCTACTCAACTACAACAACAGCTTTTTCCAACAACATCCACAGCTTTTCAAAAAAAACCCAAGCAGAATTAAACAACAACCAAAGCTGCTTCAACAACAACCACAGCTGCTCCCATGACAACCACAGCTGGTCCCACAACAACCACAACTCTACCAACAACAACTACAGCTGTTCCAACCACAAGTACAGATTCTCCAACCACAGGTGCTCCAACAACGACAGCTGCTCCAACAACAACCACAGCTGCTTTCACAACAACCACAGCCCTTCCAATTACAACCACAGCTTCTCCAACAACAACAGCTGCTTCAACAACTACCACAACTGCTTCAACAACAATAGCTGCTCCAACATCCACAGCTCCTCCAACTACAACCACAGCTCCTCCAACATCAACAACAGCTGCTCCCACAACAACCACAGCTGCTCCCACAACAACCACAGCTGCTCCCACAACAACCACAGCTGCTCCCACAACAACCACAACCTTACCAAAAACAACAACAGTTGCCCCAACAACAACCACGGCTGTGTCAACAACAACCACAGCTGCTCCCACAACATCCACAGCTGTTCCAACAACAACCACAGCAGCTTCAACAACATCCAAAGCTGCTTCAACAAACCACAGCAGCTTCAACAAACAACACCAAAGCTGCTTCAACAACAACCACAGCTGCTCCCATGACAACCACGGCTTTTCCCACAACAACCACAACTCTGCCAACAACAACTACAGCTGTTCCAACCACAAGTACAGATTCTCCAACCACAGGTGCTCCAACAACGACAGCTGCTTCAACAACAACCACAGCTGCTTTCACAACAACCACAGCTGTTCCAATTACAACCACAGCTTCTCCAACAACAACAGCTGCTTCAACAACTACCACAACTGCTTCAACAACAATAGCTGCTCCAACATCCACAGCTCCTCCAACTACAACCACAGCTCCTCCAACTACAACCACAGGTTCTCCAAAATCAACCACAGCTGCTCCACAGCAACCACACAGCCTGTCCATAAACAACGACAAAACGCACTTACCAAAAAACCAACCACAGCTTACTTAGTCACAACTACAACAGTTCCAACCAACATATCCACAGCGTCAAACATACAACCACAGCAATTCAACAACAACCAAGCTGCTTTCCAACAATCAACCACAGCTGCCTCCCATGACAACCACAGCTGCGTCCCACAACAACCACAACCTGGCCGCAACACCACTACAGCTGTTCCAACCACAAGTACAGATTCTCCAACCAAGAGGTGCTCCAACAACAACAGCTGCTTCAAAAACTACACAGCTGCTTCAACAAAATAGCTGCTCCAACATCCACAGCTCCTCCAACTACAACCACAGCTCTCCCAACTACAACCACAGGTTCTCCAAAATCAACCACAGCTGCTCCCACAAGCAACCACAGCTGCTCCCATAACAACGACAACCTTACCAAAAACAACCACAGCTACTCCAACTACAACAACAGCTTTTCCAACAACATCCACAGCTGTTCCAACAACAACCACAGCAGCTTCAACAACAAACCCCAAAGCTGTTCAACACAACCACAGCTGCTCCCATGACAACCACAGCTGGTCCCACAACAACCACAACTCTGCCAACAACAACTACAGCTGTTCCAACCACAAGTACAGATTCTCCAACCACAGGTGCTCCAACAACGACAGCTGCTTCAACAACAACCACAGCTGCTTTCACAACAACCACAGCTGTTCCAATTACAACCACAACTGCTTCAACAACAATAGCTGCTCCAACATCCACAGCTCCTCCAACTACAACCACAGCTCCTCCAACTACAACCACAGGTTCTCCAAAATCAACCACAGCTGCTCCCACAGCAACCACAGCTGCTCCCATAACAACGACAACCTTACCAAAAACAACCACAGCTACTCCAACTACAACAACAGCTTTTCCAACAACATCCACAGCTGTTCCAACAACAACCACAGCAGATTCAACAACAACCAAAGCTGCTTCAACAACAACCACAGCTGCTCCCATGACAACCACAGCTGGTCCCACAACAACCACAACTCTGCCAACAACAACTACAGCTGTTCCAACCACAAGTACAGATCTCCATCACAGCTCCTCCAACTACAACCACAGCTCCTCCAACATCAACAACAGCTGCTACCACAACAACCACAGCTGCTCCCACAACAACCACAGCTGCTCCCACAACAACCACAACTTTACCAAAAACAACAACAGTTGCCCCAACAACAACCACGGCTGTGTCAACAACAACCACAGCTGCTCCCACAACATCCACAGCTGTTCCAACAACAACCACAGCAGCTTCAACAACATCCAAAGCTGCTTCAACAACAACCACAGCAGCTTCAACAACAACCAAAGCTGCTTCAACAACAACCACAGCTGCTCCCATGACAACCACAGCTTTTCCCACAACAACCACAACTCTGCCAACAACAACTACAGCTGTTCCAACCACAAGTACAGATTCTCCAACCACAGGTGCTCCAACAACAACAGCTGCTTCAACAACTACCACAACTGCTTCAACAACAATAGCTGCTCCAACATCCACAGCTCCTCCAACTACAACCACAGCTCCTCCAACTACAACCACAGGTTCTCCAAAATCAACCACAGCTGCTCCCACAGCAACCACAGCTGCTCCCATAACAACGACAACCTTACCAAAAACAACCACAGCTACTCCAACTACAACAACAGCTTTTCCAACAACATCCACAGCTGTTCCAACAACAACCACAGCAGCTTCAACAACAACCAAAGCTGCTTCAATAACAACCACAGCTGCTCCCACAACTGTTCCAACAACAAACTCCACCGAAACAACATCCACAACTCTACCAACAACAACCACAGCTGTTTCAGACACAACCACTTCTGCTCCTAGAACAGCCACATCTTCCCCAAAAACAATCAGTGCTGCCACAAGAACAACTACAGCTGCTTTAGCAACATCAAAGGTGATTCTAGCAACAACAACATTTGCTCAAACAACAACCACAGCTGCTCCAACCACAACAACTGCTGCTCCAACAGCTACTGCTGCCACAACAACAACCACACATCCTTCAACAACAACCTTCGCTGCACCTAAAACGGCCGTAACTGCTTCAACAACAACCACAGCTGTTCCAACAAAAAGTACAGCTGTTCCAAATACAAATGCATCCTCTACAACAACAACAGCTGCTCCAACTGTCCATACAACAACATCATCCTCATCAATGCCCAACTCTGGTCTGACAACAGCCAAGGTGGCTCTAAAAACAACCACAGTTGCTGCAACAGTATCACCCTCAGGAACAAACGCAGCTGTTCCAACAAAAAACATGGTTGGAGCATCCACAGCTTCTACAGCAAAGACCAATGCTTTACCTATTCCATCAATTGCTCCCACAAAAACTACTGCAGCAATTACCGTAGCAGTTCCTGCACCAACTAATGCTTCTGCCATTACTGCAGGTTCTTCACCAAACACAAATGTAGTTGTTGTCACCCCAACCACAGCTGCTGGAAAAACAACAACAAGAGCAGTTTCACCAACAAAAACAACAACTTCTTCTGCAGTCCATACCGAATCAAGTGTACTCCTGCTTATAACCCTTTTTTCAATAGTCATGTTGAACTAAAAACCGGAAGCTTGCTTTCTTCACATTGTAAAAATAACTGTTTTCCTGTTACTGCGTATTTTAACACCTTGAATGTGATCTTCAAAAACAATACAGCAGTTGTACAATATAATAACAATTAATCACATATATAGGTTTCTGGCTCTAAGACGTGTTCAGTACTAGAAAGGATATGTCAAGTATTTTATGTTAGTTTTAAAAATGATTTTTATTTAGATTTTTTTATTAATTTTTTTTTTTCAGTGGGAGCACAGCATAGGAAATTGTCGCATAATACAGCATATACTTTATGGATCTTTACCTTACATTTAGATGTTCCTATAAATGATCATGATATGTAATTATTATAATTTAATTTCCCTTTGGGAATAATAAAGTAGTTTTGAATTTGAATCTAAGCATTAATGAATAAAAAACATAAGCCTGAATTTCATAGATTTGTTTGTTTTTACTTTTTTGTGACAATAGTTAATCTGTTAACATGATGCAACATCACACTGGACTGCCATTATAGGACGAAGTAAAAACTACATTACTCCACTGTATAAAGGCATTCTTAATACACCCTGCTGGTGCAGCAGATTTGAAGTAGTAAGTGTATCTAAATGAAAAGCAAGTACAAGGTGCAGTTAAAACCTAAATCATTTTAAACACAACAGTGATATTGAAATTTATTGCAATGACAGTCAGTTTTATTCAATTATTATACAATTCCAAACCCTCAGATCAAAGTAAAATAAAGAAGTACTAAAGAAATACAAGAAGTACTTGTCTGGTAAATCCAGCAGATTTCTTTTAATCCTGACTTTTATACAATGCCCCAACCTGAGCTACCACAGAGAGACATATTAGAGAAGCAACTCTCTTATAAAAAACCTCCAGTTGAAGTAGCCTTGACCAGCTTTAGGTTGACAGACAAACATTGATTCAGTTGGATTGAAATACCTGCCAAGAGTAAGAAGAAACATAAAACCAGCAATAAGAATGGCAAATGTTGACATAAAGAGACAAAGGGTAATTTAAGGAAATGGTGCTCAGTGGATCTGGTCCTCCAGCAACCTAGAATAATTTAATATTTAAAAGCATGGCTCTTGAGACAACTTTATCTATATAAGTCAGAGTGGAACAGTCAGTCAGTCATTTTCTACCGCTTCTTCCATAGTGGGTCACGGGGGAAGCTGGTGCCTATCTCCAGCAGTCTATGGGCGGGAGCCAGGGTACAGCCTGGACAGGTTGCCAGTCCATCGCAGGGCAACACAGACACAAATACACACTCATTCGTGCCTAAGGGCAATTTAGAGAAACCAGTTAACCTAACGGTCATTTTTTTGGCCTGTGGGAGGAAACCGGAGTACCCTGAGAGAACCCATACATGCACGGGGAGAACTTGCAAACTCCATGCAGAAAGACGAACCTAGGACCTCCTTACTGCAAGGTAACAGTGCTACCAACTGCGCCACCGTGTAGCCCTCAAAATGGAACATTTTAACCATAATCTTAAAAGTATGAATATTTGCCTCTTTCATCAAAACTGTGAGCAGGTTCCACAGGAGAAGAATCTGAAAAGTGAAACCTGAGGAATCCCACCTAAAGACTAATTTCAGAAGTCTGAGAGCAATGTGCTTTGTTTAGACCATCTGGAAGTAGGGCTCTCTAAGATACAAAAGCTTGTTCAGTAACAGCAGGTTGGGGCCTTATGGGAGCTCATTAATATCATTACTACTATTTCAAGAGCAACGGAATGATGGCAAGTAACTGTACTTGCTAAAGCCTTGTGGTTTAAGACCTGTTGAGAAAGTACTGCACAGAGACTTATATTCTGAAAATTAAAATGAGCCAGTGAGAAAATGTTGAACTAATTTTCACCAGAACAGGATTTTAGTGATTTTTTTAGGAAATTCTAATAAAAGTGCTTTGGAACAGTGTTGTTACAAAGGCTGTTGCCAATTCTTGTGCATTACTCTGAAATACTTTTCCAGAATCTGGAGATATTACATATGCCTGAAGATACAATGTTTTATGTTGGAGGAAAAGAGTATTTCTTGGTTCCTCACACTGCTACAGGGTGGCAAATTAATGTTGCCCAGGAGAAACAATTTACTTGATATTGTGTTTCTAAGGTGCTCAAATTAGGTGTTTATTTTTATTTAATTTGAAAACATTAAGTTGCTCTATGTATTTAACACTTTAGTTCTTTCATAAAGTAGTTCACGTTCCAAGTCGTGCTCCATGATCCAACAGCTCGCCATGCTTCCATTGAACTCTCTTGTTTACAGTCCTTTTTGTTATTATAATTATCGGTATTTATGTTATTATTATTAATGCTGTTATCGCACTCTGAGCAGCCTCGCCTAGAATTTGGGAGGTTCCACCTCCATTTAAGAACAGAAAAAATACCCACATCTGGCTGCATGTGAACAGAAATGAACAGGCTACAGCCAGACCTATAAGAATATAACAACGGGAAGATGATGAGAACAAATACACAAATGACAACCAAAAAACACCCAAGGATCATAACACTGCTTATTTATTTGAAAGCATATGTTGTATTTGAATAACATCTCTAAATGATTATATTTATAGGGCTATGTTGTCGATTGTCTGAGGCTGTTAAAAAGGTGTCTAATCAAGCATTTGTAATTAGAAGTCTATTCCATTTCTGAATAAAGGAAATATTTTGAGAAATTTACTTAACAATAGAGTTACTGACATTTATTAGGCATCATTAAGACTTTAAAGGAAAAGACACACCCAACTATTTTCAGTGTTCTTTTACTTTTCTTAGAAACGTCTGTTATTAGCTGCTCTGCAGTAAAACAGTAATCAAATCAAGTGGAAGTTATGAACTTAACTGGAAGTTTAGCAGCTGTCAAAAAAGAAGAAATGGCAGATCATGTATGGCAACAGAAAGTGTAGATGACAGAATGAAAGGAAAGGTAGAGAACCCGCAAGAGACTAAGAAAACAAACTCTGATTACAACATTTACAAGACAGTCATAGACTGTATGCCTCTGCCACCCATTGTAGGTTCACTGATGGTGAAGAAAGAAAAAGTCCTGGTTTCAGATCTTGATCCAGATCACCACCAAAATATAATGGATTCATCTTTAGGCTAAAACAAACGTGAAAATTCATAAGAATGTGTCTCTGACTTTTTCCGTAAAGTTGCTAACTCACAGACAGACAGACAAACAGACAGACAGACAGACAGACAGACTCAACTAAAACATAACCTAGTAGTAGTTTCCCATTCAATAAACTGCATTTTGTGCATTTGGTACTTCTGGGTTTACGTGTCAGACATTCACGTTAAATATCTAGTTTTTTAAAAACCTTTTGATTCTAACAATTTGCTCCAAATGGATTTTAAATGTCATAAAATGGGCAATATAAATAACATTACAATTGCTAATATATAAGCCAAAATACTATATGCAACGCACACTGGCAAAAATATATTTTTATATTTAAATACAAAGGTTAGGTTTTTAAAGATGCACCCATGTGCATATAAGTTATGTGTGCTGTGTGACTTAGCTTTATTGTCTCTGACATGAAAACTGGTCATGTGATGGGAGTCTGAGTAAAGGGTGGACTCCAAGAACAACACAGTCTGCATACTGCAAGTGTCACTCCAAGGGTGTGACGTCAGAAACCCTTTCGGTTCTGACTGAGTCACATAAAAAAACATTTGAGGCGCTCTCCTTTGAATAACAAAACATTGTCATCAAATTAGTTATAATTAAAGATACTTATGGTTTATTATTAGATGCCTAGACAAAAAAAAAGTTTAAGTCAGTGAACATATTATTGAGTTTGAATGCTGTTAGTAGTTTAAAAAACACAATGAGATTTAATTATCTAAAAAGAAATGAAAACTATTTTAAAAAATTGAGCATTCACTCAAAAAAAACAGATAGGTATGACATAGACAGGCATGACTCAGTCACACAGTGGATGTCTCTTGATGTCAGAGTTTGGTGCTTTGCGTCAAATATTTTACATTCAAGTACAGTGAGGCACCATTACACTGTGTACGGCATGGGTCCTCCTAGCATAACAAAAACTTAAAACATTAGGGAAATAAAGCAGCTTCCTTTCCTACTACAACTCATAGTAATAAAAATAAATAAATAAAAAAACCTGCGTGGTTCAGTACAACTGATATTAAAAGATACGACCTGATTCAATTCAATCTTCTTCCTACACCTTGCAATTCTATATTGCACCTCTGGACCAGCTGTTGGTCTTCTTATTATTTATTTTAAATAACTATTTAAGTTAACTATTCCGTTTTAGTTTCAAACAAAAATTAACTTCAGTAATGATTGAATTAACTTCAGTCATTACCAAATGTAATGACTGAAACTTAGCTGTTTAGGAAAACAAATACACTCAAACACTTAAATATCAAAGCACACTTTTAAAGAAAATCCTTGAAATATTATGAATATAACAAAACAAAATTTTAAGTCATAGATGGTTATTTTCAGTAAAGTAAACTCAGTCACTTTGTCTGAACAAAATCTCTTGGGTGGCTTAATGTGATCACCAAAATAATTTTCATAAATATTATATATACAAATATTAATGCAAAATGGATGTAACTGGAAAATCTTTGAAAACATTTACAAATTGTAAAGACTCATGTGGTGTTGCTTGTTACAGAAGAATGTAAAAATTATCTTTTTAGTAATATTACTGTGAATTTATATAAAAAAAGCACATTAACAATTGTTATATATTTTGTCATTCGTGCTATTATTAAGAATATTAATTTGTCAGTAGCAATGGAGGTTTGTTAAAAGTTTGTATTTTAAGGAAAATAAAAGAAAACAGCTCATAACCCGCAAAGAAAAAAAGCCATTAGGTGTTAGCCACACCTAAACAAAGCATTGTTCACATACTTACTAACTAATTTCCATCTTTGCGTGCAGCTGATGTCATACTACTTGCTCTGAATGGATATAAAGCTTCTGCTTTAAACCAGTTAACAGTACCAGTTAACCAGCACACAGAAAGGATCTCAGAGCATCAAAACTTCTGTCACTGCAGTGAAGCCTACTCATTAGACAAAACAAGTAAGTGCTAATTTCAGGCATTGCTAATATAAAGAGCACTTGTTAATATATATATATATATATATATATATATATATATATATATTTGTGAATATATTTAGGCAGGCTGTGTAGGCAGTCTGGAGACCAAGCCCTCAATGTCTTGAAAGAATGTATTTCTTTTAGATAAAAGGTAGTGCCCAGAATGCGATGGTGCTATTCTTCTTCTTAAGAAAATAATTTGTTTTGGGGAAGATATGGCAAATGTTTGAGCACTTGTTGAACTTCTGTTTTTAAGAAGGTGTTGGTGTAACGACTTCATTAAAGAAATGCAATGACAGAAAACAGGACTATGAACTTTAATCGAATAGCAGAAGGTTTCCACTGCGACAACATACTCACTCAGGCTGAGATATGCATAATGATATTATAACTAGGATCGAATTGGAAAGTATTTAATTGAATGTGAATGTCTGATTAATTTAATTATATATTTTTTCAAAAGAATTGGATATGCTTATCTTGTGAAATACCTTATGATTACATTTGTTGGGGAATGGCCATATATAAACTAACGCAATTGAACTAATATGAATTAAACTGAGTTGAACTTGTATGTATCTCACATTTATATATGCTCTACTGATGGACTTCTTCATGCAATAGCAGAAAACAGTGTTCATAAATTTAATTTTCTTTTGTTTTGGAAAACTAAAGAAAAGTTTAGGGGAAAAGAAAGATCTAAGAATGATACTATCTAAAAAATTTTTAAAAAATATACAAAAATGTAATTTCTTTTGACATATTACTTTAGAGGCAGGGGTGCACAGTGGCCTTTCTGCATGGAGTTTGCATGTTCTCCCCATGGGTTCTCACCGGGTACTCCTGCTTCCTCCCAAAGTCCAAAGACATGCCTGTTAGGTTAATTGGTGTGAATGAGTGTGTGCATGGTTGTTTGTGTGTTGTCCTGCAATGGACTGGCACCCTGTCTATGGTGTACCCCGCCTCCCGCCCATAGACTGCTGGAGATAGGCACCAGCTTCCAAGCGACCCACTATGGAAGAAGCGGTATAGAAAATGACTGAGTGACTGACTTTAGAGGCATTGTAACAGATATAGGAAAGCGATAAGATGAGAAAAGTAGTTCAAATAGGAGAGTACTAGAAGGTTTTCAGTTTAAACAAATTTATTAACACAAATGACAGCTAACAATAATAATTTTTTTAAACAGGAAATCCAGGAAAAAAGATGAAGATTTTATTGATACTCCTTCTGGTAGCCGGTAAGTGAATACAAATGACAGAAAGATGTGTTTTTGATGAATAGCAGAGAAAACCAAACACTAGATTGGGCACCATTAAAAAAGAAATATTGTCAATTTCATTTAGGCGTAGCCACAACCATGATGGGCGGCCCCCAAACCCCAAAACCCCACTACTCCCAAAACCAAAAACGCGTAAAACCCTGCTGAAAATACAAAACCCAGNCTCGGTTTTCAGTTGGAAATGTCTGGAATTGTTACATGACAAATGTGCTGGAACCCTGCCAATTTGTTTTATTATTTCAGCTTTTCTGCTTTAAAAATAAAACAAGTAGATCATGTTTTACATGTATGTTTAAAATGTTTGTTGCAAATATGGTATTTGCCCATATTTATAGTTGGTGATGCCTTTGGGTTTTCCTTAACAGACCCATGACAAAATTAGCGCTGGGTTCAAAATACCCCAAAAGGGGCAATGCTGGTGTGGGGGAAAAGGCCCGGTGAGCCTGGTAGCAATCCCTGATTCGAGTCCTGACCCCTGCAACCTGTGCTGCATGTCTTCCCCCTCTCTTCCCCCCACTTCCTGTCTTCCTACTTTGAAATAACAATAATAAAGGCCACTATTGCCACAAAAAACAACAACCTCCAACAATAAAAGCCCACCCCTCTGTGCAACCCTCACAGTGTAAGAAGGTGAATGGGCCTTGCTGCTACACAGACGTCCATGAATGGATCGTATAGCTGGTGAATAATCCGTCTAAGTCGCTGTGTCCTCTCCTCCTGTAGGTTTTTTATGTCTGCAAAGCAGCTTATTTTCTCTTTCGGGTGAAAACTATGGTCTTAAGGTGTCAGCCCGAAGCATTCAAAGCCTAATGCCAGAGGACTTTCAGAGCTGTTCTAATACTGCGAGATGTATAGTGTGTTAAACTGGTGAAAACAAAGCGGGAAAAAAATGAACGTTCGTGACAATATATTTATATATATGTTAGGAATGTTCAGAGAGCTTATAACTAGACTGCCAGAGCAGGTAAGCCACGCACATTTAAATAAAAGCGGGAGTTGGATGCACAGAAAATGCAAAAAAACTGCAGCAGGGCCGCCCCATTTTGGGTTTGGGGTAAGTAAGCGCACATGAGTCAATGGAAGACTTGATGTGGAAAGTCTGGCAGGAGGTGGTCATGAAATTACCACCTGCATTTCTTCACTGACATTGATCTTGGCTCTGCTGCGATCATTTAGGACTCTGCTGACTTAACATTTTGACTTGAAAAATCAGGGCCTTCCCTCAACACTAAAGTTGTTTTCAGTTCTCATTCAGTGCGACTATTACCACCGTCTCATTCCTCTTTGACTCGCCTCTGCTGAATGAAGGCGATAGAAGCATTTAAAGGCAGAAAAACAGGCTGCGGGCTCCCTGTTGGTTGAAGGATGAGACTGAGTAGAAGGAAAAGAAATAGAGAGGTGAAGTGGAAAGATCCAGCTTCTTAGATCCCACCAATTACAGGAACATTTGGGGAGCCAGGTTCTGCAGAAGACATTAGCAATCATTCCTCAGTCATATTCCACTCTCTTTTTCTGGCTTTATTCTTGCTTTCTGTCCTTTTTTTTTCTTTTTTCCATTTTCTGTTATGATACCAGAGGGGTTTCTCTTGGTGAGGTACTTCCTGGAGTAAGTTCTCCTACAGTGTATCAGATTTCTCTCACACAAGACTGTGATGGAGAACTGAAGCATTCAAGGATTCATTTATTTTAGCAAACAGACTTACAATTAAAATTGTTTGGTTTTATTAGCGTAATGGACGCCTCAAAGATTGAACTAAAAGCTTTGTGCTTGTGGCAAAATGTTTTACTCCCATCACATTATCGTGAGTCTGTCTTGCGTGTTAATATTGTATGATTTATGCTGCCTTAAGTAGATCAGTCTCCAGCATTGTTTTCCTGCTCATCTGATACTGTTAGTATACAGATGTGGCTCTCCAGCTAAGCCAGGCTGCTGCAGGTTTGTTTGGACATGTCAAATGATTCTGTGGGAAGACCATCACAATCTAAAGACAGCATGTATAACGCACATATGCACTACTGCTACAGAACTGATGTAAGTACTACTGAGTTTTACTGATGACTACTACACAAGATTAGCAAAATGGACAGACTTTGGAACAGGAGAAAACCAGGAGTGATCAAGATGACGGCCCTGTTAGTCTTAGCTCTCAAATACCAAGCTAACTGCTGGCTCAGCATGTTTGCATGCACATCTGGGAGTACTGCAACTACATCTGCAGTGGCCACAGAGGTGCTGATTAACTCTGATGACTTAATTTGTTACTTTGGGGGTGGGGGGTGGGGGGGGGGGGTGTAGTTACACTGGACAAGTTTTACTGCAGCCATTCAGGCTTTAAAGGCTTACATGTGCAAACCTTAGAGTCAGTGGGATGAAGAAAAACCGTCTCCTGCCTGTGATCTGCTCAGTACCGGTCCAGTTAATGACTCCAGCAGACGCAGTCCTGTCTTCAGGAGACATATAAAAAATAAGATCATGAAATAGACAAAAGCTCCTCTTCATTTTACAGGAAAAATAGAGAAAGTGACGTATCTTTTTTTCTGTGCTAAGTTACCGCTTTATCTTTGTCGGGCCACAGCATTTTTATGTAGGTGTGGTTACCAGGCCACATCTGGGGTTTTTCCTCTCTTCTTTTAGGGTAGCGGAATTTGAAACTAAAGTAAAATATACAGGTTCCTTCATCAAGCCCTGTCAGAGCGAGGAAGCAGAGGAGTAAAAGAGGTAGAGACAGGGAATGACCATTAGTCTGTTCTTCTCCGCTTTAATTTCTCCCGAAGATAAGTGAAATCACATGTTGGCAGCCATTCCAGGAGAAAATATACAGAGGAGCAATAAGAGAGCAAAGAAAGATTCAGGCAGAGCAAAACAGAGCAGAGAACAAATAAAAGTTTGCACTCAAACTTAAGAAGTAAATCAGACTGTTATCCAGGAGCATCTTTATTAACTTTGTGCTTTTGGTAGATTATTTCGGAACATAGCCATACTGTATGTTTAAGGTTGTTTCATGAGTGGCCCAATTTTAGGTTTCACGGTTTTTTGGGGCTAATATGTAACAGTTACTTTTTGCAAACAGGCAATTATAAGAAGTAGCGGAATGTTTTTTGTGTCCAGGCACATGGGAACACAACTTTTCCATGGCTAACTACAAGTGCTTGACATGCTAGCATGCTAAAATTAAGTTTTAGGGTGTATTTTTTTAAAGTAATAATTATGAAATTGTGAAAGTATTCCAGATTTTGAGCCAAAGCTGATCAAATGCAGACCAGACTCTTCAGAACGCTGAGAAATATCCCTTTACTTTAACAATGAAAGGAAACAGGCGCAAAACATTGTTGGCGCCTGTTTACAAATAGTTCACATCTTGTCTGTTGCTGTTTTTTTTTCTGCAATGTACCAATTGCCTGCACATAAACAACTCAAAAATGGTGAAAGCTTCTTCAGTGCTGATATTGGCAGAGTGCTATCTGCCATCCCAGTCAGTCTTTAATAATCGACTCTTGTCAACACAGCAGGAACCCAAGAACTGCTTCCTTTCTTACTTTAAACTAAGAATTTCTCTCATAATAATAGTTTACTTTCTTCGCAGCAGCTGAATAGTGCTTCACAAAACAGACGTCACTTTAACGAGACATTGTGCCGTTTTTATATACCAAGGTCCAATGGCACGAGATCTTGTTACATCTAATAATCATCTCACTACTGTTAGCAGTACAAGCCTTTAAAATGTGTTCGTTTTTTTATTGATTTAAACATTAATGGTAGATGTTCACTAACAGATGACATAGTATGTATATGTATGTGATTTCTTAAATGAGATACACATTGTCAGTTTATCCCTGTAATTTTAACTTTGCTCCATAAAACAACTGTTGCCACACTGGATTTTGAATATGGGTTCGCTTGTTTATTTTTTCCTGCATGTTTTGAAGGTGTAATTCCAACTTCTGAGAGATCCAGTTAATTTTTCAGAACTCAGAAATTCCAACTTTCAACTATAAATGGAATGCATCACATCTACCTGTAGCGGCTAGCTAGACTTCTAATATTATCTTGTACATAAATAGGAAGTGCAGTTTCGTTTTTATCACTGTTATTGACCCTAAACCAAAAATGGAGTTTAAACGAAAATTTAACATGGAAGACTCATCACCCCCGCCGCATCCAATCACTCCTCACTGGCTGCTCCAATCAACGGCAGGGCCGCACTTCTCCTTGGCCAATCATCTCCTAGGGCATCACTTTTAAAGACCTTCTGCATGGAAGACGCTGCTCTTCTGCTAAGCTTCGACCCTCCTCCACCCCTTCTCCACCATAGGCTCCCAACTCCTTCCAATATACCAAGGCCTACGCCACCACCAGGCTCGGATCCCGGGGGGGAGACGTACCTAATCATAATCCTAAGATGTTTATTCAAACCCACTTCATCCTCAGCGTTTACGTCTTCCTCTGGGGTCCGACCGCCAAAGAAATAATCTTTCATTAATAAACTGTCCAACCGTCATCTTGTTGTTTTTCCATTATGTGAGTCTTTCCAGGTTGAAATATACATAAAAAATATACATAAAATAAACGTATTATCTGTTTTGGTGGTATGCTTATACTAGCTGCTTAATTAGTTAATTATTAGTTGTTAGGTCATCAGTGCAATCTGCTCACAGTTTGCTAAATGTAGCAAAACAGAATTACATTAATAAGAGAAAAGGATGGTCGCTCCTTTAGTTTTCACACCATGACTGTC
Organism: Crenichthys baileyi; assembly: GCA_036173005.1. Classification (NCBI taxonomy): domain Eukaryota; kingdom Metazoa; phylum Chordata; class Actinopteri; order Cyprinodontiformes; family Goodeidae; genus Crenichthys; species Crenichthys baileyi. The sequence continues at coordinate 52,948 of JAHHUM010000371.1, read as the reverse complement.
TGTGCTTTTGTGACCAGAATTTTAATTTCTCCTAAGCAAAGGAAAAATATAAAACTTTATTTCAGCCAGTTGGTAGGCAGTGCACAGCAACAGGTAGGGAAGCTGGAGAAAAGAAAAATCTCTTAAAATTAAGTTAAAATGTAGCATGACGTAGGATGATGGAAAAACTGTCGTTTTGAAACTACAGATTTTGTTGCCATTCCTTTTACTTAGAAAATCCATTTATGAAAAATGATGGTCTTTTCTGCTGCTTTATTTTGAAGTGCAAAGTTTCTGTTGAGCTAGGTTCCTCCAGCCGCAACAAGGGAAGGGATGAATCCCCCCACTTCCTGAGCTAACGTTTGTCTCCATATGTTGCATGTACGCTCAATGTTTATGGGAGATTTCTCATTCGCTTGTCATTTTCTCAGCTAACTGAGGGAATTCTACATAGTAATCACCCTGTCATTGCTTATCCCTTAGACATTTTAGCAGCAGTCTGTCTGTTGTCAGCTTGTCCTCAGCTGTAACTGTGGCATCTAACAGAAACCTCCATTGATCTTCCAACTTCTGCACTGCTGAAACACAACCCTGCAGCTCATTCTACCTGACAGCCCCAGCCAGAACCCATTGCAATCTCCCCTCTTTTCAGAGCCTCTTTGTTGCCCTCCTCTTGGACGGCAGCCAACAACACAGACAGTGCAAGTGATCTACGTGAGCGACATTTTGTTTTCCCTCCTTTAACCTTATTCCTCACTCGCTCACTTTTACCCTTCCTTGAGTTAGCACCCCCAACGGGACTAATCCACAGCGAGGTATAATCCAGTCCCTGGTGTCAGTGATAATGCGGGCTTAATTTCATTATGGTGTTTAATGGGCATACCAGCAGACTGGGTTACATGGCTGCGATACCGTGTGGGTCCCCCTTTCAGGCAGGTTCCCAGAAGGTTCTCTCAGCCTTAAACAATTATTTACCCTTTTTTTGGGGAAAAAAAAAACCTTTTTTGTTCTAGCTGGGGGGTTTTCCCTTTTTCCCCCTCCCATTTTTCCTCCCCCTTTTTTTAATTTTGGACTAAAGGAAAAATTTTTATCAGGAGCTTAAACCCTTTTAATGGTATCTATGCAAAAAGTTTTAAAGATACACAGAGAAATCAACCATTCACTGGAATCAGATCAAGTTCTTATCAAATAAAGTAAAGCAGTAAAAATCATGCTAAAAACCCACTTTTTGGGGGGGGATGCTTTTTCCAAATTGAAAAAGCATCAGAGTTACCCTATTATCCAATCATAAGGTTTTTTAAAAAAATGGGGTTTGCATTTATAGGATATTTAAAAGGAAACTGAATTTTATTGTTAAAGACATTTTTTTTGTGGTTAAATTCGGGGCTAAAAACGAGAGCAAGACCCCAAAAGAGAAAACAAAGGGGGCTAAAACAGAAAACCCAAAGTTGGGGGTTTTTGGGTTATTTTGAGCTTAAAAATTTTTGGGGAAATGAAAAATGTGGGATTTGGGGGTATAAGGGGCCCCAACTTTCAAAAAATATTAGTGGGGAAGTTCGGGGGTCCACATTCTTGGGGGTTTCCCCCATTTCCCAAGGGTTAGCCCATAAACTAGTAAACCACATTTATTGCTCCTAAAAATGCTAAAGACTCCTTAAAATGTGAACTTCATAATAATTTTGTTTTTCTTTTAAAATAGTAAAATTCTGTTCTATCATGTACTTGGTGTGACATCACTTAACATCATTGTTAGCTTAATTATCATGTGTGTTGTATAGCATGTAGCTTTTAAGTATGAATATTAGGATATCTCTTTTTACTAAATTTTAATTGGTCACAGGGTGACAAGATAAAAAAACCTCAGACCCTGATACCTTTTTTCCCAGAGCGGGAAAATTTTGGTTGTTTTAAAAAACCCAGAATATCTCCAGATTTTGGGAAGCAAAAAAAAATTTTTTTTTTTTTTTAAATTTCCCAAAAACAACTGCTTGGGAAAAAATTTAAACCCCGTTACATCTTCAGATGATGGATTGCATCATGGAGGATCATCATCATGCTAACTGTCCTAACCTCCTCCAATATGCTGTACTTAAAATGCATGTATTCAGTGATGATCCCTCGCTAAGCACACTCAAACACAAAAATACAGTTTTTGCAATGGAAAATAGGTACATGTAGTGTTTATTTTAATCCCGGGGAATATTTTTGGCTTACATGTGTGTTTTTTCCTTTTACCCGCCCCCTTGGGATGTGGTATACTTTTGAAAAAATAATTATTTTTTGCAGACTATCTTTTACTGGATTTCTTGCATGGTCCAGAATTTTGGACATTACTCATTATTTCTTTCCAGCTGTCTGCTAAAAGGGACAAGTGTCAAAAAAGAGCAAAGATCTTGGAAGAGACTAAAGGTACCTGATGTATAAAAGTAATACTCTTCTCATTATTTCCTTGATCAGAACCTGATTCCATTTCCCCCCCCTTCAAAAAAACTCCACCCAATCCTGTCCCCACCCTTCATTTTTTTCCCCTTCCCACTTTTTTTTCAACCCCCCCACAACCACAAAAGCCCCCTTTTTTTTCCCACATTTCTTTATCCCCCCCCCCTCCCCCTGGTTTGCCCCCCTTCCCTCTCTTTTTTTTTTCCCCCTTTTTCATTTAAAATTACAGTAAATTTAAACCTTCGGGCTTTGGTGAGCTTAGGGCTTTATTTTTAATAAACCTTAGGATTTAGCTGCAGGGTTTTAAGGCTTCTCTGGGGGGCCGCCTGGGGCCTGGGGGCCCAAAATTGGGGGCCTTCTTTTTAAAATATTTTCAAATAGCTGAAATCCCCAAAGGGCCAATGAGCATGTAGGGATAGGCAGGCTTTGAGGGCCTTGATAAAGCACTAGCATCATTATTTTGTATTAATTTGGGGGACCCTGATCCTTTTTAAAATAATAAAAGGCCTGGGGGTCTTTTCTTTTTGGGCAAGGCGTTTTGTTTAATAGAAAGAAAGGCCAAAAGGCACCTTTAAAACACACAATCCCCAGGGCACATTCCCCCGGTAAAATTTTTAGTGACATTGGCTTTCAAAAGCACTTATTGTTTACAACCACAAATTAAAGGGGGTTTTTATTTGGGATTTTATGTAATTTAACCCCCAACACAAGTATTTTTCAAAAATAGGGGAAATGGGGGAAAAAAGAATGTCTAGTTTCCCTTTTTTTTTTACAAATGAAATTTTTGGAAAAAGTGTGGCTTTGTTTTTTGCTTTCACCCCCCTTTTTTGGGGTCAATTTTATTAAAAACCATTTTTCACAAAAAAGTCTTTCGGGCTATGTGGGCTCCCCCGGGTTTTGCACATTTAATTAATGCAATTTTGGCCAATTTGTCTTGCAAAATAGCACAAGTTTATTCAGATTGGATGGAGAAGGTTTGTGAACATCAGTTTTCAAATCTCATCACAGATTCTGTATGTTTACCAAATCTCATCTTTTGCAGCCTCTAACAGGTTTTCTTCTGGGAATTGGGGGGCTTTACTTTGCTCATTTGTCCGCTTCCTTTTTTCCTGTAGAAAGGGAAAAGCTCCCCAAACCCCCCCAAATGCTGCCCCCACCCCCATAGGCTTTAAAATGTGGCCCCCTCTTGTTTCCCGTCGCAAATTTTCCTACCCAGCAGTTTATTTTTTTTTTTCTCTTGCTGCCTTTCCCGTTTACCATTTCCTTTTTTTAAACCCCTTTTGGGCCCGCCCCCCCCCGTCAGTTTTAGGTGGTTACTAATGGTTTTCTAAATTTAAATGACATTTTTAAAGGGGGGGTTTTTTTAAAATTTAAATTTTGACATAATCAAGTCAAAGGGGCCTGAATGCAAATACAGATGACATTTTTCAGATTTTTTCTATTTCTTTTTAAATATATGTGCTAGTTTATGTTGGTCTATCCAATAAAAAACATATTTTTGGTTGTAACGTGAAAAGACTGAAAAAGTTAATCTAAAGAAAACTTTTGCAAAGCACTGCATGTATGTTTTTGTAATGTGATATTGCTTGTGCATATTTTTCCAATGTATCCTGCAAGTTTTTTTTGTGCAATACATGCCAATTTGTACATGCCGAGGGCTGTTAAATGTTGCAGGTCTGTCGATGTTTATACACCAACTTGAGGTGCATGTATTTCATTTCTTTTTTATTTTTTCTTAATGTTTTTTGCTTTTGGCACTAGAGACATTTTTTTTAAATGGAGTTCATTTTGATACAACTTTATATTAATACTCTTTACTCTTTATGTTAAAGAGTAAAAGGAGAGATCTGGATTTGTTCCACGCTAAACGAAGCCTGATTTTTATTCTTTTTTTTACTTCTCCTTAAGGCAAGCCAAGCGGACAGGCCGTAAATTTTAAATAATGAACTGCCTTGGCTGGACTTGGCGGGTCGAGCGGAGAGGGAGGTGAATTGTGGGGACAAGCTGGGTACGGCCTGACGTCGGGAGAGAAAGGAGCGAAAACAGCCTTGATGGATAAGGGGAGCGAACAAAAGCACTTTAGAATGTCATCTCAGGACAGAGGAGGAGAATAAAGTTCTCCACAATATATGATGTACAGTAGAAAAGCTTGCTTCTTTAGCTTCTTAAGGAAAGTTTTTAATTTGTCCCTGGCGCAGGAGTCATATGGGAAGGGGGAGAGTTTTAAAATGTAAAGCTGCTGGGATTAGGGCTCGAATGAGGGGATGACACAGGAGATGAGGCTTGGAGAGACTACGACTGACCGGGTAGCTTGTCTTTTTTTTTAGGCGGTCCAGAAGAGACTTTGTGGCAAGTCGGGGATGAAGAAGGGGATGAAGGGAAGATAAGTTGGAGATTACAGTGTAGGATGGATGTGAAGGCTGATGAAGTCTGAGTTAAATGTTCTTAAGTAAGGCCAAACAAGCAATGGAAGCAACTCGTAAAGTTCTGATTCGAATCTGCAAGCTTTTTCACATCTCACTTTTTGTAGCTGCTGCTATTTTTTCAATCCTTTTATTACTGCTCTCCTTGTGCTTTAACAGGCTTTTATAAACCGACCACAGCTGCAAAAGAGAGTAACGCTGGGAAAGGGGTATTTAGAGAGGGCGGGAAAAAGGGGAAGGAGTGGGAATTGAATCATGAAATGAGGACCATATTTCCATACTGTGCTGAAACGTGGTCCTTCCATTTTTGGGTCCTCTCTCTCCTCGTATCCTTCTTTGTGTCGCTGAAGTGCACTTTGCAGCTGTTCATCAGTAGTTGTCTGTTTGTTTGTCTCTGTCCACCCCCTCCTCTCCCCCGATGCCGTGTCCCCCCTCTCTCTAAGCTTTTAGCTCATGTAAACTTTGTTTTTCATCACGCTCTTTCCACCGCCGGGCGCCTCTGCTTTTGATTAAGGTTTAAAAAAGCAGCAGACCTGGCTCTCACCCGCTCTCCACTGTAACTAACTGAGACGCCATTTCATTTTTCTCCCTCCTCCCTCCACCCATTTTTTCATCCTGCTTTCTGCAGCCGTTTGTTTAGGCCACGCGGCTCTGGAAAAACTCCCCTTCAACTGTTTGTTGAGCTTTCCGGCAGGAGCATCTTGAACTCATGCTGCTCTCCTCCTGGCTTCTGACCACTACAAAGGAGATCTTTCTCTTCGGTGTGAAAGCGGGCTAAAGGGTAAACCCCTGCCTGAATCCCACAGTGCCATGCTTAGGCACGAACGCCTGCCGCAGAACTACACTGGTAGAATTTGACCAACTAAATAAGTATAAATATTTTCATGCACTTTAATTGTGTTGATTTCAATTAATAGTTCAGAGTTGAATTTAGTTTAAAGACACGAGTTTTGAAACATTTTTACTGGATCATTATTCTTTATTCTAAATAATTACGTTTATTTCAATTATTTTGTTTGCCGGGTTTCTTCTGCGTTAAAAAAAAGAAAAATAAGACTCATAAGACTGTTCGGTTTGCAAAATCATAAGAAACGTTTTGAATCTATTTTAACAAGGTGGCCTTTTCCTTGGAAACACAGCTAACATGTGTTGCTTATTGGCAACAGCTGCCTCAGGGTGAAGAAGCTCAGCTTGTTAGCAAGTTGAACTGTAGCATAAGCTTTGTCTCTAAACTAGTTGAAGCTGGATACAAACTTAAATTTGTGCTTCATTTCTTACTGAAATAATGTAGTTAATGTTTGAGTTTAAACAATGTTGAACATTACCTTTACAAACCAATATTCCTAATTTTAATGTCTAAAATTAACTACAGTCCTTAAATTCCTTTTTATAGTGTAGCTGAACAACTTCGACTCATGTTCTTCTTGCATATTTTTGCCACAGTCTGTTCCCACTCTTCTGCCTCTGACCTCAGCATCACTTTAGATTTCTCCCTCTCTTTCCCGCTGCTGCTGCCGCCTCAGCCAGACACACTGCAGCTGAGTGGGCCGCAAGCATCTGTTTACAGTGCTCCTTCTGCAGTGTGAGATAATGATGGCCAGATACAGCCCACAGTTAAATAAACACGTTGCCACCTCCCTCCTGCAGGCCCAAATTCGCGCACCGCCTCGCTGCGGAGGGTCTAGCAGCAGCTCCAAACCTAAGAGGCTCTAGCGGCGTTCCCAAATATGTTGCCTTAACTGTTATTATTGGAAGAGCGTGGGTCGGCAGAACACACACGGGAAGATGCCAGAGTGACGTGATGTAAATCCAAGCTCGGTGGAATATTATGTGAATGTAAAACAACTGGAACAAGGTCGTTTACAGACATAAGGATGACCTGCTTCAGATACCACCAGATGGATGGCGATTACTGCATCCGCTTTGGGTCAAGAAGGTTCATAGGAAACCAAAACAAATTGCATGTGGAATTCTTTCCAGTGGTTGCCTAATCGCTCTGGTATTGCATTTTATGCTCCAAAGGTTCTAAAACTCATTTATCTCCAAAACCCAACAGTTTTGTCTGGGCTTGGGTCTGTTTTTGTGCATAGTAGAAATGAAGAGTGCAAGTCACAGGTCAGCTTGCTCTTCCATGACGCAATTATCTGACAAATGATATATCAGTTGCCTGATTGGACTTATTTAGACATATAGTAGCAGCTGCAGCTAACGATTATTTTAGTAATTGAGTAACTGGAATTATTCGAGGAATCATTTCAGCCCTAGTAGCAATGTAACACATCTTGACCTGACAATATTTAACAAAGAGTGTCAGGCACTTAGCACACAGCAATATTAGTTGCATCCAGAAAATGCTGAAGAAAACACAGTTGAAGAGTTCCAGTTTTCATGAAACTTTGACCTGCCGATACCGATTTCAATCAGTTCCAAAAATCCATGGTTTGGGAAACATTGTCTGTGTGCATTGTTCAGAAAATATAGATCCATACTTTGATTCTGAGATTTTCTAAAAGCTGTCAACATTTCCAAATCCAGCAAGTTTCCTAAGAGAGGTTGATAGCTAAAGTTAAAACGGAGCAGCTTTGCACTACTCTGTTTATCCTTTCTGTTTTCTGCTGAAAATCTAGCTCTCTCTCGCTTTTTGGTTGACTGAAAGAGAAACAGACATGTATCACTGTATCATATAAAATACAGTTTTCCTTTTAAATAGCTTCTTACGTCGTGCCTTCTCTGGCTTCATTTTAAACACTTCCCTAATGGTGAAAATAGCAGTTCCAACTTCCAACCAGAGCGTTGCCAGCGTATAGTTTCAGCATTTGCTGATTAGAAAAAGATGAGATTATTCAGTTTCTGAGCGACCAGTCACCGGTCAGGGCCGACCAAGCTGAAAATTACCCAATTTTAGTCACTAGTTGATGTCACTGTGGCTTGACACAATAGTTGTTGTTAATTGATGCTATTGAAATTAACAGTATTGAATTGAATTGACTCCCTTTTTTCAATAATATAAAATGGTGCACCAAAACGATGAAAGTAAGCTCACTGCTGTACACTAGTTATAAACTGTGTCTACCTTCTTAGCAGAACCTCAATTTAAATATCAAACAGGTTCCATGTAAGTTCAAAAGAATATTTTGATTTTATGCTAAGTTGTTAGCTAATAGCTTATCGGTGTTCACCTCATTAGAGCTAAAATAAATCGCTGTCAAACTTGCTTTGTTATCTTCATAGAGAAAACTAAATAAATGTGAACAAAATATTGGCCTCTGTGACATAATTCAGTATTGGTTCTATAAAAAGTTGTCTTTAATATTTTGTTGCATCAATGGTTCCTCTCATTTTAAAAGCTTTTTAAGCTAAAATGACTCACTGATGAGGTTAAGCCCACCTTGCACTAGCCATTAGCATTAGCCTCCAGGAATGAGTAATTACACAAAATAAAGATGCTAATAAAGTTAACTGCTATAATTGAGTTATTATCTGCTCATATTTTCTCAGCAGAACCCCTACTTAACAAACACTGGACTATCCATTCAGGTAAATTAAGACTCTAATAATAAAGATAAATAAAGTTAATAAAGACTCTATAGCCAACAGCTCACTGGATTCACCTTATTGGAGCTAAAATTACATTGTATGCTTGTCAAATTTATTTTGTTTTATAGATAAAATGAAATAAATATGGACAAAAAATAGAAATTTTTCAAAATCTTGTGATGTAAACCTAACAAACTAAGAAAATGTTTTTGTAAAGATGGGACTAAAAGTGTGGGAAGGAGCTGCCAAAGTCCAAAGAACAACTTCAAAAGACCTGAAAACCTGGGAAGCTTCTGAACACAACCTCTTTGAAAGATCAGAAAGAGTCTGGCTCACTTGAAGCAACATATCAAAAATTATGATTGATCTAAGTGTGCAGTAGTACCATATCTCTGTCCTCACACAAGTCAAAGTATTTTGATATAACTCTAATTACTTTTTTTAAAACCTTTTAAATCACCCTTTATGTACTCTTGCTACACCCCTAACTCTTCAAAGTAACTACCCTTTAAATGTACAATGAATTCCCAAAAGCCATGTCTCTAGTCAACCTGTTAAAGAAAGATAAAAATGGCCTAGATACGTTTGAATGTGTTTGTAGGGCTGCACATGTAGAAACCTCTGTTCTCAGTATAATTTGAAGTATTTTCTTTCAGTGAAGCTGTCAGACAGCTGAGATGGAGACCAAACTGCAGACTAGGTTCCAGAGAGCAGGTTTGTTGTGTGGAACCTGGCTCACTAAAGGCTGTCACATGTTAAAAATACATGCAGAGTCAAGCAGCATTACGCTTATAGTTTAAAGTTTTCCAAGCTCATTTATATACAACATTGCCCTTTGGCCAGAGGGTGCAGTTTGAATGTGTTAGAAACTGTTCTTGCACCTGTTATTCACCTGAATCTGCTCATAGATCCTACAGGGGGCCCTGAGGCTCCTCGGGGGCGTCAGGAGAACCCTTGCACGCAGTCACACACACAAGCGCTGCTGTCGGAGTGGAAAACATCACATCATCATCTAAAACGGCTTGCTTTTTCATTTCAGCTGTCCAACCTCCCCCTCTCTGCTATATCTCTCCCTGTCTTCTCATGTCATCCAGCTCATCTTTCTTTTCCTGAAGCCCGCCCCCAGTTTTTTGTGTTTTTTTTTTCCTTTGTCCTGCTTTCCCCCCATTCTCTCTGTTTTTCATAAACTCCTGGCTGGGCGTGAGCCAGCGATCCCAGAGGCGTATGGGTGAAATGCTAGACATTTATAAGCAACGGCCAGACAGATGCAGGCTCATCTGGCCTTCCCCTCAACATGAACATCTTCTCCACTTAATGCCACGAAGACCTACGCAGCAGGGCAGCCACCAATTTTTCACGATTTTGGCAGAGATATTTGACAGGAGCTGTCATTTAGTTGAATATCCTCAATGACATAACCACAAAAATATCTCATTCATTCTTTCACCCTGTGATTCGATCTCAGTGCATTGATCTAAATCATTCCATTTTAGCTATGACCGTATGTTTAGAATCATTGTTCTACTGGAAGTTGACCCTCCGTCCCAGTCTCAGTCCTTTGCAGCCTCTAACAGGTTTTCTTCCAGGAGCGACCTGTATTGAGTCCCAACCATCTTCCCAACAGCTCTCAGAGTAATAGGGTGCCGAATGCAAATACGTGCCACACTTACCTTGTGTATCACATAAAATAAATTGAAGTTTGTGGTTGTAAAGTGATAAAAAATGTGAAAAACTGTAAAAGTGCTTTACTTGCAGGTAATGAGGCAGAAGTCAGTGATGCTTATTGATGAGTATGCTTTTAGCTAAGTGGATTTTTGCCCAGTTTAATCTCGCTTCATCGTGTTGATTCTATTCAGAGGATGGAAGGAGGGTTTTATAGCTGTTATGTGGGTTAATAATTTAATAGATGGATTGATAGATGTTACGAATAAATCAACAATTATCAGCTTCACCGAAGGAGAGCCTGAGTAGACCCGTAAGCTGTCTGAATTAGGCTAATCCTCTGTGTCTGACATGTATGGGCATGCCGTTGGATGCTGATCTGTTAGGGCTAATGCATGCAGACTGTATATTATTATATACAAGGCTGTTGAAGCATTTGCCTGCTTCTGATGGTTACAGCACAGTTATTCTCACATTATACAACAGTAGATGTTTTCAATTTTTTACTGATCTACGGGGTGAATCTTTTGTACTAGTGCCCGTGACGCTGGTGAAGATAGGAGGCTGGTGTGTTTATCAGCCGGCATGTCAGAGACAGGAAGACTAGGACAGCTGTTTACTCACCTTATCAGCCCGACAGATAAAGCCAGCTTTGACACAGACGGCAGCTCGAACGCTTGGTCAAGCACACAAACACTGTAAGACTCATTAGTTTAACTGTGCGCAAGACTGCTGTCTGGAATGCGTGCACGGGAACAAAGTTTGCACATGCACGTTCCAGTTCGGAGGCACTGACCTCAGGGCCGGTTCATACAGGGACACAGACTGAGAAATGCGGCAGGGCGGTGACTCCCAGACATCTGGTGGTCAAAGGTTCCCTTGCTATCTGTGTCCTCATTGAGCTGATTGTTTTTTCTCAGGCATCATCTGCTTCTTTCTGTCTGCCCATCTCTTCTTCCTCATCCTTTCTCTCACTGGCAGCTGAGAGAGAATAGATCCTCATTTCATGCTATAGGTATGCAGATCTTGCTGATCCTTCTCAACATTTATTAATTTATTCTACAGATTTATTTATTTATTTATTTGGGGCTTACAGGTCCACGTGGCAAAAGCCCTCACAACCTGTTCAAACAGCTCTTCCAGTTTGTACACACATACAAACCTTTTTCCAACACAAACAGATATTTAAAGGGATAGTTCATGCTTTCTTAAATGTGGTTGGCTAGAGAATGGACAGTGTCTACGCTGCATTAGAGCAGCTCACCTGGGAGAGTCAGGAAGAGACTTTAATGGGGAAGTCAAATGAACTACAAATTTTTAGAGACAGCCATTTTCACTGTGTTTTCATCTGTTTATGTATTGCCAACTGTTCTCTGTAGCAGCTAAAACAGTCCAGTTTGGACTCGCATCGTGTTAGTGTAACTTTGTGTAGTAGCACAAACATTGTTTGCTTGGTGACAAAATAAACTAGAGATGCTCTGATCAGAATTTGGTAACAGCTTTCTGATTTCTTTTTGGAAACAATTGTCAATGCTGATTGAATCCGATTTCCGTTTAAGTATAACTAAGTACAACTATAAAATACCATATATGCCTTACTGTTTTACATGCCATTAATTAAAAATACTAGAAGAAGAAGCGACATTCCACTGCTTGTGAGAGAGCAGTTGCAGTAAAATGGGTTTCCTAAAACTTTAAAACAAAGGTGATCTGTCTGATATATTAGTGAATAGCAAGATTAGCACAACTAGCATTACAGACAATGGTTAACAGCACAAAACACTGAAACAAACCAACTTTACTGCTCTACATTCAACCTTCCTATTAACTTCTTTAGTTCTTACTCTCTCTCTCTCACTTTCTCTCATTAGTGCTGATGAGGCTAAAAATTTACCAAAAAGTTTTTGAGAAAAGAAAAGAATAGCACCTTCTTGTCATCTTTTGTGAGTTAGAAGCTAGACCAAAACACAGACAGGAACGTGGAAGCAGTAGGATAAGATAAAGGATTTATTAATATAGTATAAAAAACCTAGAGCACAGCACAAGGAGCACAGGACATGGAGCATGGACAGATAAACAGGCAGTGTAACAGAACGATCCAGTGATGAACAATGAGAACCAGTGATCTTTTATACTGAGGGAAAAGTGGAGAATGATATTGAATACAGGTGAGGTAACCAGGGGATAATGGAGAACAGCTGAGGCAGAAAGAAAGCAGAAAAGCTGAGGTAAGAAGAACAATTAAGACAAAGGGACTTGAACTAAGACCCCAAAGACTTCTACCCAAGGGGACTGAACTAGGAAAAAAAAAATCCAACACAATAATAAACTAAGAAACTAAACACAAAGGAAGGAACTAATAAGGCAACCCTTTGAGAACATAAATAACAGGGAAATGATGAAAACAGAGACACAAAACAAACCAAAAATGGGGAATGTTGAACATCTTGTGAAGTTACACTTTAGTATTGGATTTACAAATAAGGACATTCCTAATCTTTTAGCACATCAGCACCAAATTATTATTATTATCTGTATTTTGACACGATTGTGCATCCGACTTTTTCTGTTTTGAAGAGAAAAACATATGGAGAAATTTCTTATTTTGTGGAAGATGAGCTGTCATTACTTTACGACTTTATTCTCGTAATATTACGACTTTATTCTCGTAATAAAAATAAATAAATCTCTTTGGCCCTAATACTCATACGTCAACAGCAATCACATCGAAGAGTGTTGTTCAGTTTCCAACCAGCTTGTCAACAGTCAGGGCAGATCAAGCTTAAAATTAGCCAATTCTAGTCTCTATCCAAAAATACCCAAAATTGCAGTTGTGTGTATAGGAATGTTTTGCTCTCAGTTTTAGATGGTGGACTTTTGCTCTTAAGTTGTCTCTAAGTAGCTCTTAGTTTGAAACAACAGTAATGTTATCATTCTGATTCTGTAAACTGAGACTGCAGTTACTGCAGCCTATGGCCAATAATATTTTGACTACTCATAACTACTTCTTAGCATCATACTTAATAAAAACAAATTGTCTCTAATGATGAGAAATGCACGGTCAGACCAGGATTCCTGAAGTGTATTTTTAGAATAATTTGAGCTAGACATCTGGTTGTCTGCTGATCACCTCTATGTGTGGCCCAAATACATTTTTAGGATTCCATCTGCTGAAAAACCAAAAAACGAAAAAAACGTTTTTATTTTATTTTTTTCCAAAAAGGCTTTGCTGCATGACTTCTTACACAGAGACGAAATGGGAAGCAGCACTTCTACTATTTTGTGAAATCAGCCGGTTGCAGTGTCTATTTAGTTGTGGTGCAATCAGTTTGTTATAAGTACAGAAAACAAGAGCCATACATGTGTATGTGTGTGTGTGTGTGTGTGTGTGTGTGTGTATGAGGGTATAAAGGTCAAAGATAGGCAGCTTCATGTGGTCCTACTGAAATGACCACAAACATAAGCAGAATGTGCTGCAATACAGCCGAGTGCAAAGTAAATACACACATTCAGCCAATCCACAAATCCAGCACAGCATACAATAAGCCGGCACTGGCCTCATCCAGGGAGGATGTGGAGTTTTACACAGTCATTCATCGCTTGCCCCTAATTCATTAGCCCAAATGAGCAGTTATGCAGAGCACACATTATTTTTACAGGCACGCTTTATGTGTTTGTGTGGAGTTTTACAGCCCTCATAATACACGTTTATTTGCATAGTTCACAAACCCCAAAAAAGCTTCAATGTTTTCTGGCCTGTGCTACATCAGACTGTTTGTGTAAATCATTCTGTAATTTCAATGACATTCTCTTCTCTCTGTATTAGTGTTAGTGGAATGTCTCTATGTAAGGTTTAAATCCTGAAGACTGACTTTAGCCAAAATTGTAATGTTACGCAGCACGCACAGTCATGGTTTGGTTAAATGCTAAAAATATAATTTGCGTGACATTTCTGGGATTAGCCGTTAGCTCTAAAATTAATCTGTTTCATCAAAGTAATGACAAGAAGAGAGTTGTCTACTGTGGCTGAAAATATGGACTAGTCCTAAAGTCTTAACAGAGCACAGCTTCAAAAACATCTGCATCTGTAAAAAACACATGAGCAAAGAGGTAAACTGCATACTATTTGAACAAGCTGTGTGGAGCCTCTCTAAGCTAAAACCCTGGCCACATTACCATGGAATATAATGACACCCATTTAACTTTTTACAATTTGTCATGTTATAAACCACAAACTTTACTGGATTGTATGATAGATCAACACAACTATCACATAATTGCAAAGTGGAGGGATACAAAGAATAATAATGGAATTCACCCCCCTTTACCCCGATAACCCTAAATAAAATCCAGTGCGACCTGGTGGCTTCAGAAGGCAGGTCCACCTGTGGGTAATTGAATCTCTGTACAAATCCAGCTGTTTTTGAGAGAGAACATTACTGAACAAACAGCATCATAAAGACCAAGGAACACATTGATAGAAAGGTAGAAATAATAACCCAAGCTTTGAGCATCTCACAGAGTTCAATCCACCATCTGGAAATGGAAAGAGTATGAACTGAGGGACCAGGAAGGAGAGCAGTTAACAGAGAACCAGCCACGATTCCTAAGGTTACTCTGGAGGAGCTGCAGAAACCCACAGCTCAGGTGGCAGAATCTGTCGACATGAAAACTATTAGTCCTGCACTCCATGATCATATAGACACGTGTATGCACTCCATTGTATAAGACCATAAGACGTTTGCCAGAGGCCATAAAGGAGACACAGCAAACTTTTGAAATTAGATTATCTAGTCTGATGAGGGCAAAATAAAACTTTTTAAACTGCATTTAACAAACTATGCGTGGCAGAAAAATTACAGTGCATCTTACCCGGAACACACAATCCCTGTGGTGAAACATAATGGTGGAAGCAGTTTGCCTTTCTACAGCAGGGTCAGGGAAGCTGCTCAAAGCTGATGCGAAGATGGATGCAACTGAATACAGGAAAATCCTGACAGAAAAAACATGTAAAAAACTGAAAGTTAATTTCCTTTCTATTCCCAATTATGCACGTCCATGTAAAAATCCATTAAATTGCCCTAAAGGTTGTGCTTGTGACAGAAACGTGTGAAAAAGTTAATAAATTTGTAAGGCAGTGTACAATGATTATTATTCTTGCTACAACCATAGCTACAATACTTCCCACATGTCATTATCATCATGCACATCTCTTTTAGTAAATCATGTTGGGCTTTTTGTGGTCACCCAAGTCATCTGGGTTGTCTGGCTTTGTTTTTCTGCTTTTGTTTGGCATGTCTTTTTCTGTAACCTGTGTGGATTCACTGACTCCATCCTCAGGAAATCTGGCACAACAGGGATTGAAAATATAGTGCCAAGTCAGAAGTTCACAAGGTCACTCTTTCTCCTTCCAGTATAGCTTCTGCCTCTCACACATCCAGGTGTTGAGATATGAGTTGCAGGTAAGCAGGAGGTCCCATGCGAGTAAAGGTACCTTCAGTCACCCTGAGGACGTGTATATTATTTGGGTATACTGTGAGGATCGTTTTGCACTATTGACCTTTTGGCAGAGTGATGGCACTGCCTGGCATGGGACGTGGCGTGCCGTGTGTTTGCTTCGACCCACCCCCCCACCCCTTGCAACGCAGGGGTTTGATCATGTCCGCTCCCTGCCTGGTGCCTCCTTTTGTGCCCTCTTCTGCTCTGCCAACAACTCCCTCTTTCTCCCTCTCTCATTCCTCCTTTTATTATCTCCGCTCACGTCTTTCTCGGCGAGGCAAAACGTTCCCACAGCTCTCACAGTCCCACCCCTCAACCCCCAGCCACCACCGCCCAAAAACCCCGCATAGTCATCTCCACTTTATTTCTCTCCTCACCCTCCTTTCTGCTCGCCCTTTCTTCCTCTCTTTCATTCAGGTCTTTTTTTCTTGTCTTGTCTTAACCTCTCTCCTCCCTTCCCTTTATTTTGGCCTATGCATCCATCTCCCCACCTCCTCCTCACTTGTCTGTCCCCCCACCTCTCCAATTCCCTGGCAGAGACTGGCATCACATGATCCACTAAATTCCCACTTGTGCCCGGACCCTGCTGCTCAGAAACACACACAGTTCTTACATGTATATATTAACAACATGGAGGTGCAGCTGGGTGGCTCACGATTTTCATTCATAGCTGTTTAGCTCAGCTCTATATGTTTGCATGAAACTTAATATGAGGTATAAAAGGGAAGGTTTTCAGTATGAAAGTGCTGCAGGGTTTTTGTTTGAAGGTCAGTCCTCACATATATTCCATTTGTCAGTAGGAATATTCTACTGAAGGCGGAGAGCCTGCTCCTTCCCTTCTGGTCGAAGGCCCAGCAGCCCCACCGAAACCTTTCCCCCCCCAACGAAAGGCAGATTTCTTTAGCATGTGTTGCTGCTGTGATATTCCCCACCACTACCCCGGCCTGCTGCCAACAAGTGACATCTGCAGGCCAAATGGAGGAATGACACCTCCCCATAAGCCTTTTTAGCTCAATGCTGGATTTAAAGATTCAAAGAGGGAATTTCAGATACAAGCAATATTTTCAAATAAATAAGCAGTCGACACTTTGAAAGTTTTCCTCGCATGAGCTCTTGGTTCTACCCTGAGAACCTTCACCCCAACCCTGTGCCAGTCTTCTCCCTGAACATCACAGCTCATCAGCATAGCTAGAGATAAAAGAAAGAGGGCAGAGGGAGAGAGGAGGGGTTGGTGGGTACACATGGGCAGCCAGCCAGCTCCTCCATCCTTCTACCCCCTGCCCTCCAGTCTCTCCCATGGTTTATTCCCTTTAGGCCCCCCACTCACCCCTTCTCACCCCCTGGCTCCCCCGCTCTGTGCAACATTGGCAAGGCTAGGGCGCAGGCGGCACACAGACGGCCACGCAGATGGGCAACGGGCAATGCAGGGCAGCCTCCCCACACCTGCTCCTTGCTGGCACGGGGTTCGGGGCTGGCTGCCACGTAACACACACACACACTCACACACACAAACACAGATGTGGACCCAACGCAGATTTATCTCTCTCAATTTATTGAACTTTCCCACATATAGACAGAATTCAGGAGAAGAGGGGGAGAAGGGGGTACACATGCAAACACTCCCACAGACTACTAAAGATGCTACACATGCATGCTTATGTGTTTTAATAAAAGAACACCGTCTCCCTCCCACACTGTGCTACTCAGCCTGTCAGTCACAGATGTTTACACGCTTATCTCCAAATGTGGCTCAACATGTGCTCTCCAGAAACATTTTTTCACACACAGACGATCATAAACATATATAAGACACAATCTCACATCCATGGCCACCGAATTATGTATTTATAGTCACGCACCCACACATTCACACTTTGGGACTTCTAGCACAGAAACACATTTCACAATTAATCACGTCGCCCCGTGCTGGGCTGTCACATGGAGTTACATGCCAGACATTCACGGAGAGACGCAGAGATGCGCCGTTGTCACGTTTACGGCCGAATGTGGGCACAAAGATTGATTCGCGCATACTTGGTAAAGGCGTTTGAGCGCATCCTAGAAGAAAGCGAGAGAAAAAGAAGTTAAACCGCAAGGCCCACTTGCCCGTAACTGCTACGTTGT
Source organism: Crenichthys baileyi (assembly GCA_036173005.1). NCBI lineage: Eukaryota > Metazoa > Chordata > Actinopteri > Cyprinodontiformes > Goodeidae > Crenichthys > Crenichthys baileyi. The sequence goes on along the minus strand of JAHHUM010000371.1, from coordinate 35,285 downwards.
TGAGGACTGCTGCCACCATGCCAGAGAAAGTGCCAGGTTTTTCCGGAGCTGCCGGTTTTAATAGGTAGGGTGTGGGGAGGGAAGCCAAATAAACTTCCCAGGAAGACGCCAAAAATAGCTGAAAGGAAAATCCATTTTAAAACAGAAAACCCCCAATGTTATTCCTTCCATTTGTGAGAGCTCAGTTTGGAAGGAAAAATGAGGCGCTTGCTGTCATGAACACAGGGTAGTTTTAGTGAAACTCTGGGAGCTTTTTGTGCATCTTTTATTTTTTTTCATCAGACATTAATTTTGTAATTTGTGCTCCTTTGGGTCTACTCAAATTTTCTTTGCCCTTTTTTCTCTGTTTTTTACCCTTTTCTTGTAGAAAGCTTGATTAAACAGTGCTTCTCTGTTTAATCTGTAATTTTAGTTGGTCCTTTAGAAATCTCATGGCATTTGATTTTGTTTTACTAAGACGCCTTCTTAAAGAGAAATCAGTCTTACAGTGATGGGACTTTAGTGAGTTAAGTGTATGCTGTTCTAGTACTTTTGGTCCTGGATAAGAAGGTGAGTGGCTTAAAGGAAAAGTTTAACGTTTTTGAGGTAATGTTCAATTATCAGTAATAGGTCCCTTATTTGTAGTAGAAAGATGTAATTTCACAGTAAATATGAAGAAATCTTCAGAGTGGTGCAAAGCAAACAGTCAGCCTCCCCATTTTGGAGGATTTTTGGCTATTTAAGACAACTCAAACTAAAAAAGGTTCATATCCATGGGAAACAACACTGTACAAGCACATATTATAAATCTATGCTTCTACAAGAGCCTGCTATGAGGTTTGTTGCTGTTTTTTCAGCCTAACAACGTGCATGTTACTAAGTTAATGTTATATTGGCTGATGCTGTCAATCAGTCCACCTTATCAGCTGTGAAAGGCATCTAAGATGACTACGTCATAGTTAGGGGAGAAACACAGAAGTTGTTCTGCAGAGAAACAGCGAGAAATATAACTGTCTGCTGTTAAAGTGTAGACAGCTAATATTCAATAATGTAGGTTTGTATCCAATTGGTTTGATCATTTTCAGTTTGAGCTGTTTTAGATTAAATTAACTGAAACGGGGGTCCCTTTAACTAGCTGTTTGCCTTCCACCACTCAGAGGATTGACTTACTTTTCAACAAACTTATGTAATACAAAATCTTTCTGCTACAAATGAGGGAACCATTACTGATAATAGCTTCACAGAACCTCCAAACTATACCTTTAAGCTTGACACCTTGTCTCTATGCTTCAAACTCTTATTCTAATGGAAGAAAGAAAGTAGGTCTTCTGTATCCCCATTGTGATCATAGTGTTGACTTACAAAGATTTCTCATCGTCTTGAAGAAGAATCTACCAATTTTAAAAAGTTTGCATGGATTCAGCATTGTGGGTACTGGGTAGAAAAAAAGAACTGTGACAGAATGAGAAACAACTAAGAAACAACTTATATGCACTTTGGGAATACCATGACTTCCTAGCCGCTAGCTAGTCCCAATGCTAAAGTTTACATCTTATATGTAGCCATCTATTGGCACTACACTAAAGGGCTATTTTACTGTTTCTTTGTTGTTTATGTTTTAATGTGTGTTATATATATGTTTGCTGTTTCCTGCACCAAAGAACCCCAAAATAATTCCTTGTTGGTAGAAGAATTGTTTAGGCAAAAAAAAAAAAAAAAAATTGGAAGTTTCAAAGAAATTGTTTTTCTAATCACAAAAAATACTTTGACTAGCCAATTGCAGCTGACAAGAAGGCTAAAGTCTAAAGTTGACACCTGCTATGTAGCTTTCTTCTGGTGCTAAGCTAAAGGGCTATTTCACCATTTTGCAGTAACAATGGATTTTCTGTAGATTTACATATAAAACACCTATACTGGGCTGCACGGTGGCGCAGTTGGTAGAACTGTTGCCTTGCAGCAAGAAGGTCCTGGGTTCGATTCCTGGCCGGGGGTTTTTTGTATGGAGTTTGCATGTTCTCCCCGTGGATATGTGGGTTCTCACCAGGTACTCCGGCTTCCTCCCACAGTCCAAAGACATGCCTGTTAGGTTAATTGGTCACTCTATATTGCCCTTAGGTGAATGAGTGTGTGCATGGTTGTTTGTGTGTTGCCCTGCGATGAACTGGCGACCTGTCCAGGGTGTACCCCGCCTCTCACCCATAGACTGCTGGAGATAGGCACCAGCTCCCCCGCGACCCACTATGGAATAAGCAGTAGAAAATGACTGACTGACTGACACCTATACTGATTAAACATGACCTGAATTATTCTATACTTAACAGATTTATAAAACCTTTATGCAATTTATAAAAACATAAAAAGGAAGCTTTATCGTTGCTTTTATTGGTATTAGGTGCACCATAGAATTAGGCAAGCAGACAAGCAAAATAATGCAGCAAATAGACAAGTCGAACAGTGACAGTAAACTAAGCTACACGGATTTTTTGGGGTGTAACGGTACCAAATATATCCGATGCAGCCCTGTCGGTTTGGCCCGCACATGTATACCAAACACATACAGTGTTGTTTTATAACCGAACACATGCAGAATGTGCGGAACAAAGTGCACAATGTAATGTTCTGTAACGCAACTCAAAAACTGACACCAAAGAAAAAAAGCAAGGACTCCCAGGTACAACCTAACTCAGCTTTTTGGGAATATTGAGGTTTCTCATGCAGCTGCAGGTGCACCGAACCAAAACTAGGTGGACTGATCCAAAGCATTAGGTTAGCGTATGCATTTTACAAGATCAATAATGTACATAATTTGCATTCAACGTATCTAAAACGCTGCACAGCAAAGGAGATGGACAGCACAGTACTGTTGCAAGAGTCCCCTCTGACCAAAGGGGATTTTCCAGCAGCTGCTATTTTATGGTGCATTCAAGTACAACTGGTACATTGGTAAATATCAAAACAACTTAAATGTCCCTACCCGCCTATTTGTCTTGACTGACGCAAACCGAAAACGTACCGAACCATGACTTTAAAACCAAAGTACGTATCGAACCGTGATTTTTGTTTATCGATAAACCCCTACTGTTTAGAGATTGTTTAAAACACAGTTGTGTGTGATTTGTGAAACCTTTACTATTTATTCTGGAAACAAAAAATATTGGTTCTTAGGGATTGTAAGTCTGAATAAATATGGCTAAAATCATATATTTTCTAATTCGAATAAACCCAGCATATTGTCTTAATTTTAAATACTCGCCTAATCCTGCTCTGGGTTGCAGGGGTTATTGGAGCCAGTTTCTGGGATCCGAGGCAAGATTGGCAACTGACATTATCACTCACAGGGCAACTTAGAATCTCCAAATAACCTAACATAAATGTTTTTGGACATGACCCTTGTCCATGTGGAAACTTGTTTAAAAATAGAGGGTTGAATCATCTCAATGAAAGTTCCAATACACAATCTCAGGCACAGTTGTACAGCTTTGTAAACTGCCACAGTGGATGACTCAGTGTGTAGAGACTTGAGTGGCTGTTCCAGATGTCCAACTAGCTCAGCAAGAATAACCACAATGGTCTCCCCATCCCTGTTATTATCTTGTTACACTTAACTGGGCATTATCTAATGACACAAATTCCTATGAAACATCCAGCACCACTGGCAAAGAAGTGGTCACACGCTATCACTATACACACACACACACACACACACACACACACACCAGAGCTACAGTTTCCAATAAGCGACACAAAGGCCAGGCTCTCATCAAGGTTTACTCGTAGAAGATTGAAAGGTACAGGGAGGGGCTTGATAGTGGAGTAATCAGAGGGTGATGGATAGTTTTAAAAAACGAATTGCTAAATGTAAGGGGCGGGGAGTAGGGAGAAAAAAAGAGGTTAAAATGAAGTCCAATAAAAGACCTGGGTGAACATCTGTGTGGGATAGCCGTGGGGATTAGGAGGGTTTGGAACATTTTAAGCGCATTAAAGATGAAAAAAAAGGTCAGAATGTTTAGCAACATACCGATAAACCTCTTAAGCAAAACCCAACTGGGGAGGCTGTTCGGTTTCTTTATCCAGAGGCAGCTGGATGGGTGGAGGAGCGGGTGGAAAGAGGATGTAGACATCCTCATGTATCCTTAAAGTCACACACACTTAGTAGAAAGTGCTGCTGCTTTCTGCTATACACCTGTCTGAGATCAAAAATGAAGTCTGGGATTAGACATTATGAGTAGTAATTCAAGGCATGGGCTGGCATCAAGGTATACCGAGGCTTTAGAAAGTTCACAGTTTTATAATTGCTACAATTTTCCGTCTCATTGCTCCTATGGTTTAAGGTTTTTTAAGTGCTAGAGAAAATGATTAGTTTTCACCAGCTGAATGGTGCTTCACACTGCCAGTCAGCTGGCTAAAAGAAGGCCACAACAATTTTCTCTCACTTACATAAAAGACTAATTTTGGCTTTTTGAAAAAAAATCTGGTTGTGAAAAACATGGTAAATTAGTTCCACCCTTAACTCCTGGTAAAGTAATAATAAAGTAAAGTAAAAATAACTACTGCTAACTTTGCTGGTTGTTTATTCAAAATGCAAATAATAATTTACTTTTTATCTTAAAATGATGAGATCTGTTTTTTCTATGTTTCTTTAGCAGTTGTAAGAATAATTGTTGGTTTTCTGATTTAAATCAAAGCAACAAGATCATGTAATGAATCTTGCTTTTAAATTTTCATATAAATACCAGAAAATATTTGGTGTTTTTACTCAAGATTATCATACCGTGAGAATCTCATATCGGCCCATGTCTATTTTTATGATCTGTTCCCCTGTCCGATGGCTGCTCACTTGGGTGGAGATGAATGAATGTAACACCTCAGCTGCATTTCCACTTTGAGGCCGTGCCTGAGGCCATTGGGTTCCCTCATATGGCAGAAGGAATGGCAGGGTTTGGACCTGCGGGCCTGAATGCTTCTTTTCATACAAGGAAACAGAAGAGGGGAAAAGGCAAAAACAGAGGCAACAAAGCTGAGGGTTACAACATTAGAGAGTCAGTCAGAAGCAAGGTGGAGATGAAGGAGAGAAAGAGAACAGTAGTAGATCTGTATGCTGACTTCTAGAGGCCCTGGAAGAGGCCCTTATCATTTAACTGTGAACTGAACCATGTCTGGAGGAGCTATCCTTAAATGACACCACAGACGGGGGGTGGAGACAGAGCGCGAGTCCAAAGGGTCACCAGCTGGAGGCTGCGAATATATTACCCGTCAAATCTGGGCAGATGTATGCATTCTTTTTTTTAGAAAGTTTATGGATTGTTGGCGTCCTACATGAAACAGAAACATGAAAGAATTTGGAAACCCTAAAACTCAATGTGTTCGTCTTGTTTCAATTGAAGTTGGTTTATATTTCAAAAGGGCTGCCCCCACAAAATATATTCCGAGTCAGGAAGCTGTAATATATCACCAACATCTCATTTTCGAACTAGAAACGGGTGAGAAACGCAGGAACAACATAGAATGCAGTTGTAATTTTATATCTAATTAGCTTATAGGCAAACAAGCTATTAGTTCATAGAGAGCACATTTTACCACTGTTTTTAAATACTGAAAACACTGCATTAGTATTGACTGGTCTCGCAAAGACAGTGCCTGAAGATTTAATTTAGTTCGGTGGTCCTGTTCATGTCATCTTATTTGGAAAAAATTGGGGCCACATTTATGTCCATCTTGTAAGGATTTCTTTAAGAAATGTATCATAAAACTTCAGGTCACTGATGGGTGAGTTCTTTCAGCAGTATGATCCCGAATCCATACCTCCCAGTCCGTTTTACAATACCCTCCACAAATGTGATGTAAATTTTATCTGTTCCTGGTCACAAGGTTCTTGGTGCAGCCCAAATGTTTATGACTGTTAAGACATTGAATGCTGACAGGGACAATACTACTGCTACTCAAAGGGTGGCACTGAACACACAGCAGACAACGGGAAAAAAAACTGGGTCAGATCATAAACGAAGAAAACAACACTGACAGAGATCCTCTGTTTACCCATTTTTGCTAATTTATTTTTCAGTGATGTCTCAAGGCCTAGAGGCTGCCTTCAAGTTCATTTAGTATTGCTGTATTTAGGTTCCATCAGAAGTCTTAGTTTGTCGTGTTAAGCATGCTCCAAGAAATTGGCTGGTGACTGAAATCTGACGGTTTTATGTTTGATTGGCCGTGACCGTATAAATGTAACCTTTTTCCGATCAGTGAACGGACCATACCAAGCGCTACCAGGTGGCACTAACCACAACAATCGTCATTGTGAAAGCTGTCACTGAGTGAAGAACACTCGAGGTCAACTACTTTCAGGAGCAGTAAGGTGTTTAAAAATGAAGACAGAGGGAGCTCAAAGGGTGCAAGAATCTATTTAAATTCTGATTCCAATTCCTCTTTAAAGAACTATGAATTAAGAAGGTACTCCTCTGTAGCCATCATTCGAATGGAACAACCAAAACTGTAAACATACAAAATAATGAAAGTGATGAAACCACCAGAATGCTTCTGTAAATACACAAAACCTTTATTTACCTGCTTCCACCTTTTGTTCTTTCTCTGCCTGTATTCTTAAACACATAACTGACTATCTAAGAAAAGCAAATAGTCTCCTTCACGCAGTAACAACTTCTACACTGAGGAGTGTTGTTTACATATAGCGGCATCACTGAAAAAAGAGGCTCACCCATCAAGGCTGATCAAGCTGATTCTAGTTCGGTCACTATACGGTTTCTCACTGCATCTCTATTTATTCCTTCAACTTTGCCAAAGTTTTGTGTCAGAATTTTGTGGTTGGGGTTGGTGATAAAAATCTGAATAAATCCAAATTCAGAGGGCATTACATTTTGAAATTGTAAAAAGACACAAACATAACTCTTTAAAAGGTACGAAACATACAACAAATCAGTATGCACCTCTGTCTTGTGTTTCATTCTCTTTGAAGCAGTTCATTGTGAAGCTTCTCAAGCTAATTACTGTTTGTTGATCTCTTTGTGCTTAGCTCTACTCAATTTTTTATTGCCTAAATAACAGTTAAATCCATAAGTCATCTACTTTATTAAAGTGAGGCAATCTATTAAACAGACCAATCCCCCTCTATCATTCATCTGCCATCACACACACACACCCACACACCCACACACACACACGCACACACACAGATATAATCGCATGCATAAGTCATGGATGTTTTAGCTACATCTGGACAGCTGCTTCATGTATTTTATGCACCTTCTGTCCTTGCTAAAAATAGTGTGTCTCAGTTTATTTTTTTATTGCATTAATCTGAGTGGGGGGTGGGGGGTCATATGGTGTATTTTAGTACAGGCACAGGCAAATTACAGCAATATGAAATAGATTCTGATTGAATAAAATGGTTATAATAGATGTCAGCATTACAAACTTTGAAAAACATTGCTTCAGTCATTTCTGTCCTTCCAACTGCCATCAAGTTTCACATCATAAGCTGTTATGGTTAATCTTCAGTCCTACAATGGTGATAGGGATTTTTATTGGCTGTCAACAGTCTGCAGAAGCTCTCGCTCTTGGTACACATTAAATTACACGAGGCCTGTTTGCTTGCACGAGTCTGTGATGCCCAAACAAACACTCCAGACTGCTCGGTACATCAGCAAAAAGTGTACTTTGTGCTTACGTATGCGAATGCATGCACAGTAAATGAGTCCATTAGCTCACTGGCACAGGCTGGCGGTGCTCTAAGTAAGCGTGTGTTTTTGATTTTACATTGAAGTGTCTCTTAATGATTGACGTTAGTGTAAATGTGTATTCATTTGAGTGTTGTCTCTCTCACATGTGTTAGATGAGCGAAGCTATTCCATAACTTTAATTTTCAAGTGTGTGTACATTAGCTTGGGTGTGAGTTATTATCCTCTGTCTACATCCTCAGTGTGATAAATGTGTGCTTACTGGTAACTTCTGTGTGCTGGACTATATCAGCAGTTACTATGTAGTATATTGACCAGGCACCAAAATGAACTCACATTGTGTATGTATGTGTGTGTGATTAGAGAGATTGTATGGTGTATTTGATGGCTTGGGTGAGTTTGTGTGTGTGTCTGTGTTACATTATCTCTGACGGGGCATGTGCAGGGGGCCTTGGGGCGACTGTGTGCAGGAGATAAGAGTGATTCATCTGTATTTGAACATTTTCTGTGTGTGTGTGCATGTGTGTGTGCGTGTGAGCAGGTTTGTGCTTTGTAGGCATGTGTATGCATGTTTAGCATGTGCTCGAGCGAGCACTTGAACGTACACGTTAAATAACTGTGGTTACACATGCCTCAGCCGGTGTCATGCGTGCTTTGCCGGTGTGGGCGTGCACAAAAGGATTTTGTGGGGATTGAGGCCTGCTGGCGGTGATTTGTCCCAGCAGGTGGTCTATAGAGCATATAGAATAATATAATAATACACAGCTTCTCTATTGTTTGCCATGAGAGTGAAGCACCTCTGTTTATTGGAACCGTCATGCTCCTTGCTCACAATTACTGCTGCACAGGCACCTTTTGAGCTCAGCCACAATATATATTTATATATTTGTAACCGTGCCAAGGATTACACACACAGGAAATGTTTCATACACGTGCAAGTAGAAATTAATATCATTAGGAAGAAAGAAAAAAGCATCAAACTTAAACAGTCTGATGATGCTTTTAAATGAGTTGAAAAAGTCCAGATGATGAGTCATGGCCTCTGAATTTATAACACTGAAGTAACATCTCAATACATTAGCTAGGACAATAAAGAGTGGCCGAAATGGGCCTTCCAAATAGATAATGAGCCTCAGCAAAGTGGTTTAAGACAACACAGTCAGTCTTTTAGAGTGGCCATCACAAAGCACCTCAGCCTTATAGAAGTTTTGATGGTAGAACTGAAAACATGAGTGTGTAAAGCAGCCTACGAACATGACTCCGTTACTCAAGTTCTGTCAGGAGGACATGGCCAGCAAAGTACTGGGACAAGCTTGTACAAGTAAGTGTTTGAACCAGTTCATACAGTTTAAAGCCAATGCTACCAAATATTAAGGAATTTAATGCAAACCGATGACACTGAAGAGAAAGTATTTGCGGACCTCTGGTTTCAACTATATATAAATATTAATTATACATGTGTCCAAACAGTCAGAAGGTATAAGTTTTATTTCTTTTTTAACTTAGGGTTGGAACCGAAGGATAGTATTTGTAAAATAAATTAATTTACATTTTCTACCTTTAAGTAAAATGGAATAAGTATCTAAAAGTTAAATTAACATTATGTCAATGACAACAGGATTTTGGGAATATTTTTTACAAAACTAAACATGAAAGTCTTTTCGCTAATAAAGGTTTTACAGCGACAGCTACAAGGTGTCACGCTCCTAGCTCTCACCTTCCTGTCTGTGCCCCATGACAGTGGCTTACACTTATTTGTCCTGATATCACATGTTGTCAGTTTTGATTTGCAAGACCGTCTATTACTTCAGCAAGAAATATCATAGAGTTGGATAAAAATGTAACCCCTGGTGGATGTGCTGAACCAGGTTCTTTTCTGTGCTTCCAGTTCTGATGCCAGTTGGTTTTGTTTTTCCTCTTTCAGCTGCTGCCTTTAGGTTTTGGCACAGCTAATCATCTGCCTCCATCTTACCTTGTCCCTAGAGAATGTTACACCAACCTTCTGCATAGCATCTCCATATCCGCACATTCCCTGAACCTTCTCTGTGGTCTTTCTCTTTTCGGGTATGACTGCTCAAGACTTTGCATAGAAAATGTTTTAGATGCTTTGTTTAATAATGTCAGACATCAGAATGAATAAAGGAAAAATAAAGAGAAAGGGTGTGCAAAGAAAGAGCGGAGCATTGTTGTTGTACAGCAGCCTTCAAACAACAGCTGGAAAAGCTGTGCCTGTCATATTTTTGGTTGGTGGAGGACCTAGCCGGCAAAAGGACATAGGCAGGCGCATGATGGATGGATATATTTTAATGGAAGATGATGAACTTGCAGAACATGAAAGAAACACAGGAACCAGGAAGACAGGAATGGCAATGACAACAGTGACAGTGACAACAGACCACCCAGCAATGAAGGGACAGAAAATAAGAACCTAAATACACTGAGGTCAAAAGAACTACGTGAAAAACAAGTGAGTGCAATCAACAGAAATAAAAACAGGTGCGGACAGTGCTGCCTAAAATCAACTGACCGGAGTACACCCTGAATAGGTTGAACAGAACCTACAGTATCTCCATGCGACTACTCCAACCAATCTGGATGTAGAGACTAAACACTCCATTTAGGGTAGGTCCTGATTAAGATCCAGTTGTTGTTAGTCTGGGGTTTAAAAGAACAGAGAAACACTCTTAGATGGCATGTTGTGCAAATTCTCCATGTTTCCGTCCATAAGAGGATATCTTTGGGTTTCCAATGTCACTACTAACTTAGAAGCTCAGAAAAACACAACTGTAGTACTTTATGTTATAGTATGAAACTGTCTCGAACAGTACATTATTCCAACAACCCAACAGTACATCACCTCAAATCTTTACCTTCAAATAATACAGCATTTTGAAATTCCCACATACCCCACACTTAAGATGTGTGGAATCGAGTGACTAACTATACCCAATAAAATGAACTGCAAAGAAAAGAACTCTAAAAGAAAGGTTGGACAATAGTTGTAACCTTGCAATATTTTAAACAAAGCATCTGACAGATATTTGATTAGCATGCCGTAACATGTCGTAAGAGTGAAATATGAACCACAACAGGAAGTTTTCCTTATTTTCTGATCTGTTGTAACTCATCCATAAAAACGTTTTACATAATTTTTTTCCCTTATGGTTCTTTTGATTAGCTTCAGCACATGGTCCCGGGTCTGTCAGGTACCACTTTTCTCTAATATTTAAGAGAATTAGGACTCATATTTTGCTCTGCAAAGTAACAGTTTACGTATCTGGATCTCCCTTCAACCCTTCAACTGAATGATTTACTTTAGTCAATTGTGATTTTTTTTCTTAAAATAAAAACAAAATAAGTAATTCTGTTATTTAAAAATCAAGAAACAGTTAAAGCCTGAAAACCAATGTCAAGTTTGGATCACTGAAATTGAAAATGATCTGCATCATTGATCAAACCAAGAACATTTCTCAAACTTTGATACAACACTTCTCAAACGCAGTTACGTTTTAGTCTTCTAACATGTTGCCAAGGGAGGCAGAAAACTTCAGAAAACCTAGTTAGGATGTTTGATTTATAACAGAAGCAGTTTTAAAACCCTCAAATGGAAAACAGCTCATATAGTAATAAAGTCTGCCCTGTGATAGTGTAGAACACAAAGCTCCCGGTCTGTTTGGTGCCAAGAGATCTTAAACAAAACAACACGTTGAGTTTGTGCCAGTAAGCTATATTATTATCACCATTTCAACTAATTGCAAGGCCAAACAGTGACACATATGCACATACAAGCTTCAACAACCACTCATCATCAGGGACTTTAAGTGTACAGTGCCATCTGAGTTGTCATGACAACTGGGCACTGCATTTTGGCTTGGGAGCTGTCACAAAGTGTAAGGAAGATAATTTAAAAGCCTGGGGGTTTCATTGGGTTTCAACGTATTCTGTTGTAGAGTGATACTCCATCAGATTTTAGTTGGGGTTGAGGTTGGGGTTAGAATTTCTTTGATTATCGTACAAGATTAACTTCATGGAGACAAATTATTGCTCCTTGCTGTTTTTTTCCACACTTCTTTCTACTGTTAAAGTAGATCTTGTTGCTCTGATCAATTTGTCTGCCTTCTATAACACGCTATAAGTGCAGAGGACACTCAGAGGACTGCAGAAAAACATCCCAGCGGTTTTTATCCTCACTCCATTAGCATTGCATATCCTCTGTAGGTCTTTTTATCTTTAAGACCATTGGGGCTGTGTGCAAGAGAGAGTGAGCTAAGCGTGTGAGTGTGTTTGTGTGTATGTGTGGGTGTGCTGTCAGCTAGGAGGAATGCACGGGTACCGCCAAATCTAAAATGGCTGCCAAGCGCTAAGATGGCTGCCAGGATTCCACGGAGCGACGGCGCGGGGAGAGACACAGGCTCAGAGACACGACGAGTGTGAGAGACATTGTGGGAGAAAGACCTGAAGTTGGACTGTTACTCTCACACAATGAGGCAGGAGTGTTTTGTAAAAAAAAAAAAAAAGAAGAAACCCCATCCTCAAGACATTCTTCCTTTCCTACTTGGCCGGCAAATGATGAGGTGATTTCGTGTCCCCTTTTGTTTTGGTTTTGGTTTTGGCAATGGGCAGACGGGCTGAATGGTGCAGCAGTTTGCTGGCATGTGCTGCTGCCCACCAAGACTCTGATTTGCGCTTAGGAGATGCTGACATTGATGGGCCTGATGTAGGCTGTAACGGGCTAACGTTCTGCCTAAGAAGTGTTGGCTCAAGGCGCTCTTAAAAGCTAAGCACTGTAGGGTAATTAGCCTAAATAGTATATATGATAAAAGCCATAAAACTCAACAAGGCTGCATTACACATCTGAGGAAGAATGGCAACCCTCAGGCCAAGAAAAACCCGCTGAAGTAGGCAGTTCATGTACTCCTGTATGCCCCATAGAGATGTTGTGGTCAACTCACACAGGAGATTCGTACCAAATTAGATGCCAAATATAAAAATGCACACTTTACAAGTCGGCAGCAGAACTCTGGGCCTTTAGGCCTTTAGTGAAAAGGTTTTTGTCAGAGCCACAGAACGCTGTTCAATCTTAGCAGAATCTACATTCTAAAGATAAACTGACTGAAAAGTGTTTTCACCTTATCAGAAACATAAAACAAAGGGGCTTGCAGCGCTTGGCTGAAGTAGACGGCGGCCATGGACATCCTCCGTTTAGAGTGTAGAACTCATCAGTGTATATCAACTCATAAAGCAGGTGTTTATACTACATGCCAAGCTATGACTTTAACAGATTGTGGAGATTTTGTGACTCTTGACAAATTGCTGTTAGTTAGACCAAGTGGACAAATGACTGGTATGAGTGTAAAGGTTGCAGACCCCTGATCTAAGCAATACCCAGAAAGTAAGAGGCCTTTCTTGTGTCTTGTGAGAGGTCAACGCTGAGGGCCTAGGTCAACCCATATCTTAACCCCCCAAAGATCAGTCAACTTCCATGTAAAAATGTAATGTTGATTGATATTTTAAGCATCTTGTCCATCCTACACAAGGCCTTAACTGAGAAAGTGTGTCCAGATTTTCATAAGTGTTTTTTTCTCCCCTATAATGTGAGAAAATTGTGCTAAAACACTTCTATAAAAAGTCCCGTTCTGCTTAGACGGATTCCAGAAGCAGAGACTGACATAGCTTTGGCATCTGCTGATTTTGAACGGAGATTCAGCTCAGGTGGAAACCTGTGTCTGTCTATATTTGTAATGTCAGATCTGAGGATGCTATTTCCCAACAAGTCTTTGAAGAGAACCTGCACTCTTAATCTTAATAACGACCGATGAACTAACCGCATGTTTTTTCCCCTCTCTCTTTCTATTTTTCAGAACAATCAGGACAATCAGACAGTTCAAACCAGCAAGGCGACACAGACGTCAAACCCCCAGCAAATGGTAAGCTTACTATACTTAATCCCATGCGTGCATACCTTCACATGCATTCGTAAAGCCCTGACAAACATTTCCGAAGGCAAGTACATTTTCACACACCTCCCTGCCATGCAGTTCTGTCAGTGTGTTCGGGCAGATTTGGGGCTACGTTTATTATGGTAAGGAAAGTTAATGGTACTGTACTGTGGAGGGGCCGAGCTCAGTTTGTGGTGCCGCTCATGAATCACACTGACGTTATAGGAAGATGGGAACCACATGGACGCTGCTGAGCTGAGCACTGACCTCATGCGTTGTCCCTGCTACAGTTAACCCCCGGACAACGTGCTAAGAAAGGGGGCAAGGCAGGGAGAATGGAGGGACTGAATAGGAATTGAGAAGGGTGGGGGGTGTTGGAGAGTAGAAGTGAAGGATGAAATAAAAAGAGGGGGTGATGATTAAAAGGTGAGGCTTGTTTTCCATTCCTGTTATTTTATGTAATTTATGTACCTCTTGCTAAACTGCAAATCTCATACAGATCAATATTTTACTGTGTTTAAATGCAATTCCTAGTTGATGAATACTATGTAATTTTAATCAAATCTGAAGTGAACATCAACACTGTCTAATATGCAGCTTCAAACTACACAGCAAGCAATACAGAGGGAGACCCTATGATTGACAGTAAAGTAGGAAGTTTCAAAATGATTAAACAGTTAACAAGAGGAAGAAAAAGGAGTTCATACAGATGTTACAAAAGTGGAAAACAGGCAATTCTTGGTGGAAGAGGAAGGTAACTTTGTTAGAGTAAAGGAATAGTCTTTTGCAGAATCTTGGCATAGTCGTCATAGATAATGGGTAATAAGATAGCATTTCTATTATCATATGTGGATTTTTTATTCAGACCTTTTTCCTCTGAAAGACATTAATAAAATTCAGTGCAACCAATTGACTTCAGGATCAGAAGTCTGTAAAGACCCCAGAGGTTTGCTAGAAAGCATTAGTGAACAAACAAAATCTTGAAGACCAATGAGGGTTAGATTATAAATCCCTAGCTTCTCATTGAAGTACTGTTCAATCAATTCATCATTCAAAAATCCATTATCATTCAATCCGAGTATGGAACAACTGCAAACTTTAGAAGGACAGCATTAAACAGCCACAATACCCATGGTAACTCTGGAGGACCTATAGAGATCCACATCTCAGATGGGAGGACCTCTATGGAAGAGGGGGTTGAAGAAAGCTAGTTTTAAAGGAAAGCAGTAAGAAATCTAGTGTGCAGTTTGCCAAAAGCCATATAGTGGACAGTGCAACCATGTGGAAAAAGATGCTCTAGTCTGATGAGACCAAAATTAAACTTCATGGCCAACATGACATTGTACATGGGGCAGAAAACTAACATCGCACATCACCCTAAATACCAAACCCCACTATGGAACATGGTGGTGGCAGCATCAAGCTGTGGGGATGCTTTTCTTCAGTAGCAACAGGAAGCTGTTCAGAGTTGATGGGAAGGAGGAGAGAGCTAAATACAGGACAGTCTTACTGGAAAACCTATTAGAAGCTGCAAAACACAAAGATCCTAAACATGCCAGAGCTGCAATAGGACAGTATAGATCAAAGCATATTCATGTGTTAGAATGGCCCAGCCATTTTTTTGTGAAAATCACTGAAAACGTGTCATCTTGCTTCCACTTCACAAAATATGCACCATTTTATGTCAGTAGAATCTACTTAGGTTTGTGGTTATAATAGTGACAAAATGTAAAAGTGTGAATACTTTTGTAAGGCGTTATAGATAAAGCTCGAAATGCAAAATATGTCATGCAGTATATAGATGTATGTTTGGAGATTATAGCCCCGGACTGGACCTGCTTAGATATGTGCGTTAAAACGTTAACATTGAAGAAAATTTAACCTCTGAAACCACCTTATAGAAAACACATGTTCCCCACTGGACTACAGCCTGTACAGCATTTCCTTTTGTACCAAAGGTGTCGTCGCATATGTTCCTGAAATTTCATCCATGTTTGGAGTTTTGTATCTACCAGACAATCCGCACTGATGTGCACTTTTCTCTCCGCCTTTTACCCAGGCCACTTGAGTTTCCAGGACTGCTTTGTGACTTCAGGGGTGTGGAACGTGGCTGAGCTGGTCCGCGTGTCACAGAGTGAGTCATCGCTGCGATTTCTAGTATCAGCCGTTGTCTCTGTTTCTGATCAAAAGTTATTCAGAACATTTGAGCATTTTAATGTAAAACCTAGGTATGGGAACTAGTTGCAGTTGAGGAAAATCATATTTCAAAATAAAGCAGCCTCATACATTATCTTATACTGTTAGAAAATTTATAAAATAAGAAAAAAACATCTGCACAATGTGTGTCCCTGTGATACAGAAATATATTTGTTTCCCCTCTCTTAAAAATACATTTTTGCTATGTAAAGGTAACCTACTTAATAAGCTTACCTATCTTAAAAAGTCATACTCTGTGTTTTGCTGCAGTCTCTAAAGGTTTAATTCAGACTCTTTTAAAGTGAGGTTCTGTGGAGAGGTTAAGGGCTGTTAATATCTTACCTGCAGTAGGTAACTCGCGGTGCAAGAAATGCTAATCAGTTGTTCCCAATGACTAAAGCTAACAGATGAAGATGCAAAATGATATGTGTGCCATAAACCTAACACTGTGTATCACCTGGACACACAACCGACATGGTGGCAGCATCATGCTTTTCTTCAGCGTGGACAGGTTGAGTTAATGGGCAGATGGCCAAATGCAGGGCAGTCTTAGAAAACTAGTTAGAGGCTGCAGAACACTTGAGACTTGGCAAGAGGTTGAAAATATCTGTTCAGACTTTTCAATGGGAGGGAAAAACAAATTGGGCCAAATTTGTGTTTATCCGCAACTAAGAAGTTTGGTAAGTAAGGTAAGATACTGACTGCACATAACATCCCCACAGAACCTTACTTCAAAAAGCTCCAAAATATCCCATTAAGCTTTCTTTGTGATTTTTATGCAGCCTGCTACCAGGGCAGGTTTTTAAAGTTACTGAAGAAGACGTTTGGTGTGTCTGAACTTTAAGACTGCTAGTTAAAAAGGCAGAGATGGCCACTTCACAGAGCCCTCATGAGCTTTCCTGTCAGCGGTGGTTACCAAGCTTTTACGCTTCCCAGCCGCAAAGTATCAGTGGCAGAGACTTACAACCCCAGCTACCACTGGGTGCAGTATGGAAACGTCACACATAGATTCGATACACAGGGACATATGTGATTTGTAACCATTTGTTAGGTCTTAATGAACCTCATTGGGGATGCTGACCTCAACAAGGGGCACAACAATACTTTCATTGGCTTATGCATTAAAAGCTTACCTAAATTTAGTTAGCAAAATAAATAAACTGTGCATTATTCTTCTGTGTGATGGGTCTCTATGTCTGCATGTCTTAGCTCCAGTGGCCACAGCGACAGGCCCAAACTTCTCTCTGGCAGACCTGGACAGCCCAGGCTATTACAACATCAACCAGGTCACCCTGGGACGTCGTTCCATCACCTCCACCCCCTCCACCAGGTACATGCATATACAAAACATTCCTGTTCATTGTATAATATGTACTAATTAGAGATGCACTGTTTAGATTTGCTAAAAAACTATTTCTTGGCAAATTCAATTTTCTCTTTCAGAACTGGTAAAGACAAAATGAACACCTATGTGAAATTTTAAGCAGGATTTAGTATTTCACATTAGCAGTTAGTGCGGCTAACATGGATTTAGATCCTGAGATTTACAAAATGCCACCAGCATTCCCACATCCAGGATATTTTATGACAGAAAGAGGTTGAAAGCTTAAAAGGACAAAACAGAGCACCTGTGTACTCTGTTCAGCCTTCCTGTTATGTGTTGCAAGTTTTGCTCTCTCTCTCTCTCTCTCTCTCACACACACACACACACACACACACACACACCACACACAACCACAATGAATACATGAACCACAGACATGCAGAAAATACAATTTCCTCTTAAAAATCTTCTTCATATGTGAATTCATTTACTTTTCACCTCACTAAAGCAATATATCAAATCACAGTATCAATGTGCCCAATATCCCTATTGGAAAGGACTGCTTGGAAGGAGAAAAGATTGTATTCATGAGTTTCCAACCAGCCTGCCACATGTCATTAGCTGATTTCTTGGTGCATCTCTAGCACTAATATCATTAAGTTCCTTAGTATGTTGTTAATATTTTTCCTGCTTTGTTTCTGATTGTGGTCTCTCTTTTCCCTTTTCCTTCCTCCTTACTAATTCCAACTCATTGCCTCCCATTTTTCCGCCAATCTGTCTGCTGCCCCGTCTGTGTTTGTGTCTGTTTTCACTTCTTGCCCTTTCTGCTTTCTCCTCCCGTTCGTCTTACACTGCAGGACTGAAATGGAGCTTTATGCAAGTCTCCCACGGAGGTAGTTACACTCTTTGCAAAATATCTCCCTCGATACTAATGTAACACAGATCCCTCCATCACACTCGAACAAAAGCAACACACGCACGCCGTCCCTCATATATGTGCATGCTGTACATTCAGAGCCCCTTGTTATTTTATTGGTCACAGATGTATAAGAATCCGCCAACTTGCACAACAATGCGTTTTAGGATCAACTACTTCTATGTTTGTAATGTGAGGCCGCTTTGGGTCAGCACATTGTTAATATTCTAGCCCCGTTCTTGTCACACTGTCTCCAGCTGGCTTTCTTTGTCCCCCTGGCTGTAACATGATATTAAAACAACACACTAAATGCAAATCTTGACATAAGGAATTTTTATTATTTTAGATTTTTATGTAGACCCTGGTTCTAATATAATTCCAAGGGAATTATGCAGCCACGTCAGCCCTCAAAGGTCACAGGAAATATGCTTGTACATTTCTTAGAATCTCAAATGCATACGTCTTGCAAAAGCATTCATACGCTTTGAGGTTGTTTTTTTTTTACATTTTATTAAATTACAGCCACACACTCGATAATATTTTATTGGGATTTGTTGAACAGATCGACATATACTAGTGCTTAAATTTAAAGAGAAAAGAAAATTATATTATTAGAGAACATTAATGAGCAAACAGCATCATGAAGCCAAGGGAACACGGTAGACGTGCCAGGGAGAAAGTTGTGAAGAAGCATGGCCAGGTAATACATCAATATCCTTTAGCTTTGAACTTCTAAAAATGAAAAGAGTAAGGTACAACTGCAAACCTACCAAGACTGGGCCAACCTTCTAAAATGTATATAAAGAGCACTCATCAGAGAAGGAGCCAAAAGGTAACTTTAGAGGAGCTGTATAGATCCATGACTTCGGCCAACATGCAAAAAAATGTGTGGCAAAAACCTGCACTGCACCCTGAACAGGCAGTTCCCAGAATGAAACACAGTGGTGGCAGCATCATGGTGTGGGGATGCTTTTCTTCAGCAGGGTCAGGGAAGCTGATTAGAACTGATGGGACGATGGATGGAGCTCTAAAACCTGTTAGAGGCTGCAAAGTTGTCGCTTCAGTTGTCGGTCAGCCAGAGCAACAACTGAATGGTTTAGAATAGGCAAAAAAATTCAGAAGCTGGATGTGTAAGGGTGGTAGAGAGGTACCTGACAAAACCTGCAGCAGTAATCTCAGCCAAAGGTGGTTCTACAGAGTATTGACTCAGAGGGGCTGAATACAAATGCATGCCACACTTTTCTGATTTTTATTAGTAATAAATAACTATGAAAACCATGTATTATTCTCCGTACACTTCACAATTCTGCACTTCTGTGTGTTGGTCTATCATTTAAAATCCCAATAACATGCAGCACAATTTGTGGTTTAATGTAACAAAATGTGCACAAGTTCAAGGGGTATAAACTTTTGCAAGGCACTGTAGGAGGCAATATGCAATAACCGGGTCCTCAATCCAAATCGCAAACATAGCACCCTTTAATTCCTTCCTCTTTCCATCCTGAACACTTTGAAAACAGCCGTTCTCATGTTTCTCTCCTCTTTCCGTCCCTTTCAGCTCTAACAAGCGCAAGTCTATTGACGACAGCGAGATGGAGAGCCCTGTGGATGATGTGTTTTACTCGGGCCGTTCCCCTGCAGCTGGCAGCAGCTCTCAGTCCAGCGGTTGGCCTAACGATGTGGACGCAGGTATTGTTGCTGAAAGTATGTTGTCCTAAGTGCCTCCAAAGGCCTCTACAGGAGATGGGCTGAGGTATTAGTAGAACAATAAGAAGAATACAAACTGTTATGAGAGATCCAGAAAAAGTTTATTATTAGATTATTATGGATTCTTGTTTTAGTTTTAGCTTCCCTAATCATTTTTCAGTTCAAAGGGCTTTTCTTTGGATTGAAAGGAATAGTTTGACATTTTTGGAAATTTGATTTTTCAAATTATGGATCGTCCTTTTCTGTACATTCTCCTCATAAAAGGAAACATCTATTCTGGCTGTGCCTACCAGTCCGAAATGTGCTAATTTTACTGTAAAAAGCACACATGGGCTTACAGGAAGGGATAAAAAACGATCTTCATTTTATGCAGCACACAACTGGAAGGATTTTTAGGATCGGGAATTTATTGTGGATTTTGTTCAGTCCACATACGGTCAAAATTATATATACACTCCATCCAATATTTATTAAATGTGCTTCAACCGCGCAGTTTTTCTTGCCACCAACAAGCTTTCAGGAAAATTCTGACCGGCCGTTTGACCTCTTGTCTCGGCAGAGTTTATGTTAACTGTTAGGTTTCTCTGGGTGGAACAAACTTTTAAGTATAGTCCACAAGTTTAAGTAGGGTTCAGGTCATGACTTTGGGAAGACTAGACCACAAGCTTAATGTTAGCCGGCATTTTACATTCCAAAACCAGATCTAGTGAATGTTTGGAATCAATGTCCTTGTCAGAAGATCGTTTTGTGTCTAGATTTTAGTCGTCTAGCTGTTGAGGTGTCATTTAAGAATTTGTAGTTGGCTCTCCATCTTCATTATTCCACCCATTTTTTGCACTGGCTGTGGCACAGTCCCACCGGATCATGCTGCCACCACCATGCTTGACAGTTGGTACAGAGTTTGTAGGTTTAAAAGCCTTAACTTGACTCCTCCAGACAGACTTTATTTTGTCTTGATGAGAAGATAGCTCAACCTTTGCCTTGTTCGAACATAAAGCTTTCCTCCAGAAGGCATTTGGCTTGTCCATATGGTAGCTGGAAATTTCAGTCGAGCTGAGATGAAGACCTCTCTAGGTTAGCACCCTCTCAGCAAACA
Source organism: Crenichthys baileyi (assembly GCA_036173005.1). Taxonomy (NCBI): domain Eukaryota; kingdom Metazoa; phylum Chordata; class Actinopteri; order Cyprinodontiformes; family Goodeidae; genus Crenichthys; species Crenichthys baileyi. The sequence continues at coordinate 14,437 of JAHHUM010000371.1, read as the reverse complement.
GTGATGAAACACTGTAGGTGGTGGGTTCATGGCAGCCAGCTGTCATCATGGTTCCTGGGCTGTTTTTGAAGAACCTAACCAACTTCCTTTCACCTGGAGGTAACAGATTGGGTTTTCCTTCATAACATGCCAAAGCGTTACTTGGACTGCCAATCTGAGAATATGCAGATGTTTAAAGATGGTTCTTTTATGCTGGCAAAGAGAATTTGCCAGCTACAGTCAATCATGATCAGGAAGAAGAAGTTGCGGTGCTTTGACCTTGCCAGGTTGAAAGACATTTGAGAATCTTCACCACTGCCTGCTAAAAGGTTTATGTGAAGGTATTAAATCAGTTTGTAGAATTATAACCCTGTGTGTTGTATTATTATTCCATCCTGGAGAAAGTATAGTTCTGAGAAATCATCAAAAGGCCAAAATTAAGATGACATTCTTCTTCTTAATGAGTGTATGTAAACTTCTGACCACGACTGCTTCCTTCTTACTTCTTGCAGTTAGTTGTGATCTTCTTACATATTTATTTTGGGGGAAAAAAGCATCTTCCAGAAATTTCAAACATTTCCTTAAATCTCAGTGGAAATATTTTCTTCTAACCCTGACACTTTCATGAAACAGAAGCCGCAGCTCACCTTCTGCAATCGCAAATCTCCTTTTTGCATTTGTGTTGCACTGACCCCCTGCTCTTCTTCCTTTTACTTCCCCATCATCCCCATTCTCGACCTCTTCAAATCACAGTTTCTACTCCACTAAAAAATTTTCTCAATGACCCTGCACCAAACAGAGGCAGAGCAACAGTCTGTTTTCCACAGTTTCCTCACTGATACATCTAGTTAAGAAATGCACTGGCACTCACACTAGCTTTTCTTAAATTCACGCAGATATTTGGAGAATTTTGGAAGATTTTTTTAAATAATTGATAATCAGCTGAGAGGTATGCCACAATTCTAAAAAAAAATACATGTTTCTATAAAATGAGATTTTCAAAAGTATTTGAAATATCTGGAAATTTGTCCAGTATGGCATTTTAAAATGGGACATATAAGGAAAAGAAAATGAAGTAGTCTGTTATCCAAGAACTCTATACACAAAAGAGAACGGATTTTTATACTGTTTGGATGGACAAGTTAAAATATGTATTTTTTTGTTGTTTAGTATGACAAGGTCTGTTTGACTCTTTTATTCTACTCTGTATATTTAATGGTTAAGAAACATACAGAGCAAAAGTATTAAAAGTATAAATAGTAGTATCTTACAAATTTCTACAGTTATCGCTGTTTCGTCACATCTATATGTTAAACAATCAAGTGTTGCTGAAACAGAACAATTCTGCAATGAGGGCTGGGCTAAAAATTATCCACAGCAATGTAAAAGATTCAATGCTGCTAATTGCAAATTCCTGACGGTAGTTATTGCTGCCAAGAGTGGAATGAAAAATTATTAGGGTTGGGGAGCAATCATTTTTCACATAGGGGTCATTTGGATAGCTGTTTCTACTTTAATAAATCAAATACTCATTTAACAGCTGTTTATGAAATATTTAAGTGAATCATGCAAAAAGCAGTAGAAACCTGTTGGGAGCAAATAGTTTTTCACAGCATTGTATACTGCAGAACTAACGGTAGGCCACAAAATCAGCATGTTCTCTTTTATGTAAATATCTACTCCCATTGTGCTAGATATTGTACCCCAAAATATGTCCGTGACAAAGTAATGTGAAACAACTAGTCTAAATAGAACGCAACATTTTCTCTGGTCAACATACATGAGAAGCAAAATAATTGTTAGATCTTATGATTTCAGTAACAAACAAAATTATAAGCATATTGTTGTCACAACCAAGCTATATTTTGTTTTCTAATTTATTCTGTCATGCTAAGATAACAACATTTGCGTTGACAACATCAAATGAGACAGATCGTCAAAGTTAGATGTGCTAGAAGAGCTAACTAGGCAAAGGTGACAAGGCTGTTCATACCTGGTTTTCCTTAGTTTAATACTTCTTTGACGATAAGATGTTTATTACACAATATTGTCATTGTCAGGATTAAGCATGGGCTTGTCTGAGATTTTTACGGTATGATAACCTTTAGTAAAAATTGGATGGTTTCATGAAAACATTTAAAATAAAAATGCACAACATGATCGAATCGATTCTATTTCATGAGTATTATAGAAAAGCAACAAATTATTCCTATTACGGCTACGTTATCTGTAACATTTATCATTTGGATTTTGATACAAAGACATCAGCAAATTTCTAGAATAAACTCCTGATCCTAAACTCCTCAACCTAAAATCTAGAATAGAAGTAGAATGTTCTGTATCATCTAAAAACATATATGACAGGGATTAAATTGTTATCCATTTTGGGTAGTCTTTTATTTAACCTCAACCAGCTTTATTTCTTTATTCTTACTTCCACATAAATCAACTCTATCACACTATGCTAGATGCCCTCTGAATCTCACCACTCATAACCATCTCCTATGTCCAGCATCCCAGCAAAGCAATACCAGTTTAACTATCCATTTTCTTGCGAAACTCTAACCTCTCACTCCTTTTGCTTACAGCACTGTTAACCGTCATGATGGTTATCTAATGAAATGTATTTGCAATGTGACTTCATTGGTGTAGTATTTGACTTAAGGGATTTGCTTAAGGAAACTCCCTCTTATATGCTTCCTTTTTGATACTGCTAGCAGTCATGATGTAACTATTTTATAAACATTTGCTGCACTCTATGGCATTAAATCCCATATTGCTAATTATTTAACCAGCCCTGTTTCTCTCTCTTTCTTTCCACCTCTCTTTGTGTCTCTACCATGATCTCTCCTCCCCTCTGCCATTGTTAACTCTTCCCTTCTCCCCTGTTTGGCCTTTCAGTGCAGCACCATTTGGCCAGTGTGCAGGAGAGGAAGATTAAGCATGAGAGCGATGGAGTGCAGTTTCCTTACCATGGTTAGAACAACATTAAACACTCTACTGTGTACATGTATAAGTTGCTCTCCTTTTGCTCACACCACCCTCAGCTTGTGTGTGCATCTCCGTCTGTTTGCTCTGCTGCGTTCTTTCATCCGTCTTTTCCTTTCCCTTCTATTTTCCGCTCCTCTTCCTCTTTCTCTCTGCTCCCTTCTTTTATGTGTCCTGTTCTCTGGCTCTGTTGCTGCTGGGTGGGGTTGTGTTTCTACCAGATGTCTGCTGCTGTCCATTGTGGGTTCACCAAAGTCTTCTGGTAGCCCAGTAGCTCCATAACTTCCACCACCTGTCTGCCTCAAAGATGTAGCTGTGATGCTGGATTAGAAATTAAATGTGTAGCTGGATGCATGTATCTCCAGCCAATATAAAACATATGTGAGCGCTCTGATGCTTATGCAAACTTTATTTTATTGGTATTTGCTTTATTATGACCAAAGACTACATTGTTATGACACCACTTGTTTGTGATCTAAAGCGTCCAAGACCATTGGGCTAAGTGGTTTAGTTTTTTTTTATTTAAGGAAATTAAAGAACAGGTAAATAGAGTGTTCTGCAAGTTTTGATACGCCTAAAGCTTTTTCACATTTAGTCACTTTACAACCACAATTTCAATGTGTTTTGTAAGGATTTTACATGACAGACAAAAACAAACTAGTGACTTTGTTTTTGCTACATGACATTATTTTACAAATAAAAATCAACAAAGGGCATATTCATATTCACCACCTGTGTCCTTTGCAAAAAAGCTTTTCTTGTGCTGCAATTACAGCACCAAGTCTTTTAGAGTTTGTCTCCGCCCAGCTTTACGCATCTACGGACTAACATTTTGGTTCCTAACAAAATAGCTCAAGCTCATTCAGGTTGGATGGAGAACATCTCTGAAAATCACGTCTTGCCACAGATTCTGAATTTGGATTCTTGACTATTCTTTGACTGACTCATTCCAACACATGAATATGTTTTGATCTAAAGCATCACCATTGTATCTCTGGCTGTGTTTAGGGTTGTTGTCCTGCTGGAAGGTGAACCTCTGCCCTAGTCTCAGGTTTTAGCTTCATCCATCTTCCCATCGTCTCTGACCGGCTCTCTTGTCGCAGCTACATCAGGCCTCCCCACAGCATGATGCAGCCACCTCAGTGTTTCATCGTTTCATCAATGGTTTATTCAGATTAATGTGCGCTGTTATTTTTCTGTCACATATCGGGTTTTGTAGATTGAAAGGTTTTATTTTGGTCTCAAATGAACTGCTTGCAGGACTTCTCGTCTTTTTCAACAACAGTTTTCTTCTTTCTACTCTTACCAGATTTGTGGAGCGCATGACTAACAGTTGTCCCATCAACAGGTTCACCCGTGTGGATCTCTGCAGCTCCTCCAAGGTCACCATAGGCCTCTTGGCTGCTTCTCTGATTAATGCTCTCCTTGTCTGGCTTTTCAGTTTAGGTGACAGGTCTTGTTAGGCTGGCAGTTAGTTTTTACATCTTTTTGTCATTTTTAGATGATGGATCTCTGAGGGTTTTTTTAAAGTAAGGGATATTATTTTAAAAACTAACTCTGCTTCAAACATCTCCAGAACTTTCTCGCTGGCCTATCTGCTGTGTTCCTTGGTCTTCATGATGCTGCTTAATTAAACTAATGTTCTCTAACAAACTTCTGAGGCCTTCAGAGAACAGCTAGATTGATACTGAAATTAAATTACACAGAGGTGGACTCTATTCACTAAGACTGAAGGCAGTTTGGTGCACTGGATTTTATTCAGGGGCGTCAGAGTAAAAGGGGCCTAACAAAAATGCACATAAAGTAAAACATAAAGCTACACTAAAGTTTGTGGTTGCAACCTGAGAAAATGTGAAAAAGCTCAAGCGCTCAGTAAGAGGCATCAGAAAGGTTGGAGGATGTGAATGAGGTTTCTGCAGCACCTTATCCAGCTGGTTGTTTAGACAGAGCTGTTGAGGGCTGCAGCCACCTGCCCTAGGCCTGGCTCATCTGTCTGGGAAAGGCAGCACGGCAAAAAAACAACATAAGATTCAAACAAAGCAAACCGAAAGTACTCAGGTGTGTCATCAGTGCACAAGGAGCCTTCTGTCTCCAAGCCATGTTTACTCACTAACACACACCCTCACAAATGTCACACAGACACGCACATGCACACACTGAAAAACTACATTAGAGCTCTTTAACTGATTTACATTCTCACACACATATAAACACCCCCAACCTCCCCCCCCAAGTCTGGAGAGGAACAGCGTTCCGGTCCAGATGGTACCTCCATGTGTCTACAGCAAAGGGAGCTACTGGGTTACAGCAGACATCTGTTCTGGAGATGGTGGTGGTGGTGTTGGGAGTGAGAGATGTGGAAAAGCAGAAGAGGGGAGGAGGACGAGAGGAGGGAAGGGGAGGGCCTCCGCCTCTGCCTCTGCCTGTTCCAGAGGTGAATCTTTACCTGAATGAAAAGCTCTGAGGCATAGAAGGTGATCATGTAATTCATCATTAAGTCTGTTGTGTCCTGCTCAGCTCTGCTCTGCTTCTCCTTCTGCCTGCTCGCTCTTGCTGATCTGTGGTATGAAAACGAGCGTTTGGGTAAAGAGGGAGTGGGTCAGGTTTCCCATGCATTTGTGATATTGAGTTGAAGCAAATATGTTTTGGTTTTTTTGCAGAGAACGTGATGTTTTTTACGACTGTACTGTTATCCTATAGTGTGCTTGCCTGCTACCAATGTGCGCCCTTCAGTGAAGGAATGGCGGTTATCCAACACACGCTGTTGTTTTTATGCACCTGGATGACTACACAAGCTATTTGTTTCGCTGTTTTATAAATCTGTGTCTGTGTGCGCGCACTAGCCTTCCAGTTCAGTGGCGGTTTGTGTTGTCGCTAGCTTGTTAGCATGGCAAGACTGCAGGGTCATGGGAGCAATTGGCTGCCAGGCTGCCAGTGCAGCGTGCCAGGAGCAGGACACAGAAATAATGAAGAACAAACAACTGTTTTGTATGTGTGCAGAGACACTGTAACGTACACACTATAAGAGGAGAGAGTTCAGAGTAACTTCTGTTTGCTTTATTAGACAAAGCTTTGACTGGGCATCTGGGCCTCATTTGCTGTTCCTCGCTGATATACCACCAGATATTTCGACATAGTGACTAATTAGGACATATCACAGGGTCTAAAAACGGTATGTATAATTTAAAGTTATTTATGAATAATAGGGTTATAACTGGCACTGGCAAGCGAAACCTACAGTCACAGAGGAACTGAAAACTAGCAGGCAATTCTGTTGGGTGCGTGGGATTTAATTTTTCTATTTGTTTGATGAAATCCACTAGATGCATCTGGAAGCTTTTCATTTTTGCATGATTCTCTGTGATGATGGTTTTTTGAAAGAAAGTTAAAGGATGTCTAGTTTGGCATGAGCTGCATAAAACACTGTACCTTACATTTCCCATAATGCAACAGTATAATCCTCACTCCTCCAGTTAGAAAAGAATGCTTTTTTTTCATGTCTCAAATCCAAGGCCAGCCAACTCTGATGGCATCACAATTACATCATTAGAGTTTACATACTTTTACATACAGAATGCATTAAACAGCAGCGAAGAGCTTTTGTAATAAACTGTTATGCAGATACCCATGGTCTTTAAAAGAAACAGATAAATACTGATTTGTGCTAATGATGCACAAAACATAAAATCAGATGTGTGTTTTGTTTACTGGCAGATATAAGGGGTTGTGGAGCTTTAGATCTTCAATCTCCAGTTTTTTTTTTTTTACTTTGACCTGCCTATACAAATCCTTTCAGTTTCCAAATTCTTTTTAAAAATTATAATATGAGCAGAAATTAGACTAAAGAATGACTAAATGGTAATGGATTTGACATTTTAGACTGTGTTGGGCATCTTACAGTATCTCACAAAAGTGAGTACACCTTGATATTTTTGTAAATATTTTATTTTATCTTTTCATAGGACAACACTAAAGATACTACACTTAAATGTGCTATCTCCTTAAAATAAATTGAAGCATAGCCATTACTGTGTAAACCTCTGGCAACAAAAGTGAGTACACCCTTGAGTTAAAATGTCTAAATTGTACCTTCTTGTGACTTGTTAGCGTTACAAGGTCTCAGGTGTGAATGGGGAGCAGATGTGTTAAATTTGGTGTCTTTCGTTCTCACACGCTCTCAAACTGGTAGTTCACTGGAAGTTCAACCTGGCACCTCTTGGCAAAGAACTCTGAGGATTTAAGGGAAAAGAACTGTTGCTCTAAATAAAGATGGCCTAGGCTAGAAGAAGATTGTCATCAACCTGTTTTTTCAAAATAGACATATGAGTGCTGCCATCATTGCTGCAGAGGTTGAAGGGGTGGTGGGTCATCCTGTCAGTGCTCAGACCATACACCACCCACTGCATCAAATTGGTCGGCATAGATTTTGTCCCAGGAGGAAGCCTCTTCTAAAGATGATGCACAAGAAAACCTGCAAGTAGTTTGCTGAAGACAAGCAGACTAAGGACATAGATTACTGGAACCATGTCCTGTGGTCTGATGAGACCAAGATAAATCTATTTGGTTCAGATGGTGTTAAGCGTGTTGTGGCGGCAACCAGGTGAGGAGTACAAAGACACGTGTGTTTTGCTTCCAGTCAAGGATGGTGGTGGGATGGTCATGGTTTGAGGCTGCATGAGTGCTTCTGGCTGTGGGTAGCTACAGCTAACTGAGGAAATTATGAATGCCAACATGTACTGTGACATACTGAGGCAGAGCATGATCCCCCCCTTTGGAAACTGGGCCGTATACTAGGGCAGTATTCCAACATGATAACGACCCCAAACACACCTCCAAGATGATCACTGCCTTGTTACAGAAACTGAGGATGAAGGAGCTGGACTGGCCAAGCATGACCCCACTTTTGTTGCCAGTGGTTTAGATTCTAATGGCTTGTTGAGGACATCAAATGTATATAGTTATGTAAGCTGTACAATGACTATGAAAAAGGGCCAAAAATGTGAGGGGTGTACTCACTTTTGTGAAATACTGTAAATGAGTAATTAGCACAATTAGCATGGTTAGCCTTACTAAACCAGCAGTCTTCGTGTATATTCCCTAAATAGTTTAGATCCTTACCTCACATCTTAGATTTCCAAAAAATTGTCAACATTTCCAGATCCATGATGCTCCATCACAGGCAGAGGTTGAAAACTCAACACCTAGTTTAATATTCCTTTCGCACATTCAGCTGCAGTGGCCCCAGAGCAGTGTTCAGGATAGAATTAATTCGTCCAGTTTGTTTTCATGATGAGCACCTCTATGTAACATATGGATAAATTGGGTAAAACAGACAACTTTGCTTACAATAGTTTTGGGTTTTGGATGCGTTAACATACACCAGAAATCTACTTGTAGTTACATATAGTGCTGCTCAGAAAATGACATATACCTATTAATAGAACCATTTTTTTTCCTTAGTGGATTGATTATACGGCATACAACTTCAGAGGTTAGAAGTAATAACAGAGTTCTCCCTGGATGATTGACCAGCTCATCAAAATGCCTTGTGTCTTTGCACAGGACCAGCTCTTAAACATAGACCATAACGTTTCATGATTTAGCTCCGGCACATTCTAGGAGCTTAATATTAGCATGCTTTTTTGTTTAGGATCATTGTCCTGTTGTAGACTACCACTGGCAGTAAAACAGCCCCACACCATTATGCTGCCACCACCATGCCATACAGTTGGTACAACATTTGCAGGTTTGACAGACTCAACTTGACTGCTCTAAACATACTGCTTGTCTTAGAGGCCGGATAGCTCCTCCATCAGCTGGAAATTCTAGTTTAGCATATATTATATTATCATTCCAACCAAGAAAAAAAACAGTTGCATCATTAAAAGTCCTCTAATTCATGACACATTGATGGCGTATGCAAACCTTTGACCAGAACTATAGTCTTGATTAAAGTTTGGAATTATTTTTAACAATATAGTGAAGTTGTTTTTCCTACTCTTGCAAACTTGGATTCCCACATTTCCCTTTACCCGTTGCTTTTTAAAAGTTATCATCACACCGTCGGCCCACTATTTGTTATATAACGTGTTAATATGACACAGACCAAAATAAAACATTCTTACCAGATGGATGTCACCTTATTTTTTGTTATTTTGTGTGTAGGTCTGATCACACTTTTTTTTTATTATCATGCTACCAGTGAATAAGATGCATGTGCTGCGTCTGCACCTCCCTCCTACATGTGGAGATAACCGCGTGGCCAAACATAAGTGCTGGCGGCCACCTTTTTCTATACTTGTTGGTGCCCACACAAGAACAGCTGCACCCGCGCTGCATACGAACACCCCGGGTAAACAGTGATAAACATTTCCCAGTGTAGCTTTAAAAAAGCTCAAGCTTTTCAGAAATCTGCTGTTAGCCTTTATATGCTTCGCTCGTAAAGTCTATTTCCACATCTCTTTGGGCCATGTTGGAGTTGCCCACGTCTTTATTTGACTCTTGTTTGTTTTATATGTGTGAATATTGTGCCATTTAGTAGTTTATGGGCCTCTAGGCTCTTACCACTGTTGTTTATCACTATATTCTTTCAACTGAAATTGAAGCAAGCAAAAAAAAAGAAAAAAAATCATGAGCTCAGTATATTTTAACGGTTAAATTAGCTCTTTGTCTGAGCTGATGCACTTTTCTGTATTTTCCTAAAAGTTCCCTGTTAAATGCAGTACTCTTGTTTCATACTTTTATAACAGCATATATTAAACATTATGGTTCAAAATGCACCATTTGGAGCTCTCTCTTAAACCCAGAAAGTCTAAATTGTGCCCTTGGTTTGCCATACATCAAAATGAATTCCCTTACTAAGCACCACACCAGCCCTTCATCACAGAAGAGAACCTCACACTTATGGCCATGTTTCTGGTCTGCCAGTGAGCCAATTTTTTTACATATATATAAATATATTTTACACAGCCCTTTAGCCTCTCTGACATTTATGGACACAGGAGGACACTTTAATGTGTTTATCTATGTGTGTCGACCATCACTGATCATCTCCCGCTTAACTTCTTCCATTTTTCTCCAGCTCCCCCACGACGCGTTAACTGGCAGCGTGCCTGGTGCTCGCCACTCCAGTGGAGTGGTGAGTGTGTGTGTGACTGAGTGAGTGTGTAGGTGTGCAACAGAGGATGACTTAAAAGAAAGAGCTGAAGCACTTTTAATGACACACTACATGTCTTCAGGCTGCTGCACAGAATGCCTGACAGTCAGAGCTGCATCAGAGGACCTGTCTGTGTTTGTTTTGGCAGGCTCCTCTGCAGCTATATGTAGCTACACAGGTTGTTCTGGCACTAGACAGGAAACACAGTCTGCCCCAGATATGAGGCCATTTAAGATCCCATTCATTTCTAAAGTGTAGTGAGTTGGCTGGTTGGCATGTTTGTTGACTGAGTTCCTGAGGCTCTCTGTGGCAACGCTGAGAGCACTGGGCTTTGCAGTGCCTTGCAAAAAGATCCACATCTACTTAACTTTTCCCCGGTTTTGAAGTACAAACTTGAAAGTATTTTATTATGATTTATATGGCAGATCAACACGAAATAGGCCAGAATTGTGAGGTGATGATACATGGTTTTCCTAGCTTTTTACAAGTAAAAACCAGAAAAGTGTAAAGTACATTTATGGTCACCCCCCCCCAACCCCACCCCTTTATTCTGATACCCTTAAAAAAAAAGCCTAAACACACCATCCACATTCACCCACATTGTGAAATACGTTGCAGGCTGCATCAAACTGCGGGGGTGCTTTTCTTCAGCACGGACAGAGAAGATGGTTTGGGTTAATGTTTGGATGGAGATAAATTTAGGGTAATCAAGAATGAAAATCTGTGTAGCCTTCAAAAATTTCAACTGTGGCAGACATTCACCTTCCACCAGGAAAACCACTCTAAATTCTCTACATTCTTTACTCTACATTGGAATAATTTGGATCAAAGCATATTTATGTGTTAGAGTGGCCTAAAAATCCAGTTGACAATCAGTGGCAATACTTAAAAATAGATCTTCACCGACAACCTTCACCCAGTCTGTTTGAGCTTAAGAGTGGGCTAAAATTTCAGTTTCCAGATGAGCAAAGCTGGTAGAGATCTACCCCAAAAGACTTACAGATATAATTGTGGCCAAAGCAGGTTTTACATAGTATTGACTCGGGGGGCCTGAATAAAAATGCAAACATTTTTCAGGTTATATGTATTTCTGTATTCTTCTTTGAAAATCGGATAGGATTTTTCTTTCACTTAACAATTCTGCACTACTTTGTGTTGGTCTGTCACTTCAAATCTTAATAGAAAACACTAAAATTTGTAGTTGTAAACTGAAGACATTTGAAAAAGTTCCAGGAAGTGTGAATGCTTATCCAAAGCACTGTATTGGTGAGCTGTTTTAATAAAAAATAGCCTTGAACGTATGGAAATTACCCTAAAGAGTAGATATTGTGTTATAAATACCTTCATCGGTGGGCATACTTGGATTGCCATAGAATTTTCCAGCTCTCCTCTATCCTGAAGCTAAGCCCCAGGCCTCTTTATACCCCCCACCCCACCCCAACCCACACCTTTCGTTCCCTCTCTCCCATCACCTTCTTTCACGCTGAACCACTGCTGCTTGAAAACATGCCCTATGACTGGACGCTCAACCCCTCCTAAGTCAGGGACAGTCCACTGACTGTACATGAATGGACAAAAAAAACTAAAGGAACCCCTGTGTGTATTAAGATAGACATTCGAATCAATGAGGAAATGAGTCAATCAATTAATCCATTGATTGCAGTCGTAATCATTTGATTCTTTTAATCAAATTGAACAAATCTGATCAAATACTTGATTTTTCTATTTTTGCATTTTTTGATTTTGTTGAGTAGAGTCGAAGTAAGAAAAGCAGCCATGTTTGATTAAAACCTCGTCTCTGTTCTGCCATTCTGTTGATCCCCTTTTTGCCAGGACTCTCGTCGCCTGGTTCTCATAAGAAGCTGGGGAAATTCGATTTCAGCGCCCTGTCCTCCCAGACGAGGTCCCCCCGCATGGCGTTCACCCACCACCCACTGCCAATGCTGGCGGGAGTGAGACCAGGTGAGACCAATCCAACCAAACAACAAACCCAGCTCCCGATCCCGCTGATCGCCCACCCCACCTACCCTCCAACCCCTTCCTCTTCACCATCTCCTCCTACCCACTCCACACTTTTCCAGGACCCCCACACCTACCCCTCTCCTACTGTGGTATAGAGGTGGGGCTGTTGTCTTTGGGAGATGAGGGGGTTTGGGAATCTGATGCTGGCACGTTGCACTGTCGGTCTGTGGCTCTTTCTCTGTCTCCTCTTTTAAGCCTGTAGTATGCAGGTTGTGTTGGTTAAAGACCTTCTAGCATCTCTGGGTGTCGTTTGTTGAGACTCTTTCAGACCTGGATGGTTGGTGGTGGTATCTCTGATGCTCAGTTTCTTTCTCCTTAGAGGAGTGAGGCGGTTGTTGATGTATTTTCCATCATTCTACTCTTCTTTTGAAACTTTAACTTCACACCTGCTTCAGATTCAATTACATTGCCTTGCAAACGTTTTCAGTCTTCTTCAACTTTTATAAATTCTTTACAACCACAAACCTCAGGAAATGTTACAATTTTATGTAGTAGAGCAGCACAATGTAGTGCATAATTGTAAAGTGGAAGTAAAATGCTGCATTGTTATTATGTCTCAACACGACATATCCACTGTGAAGAATGGTGGTGGCAGCATCATGCTGTGTGGATGCTTTTCTTAAGCACAGACAGAGAAGCTGTTAGATACTGTGTAAAACTTTCAGTCTGCCTGTGCAAAGCAGCTAAATACATCACCCAACAGGGTTGATGCTGTTATCGCTGCTCAATTATAATTAGTAGGGGATAATTGTGAAGCAGACAGAAAAGAATACAGGTTTTCAACAGTTCTTACAAATAAATCTTTAAAGAATTTGGCATGCACTTTTAATAAGCCTCCTGAAATTTTTTTAGGAAATTTCAGGTCCTGCCACAAATTAACCTGGATTTTGGTCTGAACTCGGACTGGGCCATTCTTAAACACACCTCCGTAGGTTTTCTTTCATAATTGTCCCGTTGTAAGCTTCATCTGTCTTCCCATCAGCTCTGACCAGATCCCTGTTTCTGTAAAAGAATCATCTCAAGAGCATAATGCTGCCACAAAGTTAGGGATTAACTTTTTATGTGGGCTTTATTTACTCTTTAGAGAACTTGTTATGGGTATCAGAGTAAAAGGAGCTGAATACAAATGCACGCAACTCTTTATCAGATTTTATTTTTGCAAAATAAAAGTGAAAACCCTGTAGGGTTGTGGTTGTAATGTGAAATGTGGAACAGCCCGAGACTTTTTCAAGGTGCTGTAGTTGAGTGGTTGAGTGGATTTTTGTAGTTTGATAGCTTCTAATAGAATTAGAGTTTGCACATTTTTATTCTATTACTCAGAATAAAAAACCTTGTAAATACACAGTTACTAAATGGTGATCGAACTATTGAAGAACTCTCCAATACTACACCAGAGTTCAGTTTCAACAATGAACACTTTATCTGTAAAAACAGATGTCTAATATATGTGAGGCTTTTAAAGAGAGCTCACCACAATTTAAACAAAATGGCCCAGATGATGTCATAATAATGCTGTCATTGTGTCAGTCGGAGCTTGACATCTAAAATTGTTAGCAGAATCTTTGCATGACTGAACTGGGGAATGGGGATTTCTCTTGAGTGGATATTTCAGAAAGAAACATTTGGATTAAACTGAAATCAAACATATCCAGCCTTTAGAGAGCTTTGCTTACAATGAGGAACTAAAAGTCAGAATATTTCATCTTGTGCTGCTTTTATTTAAGCTGTTCATTTTTAATTAGTCCTTTGTGAATCCTGCATATTTATTTCCACATATTCTCTTGGGCTCCCTCTTCACTGGTCCCAATATTCTAGCAGAAATTATACAAACTGATTGTTTTCGCAGAACCACAGTTCTCCAAAGTCATTATCACCAATGCAACTGGTAACATGGTAATATAACATATTGCGATTTTGTCATACTAATTCCTGTGTTTTTTTTATTTTTATTTTGGCAAAAAGCAAAGGCACAATGCTTCAAAATGTCTACAATTTGTCCTCAGGTTTTGCAGCTGATACTGATGACATAACAACAACTACAACATAAAAATACCCCAGAAAATGATCCCTACTAAATATTCTACCGTGAAGGGAACAGCTCAGCCTCTTTGAAATGTGTGTCCATTTTTTAATTGTCTGTTATTTACATGAGTTCTCCTCTTTATTCATAGAGGTAAAAGCAAGAGTCCATTAAGGTTCTGACCCTGAGCAAGCTGAAACCACCCAGATATTTATCATAGCAGAGCGGTTATAGACATAAATCATCGCTCTCCTATTTTTTTAAATTTTTTA